>VXCM01001028.1:0-73668 GCA_014773175.1 Lucifuga dentata | reverse complement strand
GGGGGGGGGGGGGGGTGTCATCTGTGGTTATACACTGAACATACTAAAAATTTGGACATTTTGCTTATTTCATGCCACACGGTGATGAGATGAAAGACTATTCTGCAGCAAAAGAACACTCTGACATACTCTAAGAACATACACCAAGAAATCTTTTTACTCAACATACAGACGGACATCCAACCATCCATTCTCCATACTTGCATATCCTTTGCAGGATCACATGGAGCTGGAGCCTATCCCAGCATTCACTGGTTGAGAGTCAGGCTACACGTTTGATTGAGGGCTGAAAAACACAGAAAGACAAACTCATTCACACTCACACCTAAATGGCCAATTTAAAGTTTCCAATTCAGCTGAGGGAAGAAACCAGATCTCACAGAGGAAACATACAAACTCCATGCAGAAAGGCTCCAAGGAAGGCTACTGCAATGCTTGGAAAAAATGACATCAAAACATCCATAACATCACAAAGCAGTCGGTAATAGCCAGCCAGTTCATCCAGCTGTGCGCTCTGAGATGCTTTATGGAATCTGCAGACTCTTTGTAGAATATGGACGGACATGAATCTGCTGCCTGCTCCTGCAGAGTAGATCAGGATCTGTGTGACAGTGACAGGCTGGTTAAGGTGCTGAGTTATGGCTACAAAAAACCGTTCTCTTGCAGGGAAAATTCATGGGGTCACCAGCTGTAAAGTGGTACTCGGCATACCTGGGCACATACACACGTGTGTATAACCTGAAGACTTCTGAGGCGCCATCAGTGATTCAAACCAGATGATTAATGGGCTAATTATCATGCCCTTTCTCCTCTCTAAAACACACATACTCACCCTCTGTTTGACCCTCTCCCCCTTTCTTCGGTTCACATCCTCTTACTTTCTCCCACTTTTCACCCACTCAGCTCTTCTAACCCTTATATGCACACACACACACACACACACCCCTGCTGCCCCTTATCTGCTAATCCTTACTTACATTCCACTGCTAAGCGTTGAGCTAATTAGCTCATTTCAAATCAAAGTAAGAGCTGCATAGATTGTTTTAAATTCTGTGGCACCAGAAGATGGTTAGATCCACATTTCTGGAGTAATGGGTAGAATCCAGCTAACCAAATGCATGTTAAGGGAATCACGGCTGATGACTATTGGCAGGACTGGCTGAAGATGGATTACAGCGCTTCACAGTGACACGGAAAAACAACACCGGAGGCTGATCCTTCTACACAACTACTGTCAACTAAACTCAGAGAAAGACAGAAAAATTATGTGAAAGAGAGAAAAAAAGGGGAGAAAGTTCTAGCACTGTACCCTTGTCACGTCATTAGTGTACCAATTGCCCTGCCATAGCCTTGTTGGCGCTAACAGCAATTCTGACACAAATAAAACCCACACGGGCTTTCTTTCTCTAATACACGCACATGCATAGACAGCATGTACACGGTTTATTCGACCTTTGGTGCCAGAGAACACGTGTCAAACAGAAAGTCAGCATGCCACAACCAAATGTTTGCAGGTTGTCATTTCACTTTGACAGGCCATTTGTCTCCTCTTCATTTTAGCCTGCTGAACAGAAGTGAACACACCTTCCGTTTGCTGCAGTGCAACGGACTGAAAAAAAAAACACACTCAGCACCTTCCACCCTTGTAATGCCTTTAGATTTTCAATGTGCGCATATATAAAATCAAATCATGGAAATGGATGATTAATGAGTGATTTGATGGAAATGATGAATAAACTACATCAAACAGAACTTAAGAAGGACAAACTCGTGTTTTTCTATTTCGATAACTTTCGGTTATTTGTGAATTGGTGTTGGAGCGCTGAGGGAGAGGCATGGACTTGTCGTTGTCACACCTGTCAAAATTAATAACATGATTTTAAATGGTTTGTTTTCTAGTTATTTTAATTCTGTAAAGCGCTCTGAGTTGCATTTGTCGTACAAAAGGTGCTATATATAATTTATATAAGAGCTCATTTGATTGAATTCCATCCTTGAAAAGTGTGGGGGCGACAGAATGTGTGGATCAATGTGAACCATATGTATGTGTGTGTGTGTGTGTGTGTTTAAGTGAAAGATGAAACCAGAATGAGTCCATGAATAAACGTTTGACCATAATGCATCTGATCTCTACCTGATTTCTATGACTATTTCTGTGTGGTTGGATGATTGTTTTTGGCAGCTATGTTGCAGCGGTGGTCATATTTTCTCCCTTGGGTGAGTGTGTATGTGTGTGTCCCTCCTAGTCCTATGATAACAAGAGCCATTCTGACAGTCCCCATTCGCCCACATTCCTACACACACACACACACACACACACATTACTATGTCATCTGTCAGACTATATAGGACAAGATCTGCGATGTGGAGCAGAAAACAAGACACTTGCTGTTAAATATGGCTGGTGGTGTGCGTTTAGGTGTGTGTGTGTGCAGATGTGTGTGTCATAGCCCTGTGGGTAGTTTGGTAGTGCTAAGTGGGGTGTTGCATGTTTTAATTGCTTGTTGTGATAGCAAGCTGAGAACCAACAGATAGCTCATGATCTTGTGTGTGTGTATTTCCATGTGTGTGTGTGTGTGTGTGTGTGTGTGTGTGTGTGTGTGTAAGTGCGGTAAGTGACTCAGATGACATCAGTTACACAAGACATTGATAAAGATGCATTTCCCACTGTCAAATAAAATACACTCAGATTAATCATGATAAGTCATGTACATTAATGGAAAAACACACAACTCCTTCCTAACACATTATAACACGTTATAAACTTAAAATAACTTAAAATATGATTAAAGCTCGTGCATTTATTCCCTGTGGGTTCAAGCCAAAGCAAACGTTGGCCAAGGGCTTCATAACGTGCTATGCTTCTCTTAGTAAAATCGACTCTGACGTTTAGGGTTAACACCGCTTGTCAGTGTGATTTCCACAAATACGGCTTCACCTCTAAGTGTTCCAGCAGCTGGTTGTGTGTATGTGTGTATGTCACTGTGCGTGTGTGCACGTCTGACTGTGTCCACATGCAATGTGGACTAAAAATGTCATTACATCTGAATCCACTCATAACGTCCACACCTACTAAAGCCTTCCAGAGGATGCTAGACACACATGTACTTATGCTTGGGTAGCCATCCAGATTATATGAGGAGACACCCTCTACCACACACACACACACACTCATCTCCACCTTGGCCAGGTCTCTAGTGTGAGTCTGAACAAAGTCAGAGGAGTCAACACGAGGGAGGAGAGGTAAGGGTGTTCTGAGGGATATGGAGGTGAGGAGGAGCTGGGAAACCACCCTGGGAAACTGAATATAAATCAATCCTCACATTTACACACACTATAAAATGTGACAAGCTGATCTTATTTAAAAAAAACATCTAGGAAACCAACTGACTTGAAAAAGGTAAGTAAATATAACTTATATAGTCTTAAGTTCAAGTAGACATAAAGTAAGTATAATTTAAGACTAATAGTTATATTTACTTACCTTTTTCAAGGCAATCGGTTTCCTAGATTTTTTTAAAGTAAGATCAACTTGTCACATTTTACAGTGCATACACTCAAATACACACATATGCTGACATGCAACAACTGTCTTCACACTAAAATGTGACAAGATGATTTACCTAAAAAAAAACCGATTGCCCTGAAAAAGCTATATATAACTATTAGTCTTAAGTTATGTTTACTTTATGTCTACTTGAACTTAAGACTATATAGTTATATTTACTTACCTTTTTCAAGGCAACCGGTTTCCTAGATTTTTTTAAGTAAGATCAACTTGTCACATTTTAAAGTGCAGAGAAGAATACCTGGCACATCCACACACACCATCGCCCAGGTCAGGGGTTAACTTGGTGACGGCAGACATCGGGGATTAGGGTTGGTCGGATGACGATAACTAGTGAGATACTTCATACATCCCCTTTGTAGGCAGGGGATGGGGTGGGGTGAGGGTGATGGGGGGTGAGGGTGGGGGGTGGGGGACTTCATTCATTATTTGAAATTTAAAGTGTAATGGATTCAAAACCTCTGTCGTTTGGTGATTTTGTTGTGCATGGTTGCTGGCAGGGGGTGAGGGGAGTTCTCCCTCGCTGGTGATTCACTGATGAGTTTGCTTCATTGCCAGTTTGTTTGGTTGCCAGGTCTGACCCTGGAAAGCAAAGACAGGGATATTCCAGAGCTACATCTGCTGCTGCACCATGGACTGATCATTTCAACTCGGCACGGGCTGCTGGCTGATGGAAGAATTAAGTTTTTAGTTAGGAAGTAATATTACAATCCAGGATGGCTCATCGGGGTTTTTGTGAGGGTGTGTGTGTGTGTGTGAGGGGTTAAGGCCATCCACACCCTTGTTTCCCACGTCTAAGCACAGACATGCTCTTGCAGAAACAAGCCTGACTCAACAGACAAATATGCAGCCCACCAGCACCCGACTTTCAGCTACCACATCACCCACAAAACTCACATTGTTTTAAAGTCTGTCTTTGATCAGGCTGAAATAAAAAGCGGTGTGTGAAGTGTATGTGGCTGCAGACAGAATGCTTGCGGCAGCCTGGTGGCCGGTGTTGCTGTTGTTTGGCTTGAGGATAACATTCGCTTCAACGCTCCGCACTCGTCTAACTGAATGCAGACCCAGCAGGCAGAGAAATAACCCCAAATTTTTTTGCATCAAGCAGCTGTGGGCACCATGCCTCTCAGAACACACTGTATGGCGCACACACACATACACACACACACACACACAGAGTCTGCTGAAATATAAGCATGGGTGTCAACACGCTGAAACAGACCAAAATGCACACACACACACATACTAAGAACACCCAACAAGTTCAGAGACATCAGGCTGGAATGAACTGCAACTGAAATAGTTTTAAGTTCACAGCTTGAACACACACACACCCACACCCACACCCACACACACTTCAGATATTATTTTAGTGTTGTTGGATTAATGGTTATGTGATGTTGGCAGGCAACAACATTGAGATCACAGAACCACATTTCATATACTAGACAGCCGCATACACACAAATACACACACACCTAACACAGAAATGCATGTCAAACACTGAAATACAACAGGCAAAGTTATTCTTTTAATGTTATTTTAAAGCTGCATTCTTTGTCTAATGATGCCTTATTGCACATATTGTCTTTGTTATAGTTAAAAGTCTGGCTAGCTGGCAGTCTGTGTTTTGTGTGTGTGTGTGTGTGTGTGTGTGTGTGTGTGTGTGTGTGTGTATCTGGTCATTGTTACTGATTTACAGCTGGTTTATTACTGTGTCTGAGTTTATTCAAACACATTTGAAATCCACATCAGGCTTGACCACATCAATTCGTCTACATCAATCAGTCCAGTTCAGGCTTTGTGTGTGTGTGTGTGTGTGTGTGTGTGTGTGTGTGTGTTGCAGTGGCTTCTTCTTTGTTTTTGCAGCCAATGACTGTCTGTGTGCACTTGTCTTTGAAAGTGGGTCATATCTCCCAAAAACATGATTTTCTAACTCAGCCCTCAGTGATCTCGCCTCACTGGTAAGAAAAAAAATAAAAAGACAGCTGGCATCCAAAATGGACGGTGTTAGTGGGAGACACAAAGTGCCATGAGATGTTAAGCTTTGCTCTGAGCTGCACAACATTTGGATAATAGACAGACTGAATTTCTGACCTAGCAGACCGTGAAAGAGGTTCACAGCACCATGATGGTAAGCAGCACATTTTCCATCTCTTCCCCCTCAGCCTTTCATCACGTACAGCTTCAATGAGGTGAATAATGTCATATAAATCTTGTTATTGGAACATCTCTCTGTTTCTGTCGTCAAATATTTCCCCCAGATTAAAAAGAAAAAATGAATCAATTCATCAGAAAATACCAGCAGGTTATGATGTGATGTTATAATAGGAAATAAGTAATCAATAAGTTGATATTAGCATCTGGTAACTTTTGTGAATTTTGTCACCTTTGCAGCTAATTTATATAACCCAGAGAGACGTACATATCACAAACTGAGTGAAAAAGTAATGTTACATAAGTACAAGTAGCAGTACCATGATGGAAAAAAAATATTCCATTATAAGTAAAAGTCCTGCTTTCAATATTTTAAACATGCATTAGCAATAAAATGTACTCAAGTATAAAAGAATGTAATAAAAATAACAATCCTTGAAAACTTCATATCTTCAATTTAGCAAGCTTACATCAAATATAAAATCTGAATTTGCAAACTAACTTGTACCTACAATCATCAGATTCATGCAATGGAGCAAAAAGCATGAAATTTGTCTCTAAAATGTAATAATGTAATAAGAGTACAAAGTCTCCCAAAATGGAAATACTCATCCTCCCATGACCTTGCATAGGATAAGTATAGCAAAAATGGATGGATGGATGGATGGATGGATGGATGGATGGATGGATGGATGGAGCAGTACTTAATTACTCTTTTGACATGTAGATTGTGGTAGTTCGATGGGCATTTATTTCTGAAAAATAAAAGAAAATGTGTAAGAAGACATGAAAAAATGTCATATCTGTTCTCAGAAAAACAGAAAGGCCATGAATGCACCACTAAGAAAAGCTAAAATATAACTCTGGTATTAATGGTGGTGTTACATTGTGGCTGCGTTGAATTTTCCATGCTCTTTGTTTCTTTCTATGGCTGCAGTATTAAAATTAGCACATAAAGCAGCAACACTTGTAGAAATGTCGCTTGCGACAGCTTATGACAAAGCTACAACTGCAAGAAGCCGTTAGCAAGTTTGTCAAAGTACTGTTATCAAAATCTGTAGTTAATATGAAGAAACTTGTAGCTGTTGAACTGTGATCAACATATTGTTTTTTTCTTTCACCTGTCAAAGCTGTTCCTGCAAAGGATAAAGAAAAACTTAACTCGAGTTCTGTCGTGCCTGATCAAATGATATAAATATAGGATAAGAAATATTGTACCCACAGGTAACAAATAAGTGTGTGTGTGTGTGTGTGTGTATGTGTAACGGACTCATTTGTGCCACACGTATGAATAGGGACTGTGGTTTTGTCTGTGAACGTGTGAAGCATCACATCACGGTGACACATCTCTGTGACAGCTTCCAGCGTAAACACAGCAGCTGGACTTTGACAGTGATAACTAGTGACAAGGAGAGCGAGAGGAGAAAGGAAGGAAAGGGAAGGACACTTGTAGATACCAGCAGCAGGCTTGACTTCAGAGCATCAAAGCGCTTTGAGCAAATCGCCAAGAAAGTTCAGACTCTGACAATGCAACTGCACAGAACTCTGGGAACTCTGAGAAATCTATATCTGCAGCACGGATGTTGCACGCTGCTTTTGTTGAGCAGACGTGCACTATGCAAAAGCAAGAAAGATTGATTTATGTCACCTCTGCCCCAGTTTAATGTGCACATGCTTGATTTTAAGTGTTTTTTTATGTGCATAATAGCACCTGCGACCCTCTTTTCTAATATTACTAACAGGCAAATGTGTCTATGTCTCGTGTCTCCTTGTCGAGGTCTCTATAAAATACCATCTATTTACTGTCCTAATAAAGAGCTCCAGGTTTTATCCAGCTCTAAGGGCAAGCTCCAATAAAACACACATGCACACCAACACACACTTGGTGCCAGTAAGAATGAGCATGGTAGTGGTTTGGCTCCAGAAAAGGTTTCTCTTGCCAGGTTATGAAGCCAGATCTTCTCATTGTTCATCTTTACAGCTGTCAGTTAGCGGGCGAAACCCAATGCGTACGTCAGCCTTTTCTTTAATAGGGAACACAGCCTCTCTGCACAGCCATTGATTTACCTCCTCCACCCTCGCTATCTCTGCTATCAGCCTGCAGTTTGATCAGCAGAAGGCAGATAAAATTTGATTGGCTGTGTGCGTGTGTAATGAAAAACAAAGAGAAAACAGGGAAACATTGTGCGTTACAGCGTGCACCTCGGCGCTTTCGTGCTTCTGCATCCGTTCTGAGTGCAACAGTAAATTGAGCAGCTGTATTGTGTCCTGTGAACAAAAGAGGCCCATTTGTATAAATTTGGCTTGTAAAGGGTTTGGCACTCCAATGCACCCCTAGCGTGGCAGATTTGATTACACAGGTATCTGTTGCTCTGCCTCAGCAGATAAAACAGGCCTCCATCAACAGAAGAAGTCAATGTGTCCCTTCACACTTCAAACAGAACTTCATGTGTTAGCAGTGAAAGAGCACCCATGAGAACAAACCTATAGATGTGTCTTCTATAATGTGTTTAGATACTTCAGTTGCACAGATTTAATTTTTAGCATGTTTATGGAAAAACACTTTTTTTTTCCTATCTTTCAATTAATTTTCCTTAAGCCCTTTTCAGATATGGAATCTGTTAAATAACTGGCATCATCTATCTTTAAGTTTTGCTATTCAAACACAGAGCCTCTTTATGGCAAAGTGGCATAAAGGCTCCATTTAAACATGCCAGAACCTTTATGATAGAGACACAATTCTCCCTCAATATTGGCATCTGGAGACAAGACTGGGTAACACAGGAAGTTACTGATATTTCAAGTAACTTCCTTTCTTTATTCATTATAAGTCTTATAATACACAGGGCAAGAGATTGTTTATAATGCTGGTCATATTCTCATACACAATGGTGTCTCTCATGGTGCCGTTTAGCTGTCTATGATCTCATCTTCGGCGTATACTGCATCAGATCAATTTCTGGCCATTTTATATTTCATAAACTGTGTTCAGTGGCAATCTGCCGGTCCAAAATGAGCTCTGTGATCCAGGGGCTAAATTAAAAGGTCATTTCTTGTCAGGTCGGCACCCTATACAACATCGGAGCAACATAATCTTGTGTGCAGTCACTTTGCTGGCAAAGTGACTGCATTTATTCACACTTGTGCTGTGAAGGAAATGTAATGGAAATGTTACTCGGTCCTAATTAGACAAATTTCAAGCACAACTTTTACAGAAAACTGACTCTGGGTCCTTTTCAAAGATGAAGCTAACGTGTTAAATTCCTAGCCAATTAACAGAATGGGGTGCATATCTTTAATGTTTTATTAATGTTTTTCCACTGTTTATTAGGTGGTAGCGAGTTTAGCCTACTGCTGCTTGTATGATAAAACTTTGAGGTAAGAGCATCTGCCAAATTACAACCTTGGAAAGAAAACGGTTACATTTGAATATCAAAATGTCATTCATCACAAGTTTGTCATTTCATGAATAAATGTTTGCAGATGGCTGAAGATGGATGTTTGATTTTCTTTTAAATAATAAAAGTTAAGGTGTACTTTTGTTAATATTAATGATCATCAAAGGGAAACTGGATTTAATCTTTGCTGCAAAAAAATAAAAAAAAAATAAATAAAATGCAGATAAAAAAAAGTAGAAGGGCCTTGACAAAATTTGTCTTATTCAAATATTTTTTTAATTGATCCTACACAGATAGTCTATTATGGCAAAAAGATGCCTCTTTTTTCCACTGAGATTGGCATATTACTTTTGAAGGAATAGAAAAAGTATGCATAAACACCTTATCTTGCAATTAAATAATTTTAATAATTAAAAAAAAATCATTTTTAAAAATTGCAGGATGTGCCACTGGCTCTTTCCTGGCCTATTCTGCACCGTTTCACCTAGTTTAATCAAAATCGGTTCATAACTTTTAGAGTAACCCTAATGGCAAACCAACAAACCAATAGATAGATGAATACATAATCTTAATACTCAATAAAAAAATACACATTTATATTCATCATGTCATCTTCATGCAGAGATCTTTGAATTTTCCCTAAATTTACAATCATATATTTCAAGGTTTGCCTCTATTTGCAGTTTAGAGATTCTTCACATGCAAAGTATCTGCAGTCGTTGAGCGTTACTTCCCCACTCAAAAACTGGATCAGGGAACTTTTTCTCCTGTGTCTTGCTCTCTGCTTTCTTATTAAATTCATAAAAAAAAAAACAAAAAAAAAAAANAAAAAAAAAAAAAAAAAAAACATTAAAATCTATATGGAAGACTTATAGAAAAAAAAATACAATTTGTTTTCCCAGTCTCCCATCTTGCTTCCTATTTTCCCGTCTGAAATAATGAATATGTTTTTGACTGAGTAATTTTTCCCCTTCACCCTATGGTATCCCTCCATCCATCTATCCTTCTCACCATCAGGTCCGGTGGTTCCAAACCCAGCTTTCTATCTGTGGTTGAAATATAATGCTGTCAGGAGAGAACACATATTGGCCACGACTTGGGCCCCTCTACACACACACACAGAGAGATGAATAATGCATATGCTTGCACATTCAACTAAGCACAATATTAGACCATGCACATATTCAATCTTACGTGCACACACACACACACACACACATTCATATGCTGTTCACCCCACCTGCAGCCTCTTCAACCTAAACCTCCCACAGTTCTCTCTTTCCTCACCCAAACCGTGAGGGTCCCCAAGACCCTAAAACCTCAAAAACCTCTTATTCTCTAAGCTCTGACTGCCATCACCCAGTCACTTTCTCAATTTTCACTTTTTTCTCATGGTGCATTCTTGTAGATGCTGATAATCCACAAAGAGCAGGCACTATGCTGCCTATTTATGCATATGTTCATGTAAAAAAAGAGGTATATATGATTCTGTGTGAGTGTGTGTTTGTGAGTTTGTGTGTTTATCCTGGCTCATTGCCATTATTGGCACCCATTCATCATTACCCTTATTGCTCTAATAAGAAATATTCCCATTTATACTGGCTCTGTGTACATTTACACCTTATATTAACAGGTGTTTTTCCTTATGTGGATAATGTATCTGGATACAGATCACATTTTGATGCAATGTGTAAATGAGGCCTCAGCACACACAGCACGTTTACATGCAAGCACACTCAGATTATTGGTCCGTACTACAATTATGGCAATAATGTATATTTAATAGGATTCTCTGGTTCGCCAAAAATACTATACGGATAATCGGAGTATGAGGAGGGTCTGCCAGGTGAGCATGCAGAGGTGGCTTACTCTGATTATATTTGCATATCCAAATAAATCCATTTACAATTGCATAATCTCTTTTACTCAGAGTGAGCTCACTCCAATTTACACTGATCTCAGTCTAAATAAGATGATGTTTGAAAAAAAAAAATCAATTTATTGCCTTTATCCAAGTATAATTAAAGTTTTAATGTGCTCGTAAATGTGCGGACAGATACAGTAGGTGTGGTTGGTTTATATCTGAGAGGAGTTCTATGTCTGTGTTTGTGTGTGTGTGTGTGTGTGTGTGTGTGTGTTTGAGCTGTTATATGTACACTGCATTAAAGAACATGCTGTCCAAAGCTCTCGCTGATGAGGAAATGAGATTTGGAGATGGTTTCAAATTCCTGGTTTAAAGTGACATCTTATTTATGGCCATTTAACTAGGCTGACGTGATTGGAATGCGTTACATTGTGTGTGTGTGTGTGTGTGTGTGTGTATGTGTGTGCATACGCGTGGTGTGTGTATGTGTATGATTGTGTGTGGTTAGCACTGATTGCTTTTGGAAACATTATTAACCTTGCTGGTCAGGAGCAGTAAATGAAATGTCAAACATCATATCGGTTAGAAGGGAGAAATTCTCTCCTTCACCCTCTCTGTTTTACACACACACACACACACACACACACACACACACACACTATCTCTACTTGACAGCAAAAATTAACATTCTTCATGTAGGAGACATATAAACAGCAATGCACTCAGTGACACTCTGAATAGAAATGAAATGACAATTCGAACATACAGCAATCCCAGTCTCCATCTCGGTAGATTGATATGTGAACGAAGGTAAAAGCAGGCCTCGGTCCAGCAGGCTGCTCCACACTGGGCCCTCAATCAACAGCCTCATCAGCATCAGCACAGCAATGGCAGCAGCAAAGCATATCTTAATGGTTCTATCAATCCCATCATGCTCCACATATGCATCCCTCCAGATTAGGTCTGAAATCTGCATCTATCATTACTGTGCTGTGATACTGCCATTAGAGTATCTTTTCCCCTTTGTGGTTCCCTCATCTATCCTCCCGCCAGAGGAAAGAATGTAGAATTGCTTTCCGCTCATAAGAGAAAAGAAAACACGCTTTTCCTGACAGGGTGTGGAGCTGGAAGACGCTGCCGAGCTAACCAGCAGGATGATGTGTTCTGACCGCGGTCATGGCTATCGTGCAAAGTAATCTTGTCAGAATATGGTAAGTGAGTAGAAAATTACATTTCCTTTGGTTAGCGATTGAGAAGAAGGTTTGATTAGGGATTGTTCTTCTCACACAATTGAGCTTATCATGTACGTCAGAAGATCTATGAAAATTCTCTGCTTTCTGACAAAAGTCTGAAATGATTTTCAGGATTATTGACAGGAAGTCGAGGGATGAAAGAGAAAAAAAGCAAAGTGGAAGAAACAAAAAAAGGTGGTGTAAGAGACAAAACAGTGTGGCGAAGACCCTCGTGTGTCACCCTTAAAGGACCATACTGGCGACTGTGCATATTTGAGCCCAATATATACAACCTGCTTACACGTTACGTTACTGAATACCAAGTTCTAAAATATAAAACCATATTATAGTTTTCCTGTTATATTTTTTTTCAAATCCCCTAATGTTTCTAAATCAAATGTTCAGATGAGACACACACACCTTATAATTCAAGATTTCGCCTGCTAACACTATTGTAGAAGGCACAGTCGTTTTAATTTCTTGGTAAAAGCCGTTTCCTGTCTTCTGTGTAGCTCTTTGTTGGATCGGTTAAATAACATTACTTTGGTAAAAAAAAAAAACAAAAACAAAACAAAAAAAATAATAAAAAAACAAACCCATAACAGACATGTTGTTCACTGTGATTGATTAAATATCTCAAGCATGTTTCAAGTCTCTATTTTAATAGCGTACTGGAATGACTGAAAACAATGGCAGGCTGGAAGGTAGAAAAATTCTGAAATTTACTGCTATAGTAGTATATGGGAAAATGGTAACTTAATGTGTATACAGATTGTACATATTGGGCTCAAACATGCATAATCACCAGCATGATCCTTTAAACTCAAGAACATGCACCTTGGTCTGTTGACCCACAAGCTGGTCCCTACATCTATTTTTTTTTTTTTTTTNTTTTTTTTTTTTTTTGGCAGTGAGCTACTTTTGGTGAGCTGGAAGCTTGGAATCACACCACAGATGCATGAAAAAGCCTTTTTTATCATAATCACGGTCTTCCTCTTTTGTGGCAGCCAATGCAGAAATCCCCTGTCCTGCATCCTGTGCGGTACTGCTGCTGGTTTCCCCTTGAAAGTTCTTCTCAGGCTCGGGTAACAACACAGAAGAAGCGCAGCAATCACACAGCAAAAATGTCCAACGATGACGGCTGGCATTATTATGCAGAATCAGAACAAAGAGAGCCAGGCCGCTGTGCGTGCTCCTACCAGCTCAGCGTGCAGCGGAGTGCAGTCTGCCAGCAGTAAACCTGAGATGGGAACTCGACTGAAACAGGCTGCGAGGGAAACTGTAAGAACATGTTCTGTTTCATCTGGATTCATCTCAGCTGGTAGATTACTGATAGGTGTTTACACGGGGCTCAAACACAGAAACTCTACACATAGTCTACCCCCTCCCCCACCCCCCAACCTCCGTGTATTTTGAATGTCTCCTTGTGTGTTTATGTGGATGGGTGTGTGGCATGTGTATACTCTGGTATTACTGAATGTGAAATCAGATTAAACCCAGGGAGAGGGTGGGGGTGGGGGGCACAAGCTAAAAGTACTTGGTTATGCTCGCTTTACTCTGAGGTATTTGTGAGAGAGTGAACGAGTTTGTGAGTGTGTGTTGTGGGTGGGNACCTGAAGGCGTTTGTGCACAAAAGTCGGCATGCATATGCGTGCATTTCCATGCATGTGTGTGTGTGTGTGTGTGTGTATAAAGTAAAAGCCCACCTGCTGATGGCCCTGATAAGATGCCTTCAGGGTTCTGTCTCCTATTACATCCATAACATCCACAGGTTGGACAGAAAATTACCAGAACACGACCACAACGCAACACTGAACAACTGTAATTACACATACATATCAAGTTGTGAAGTGATTTATGTCTTCTATTCCCCTCTACTCTGGGACTGGTGTGGTGGGCTATAAACTCATTTTTTGATATGTGTGTATGTGAAACATTTCGTGTTCCCATATTTAAGTGTTTTTTAGTGCCTGTTTGAGGCACATTTGAGGTTTTCCAAGCTTTCCATAATTCATCATTTGAGAGAGGCTTTTTTGAAATCAGTGCTCGTACTGGAAAAGTTGAGCAACACTTTGCATTTACAGTTCTTATCGCAAAGTGGCCTAATTATGTGAAAAAACATCCTGTTTACGTGACTTGTTGGAATTTTCAAGCTTTTGTCAATCACTAAGTAAATTAACGACAGAAAAGGAAAAATAACAGTTGTCACTCAGTCTTTTACATGTTAAAACTTCCAATTATACTTATGACATTATCTATATAATGTTAATCTACATGTTCTGTTTATTTTTTTTTTACTAACCCTTCCTTTCATTACAGACTCTTTCATTCCCAACCTGTCCACTAGCCGGCCTCAGTCCTTCCCACTTTTGCTGGTCACCTGTTCCCATTTCCACCGCCATCAGTTGCATTCATTTAGTCACTCTTATACAGTATATATTCACACCTTATATCAGTTATTGTTATCTGCCAGATCGTGCTGTTGCCTCTTGCTTTTGTGATCCAGCAGCTCCTGATCCATAAGCCTTGTCCCGAGCTTGTCTCTGCCTTTTTTTTTTGTTTTTGCCTCTTGCCTCAATTCTTTTGCCTGCCTGTGCTTCGACCGTTGCCTGTTCTTATATACTCTGACCTATCTTTGCCTCAGTAAATTTCTCTACTCTCTTCTTTTTGATTTTGAGTCCTCTCATTTGCCATATCTCACAAATTAAGGCAATAAATCATTTTTTTCAAAGTCATGCAAACACCATAATTAGATTGAGATTGGCATAAATCAATGTAAGCTTACACTGAGTAACAGACTGAGATTGTACAATTAGAAATTGATTCATACAAGCATGCAAACATTACATTTCTGCACCTAGCAGAATCTCCCTCTTACCTTGTTCAAACAACGCCTCATATATATTCAGCGAACCACAGCATCCTATTAATAACCCATGTAGAGCATTTTTTTTCCCTTAATTATATTACAGACAAAACAAATTTGAGTACAGCATGCATGTAAAGGTCCTGTTACCTGTGTATTGCTTTCTGTATGGTGGGTGTAATTATCACTGTTTCATGAGATACAGAATAAACAGATGTGAAGTAATCAGTGTAATCTGACCATTTTTGAATGATTCTATTTGTAGTTATGCTTTTTGACATCCTCTTTCATAGTTGTATGATAACAAACAGGATGGTGAAAACTGAACCATCCTGACCAGGCTGAACAGGAAGACAGCTATAGAAATGTAATCTGTTGGATCTACTGTGACCTCCAATATCATTTACTTCTAACACACAGAGGGAAGCTCTCTGTAACCTCTGCTCCGACCTTTGTGTGTATGTGTATGTGTGTGTCACCCAAACCCTCCAGGCAAGTGTGTGTTAACTGACTCCTTTGTCATAATTTCAACAGGACTCATCAATCAATACAGAGGAAATTACCACTTGGAGAATAAGTGAATCTGTGCTCTCAATCATAAGGAGTGAGACAGAGAGAGACAGACAGGCAGATAGACAGAGACAGACACGACCTCTTCTTCATATTTTCATCTCTGTCATTTTTGAGCATCTTTAAATTGAATCGTTGAATTTTTGTCTTTGAAAAAGCAGACGAAAGAAGCAATATCCTGAATAAATTTCCCAGACAAGTGTGTATTTCAGGATAATGTTCCAGGAAATTTCCCCTCTGTTCCTCGCAAGACCGAGGGAGGTTATGACACACAACAGATCAGTGCCAGTCCAATACTATAATTTTAATTATAGTATTGGACTAGCACTATAATTTTAATACTATAACCAGTTCTCTGGCCATGCACAAATAAAGGCCATTCCATTTTTCCGATTGGCAAAAATGTAAATGACAAATGAACTGCATGTGGTAAATTTTGTGGAAGTTACGGTATTTTTTTAAGCTGTGGATAAAAGGAAACAGAAAAAGACAGATGACTCAGCTCAGTCATTTTACATTTCAGTCACAATGTGATTCTGTTTAGGTCCTGAAAGCTATTGCATTAGCTCAAAAATGGATTTTCACCCATTTTAACACGAGGCTGTTTCTTTTTAACTTCCTAAAATGTTGACCTTTTTTTGAAGATACATGGTTTTCACGGGACTGCAATGTGTTGTGTACAAACTATCTCCTCTTTCTAGACCCTGTCATGCCTCTCTTGTCCACTAGTTGCCCCTGCTGACCTACTGATCAGCTGACCTTTATACCTGCATGCTTAGCTCCTTATTGCGGTTTTAGACTCCTAGCTCATGTAAAATTGGTCCATTCCCAAACTACCCCCACTACCTTTTCACTACAGAGTGTCACTCCACATGAAGTCACACTTATAGCACTCCATATCAAGAAAGGTCTTATTTTAACTCCTCGATGCACTCGTCTCTCTTCATCACAAGCAGGAAACATCTGTCACCGCGGATACTGCTAGATGTCTTACAAAAACATGAAACTTCCCAAAACCAAAAATCACATGGTAAAAATATCAGATGGTTTCATATGTTCTTTGAATTGATTGTGCTTACAGTATATTGCTAATGGGTGCAACTGAAGTTAATTTAGAGGTGCGAAGTTTTTTCCTTTGTGGTCTGTGAAGCTTCATCTCACTCATCCAGAGAATAATAGGTCTAATATGGTGGACAAGTAAGCGTTTAAATGGAAATACCTAAATTTAATCTGAAATCTAAAATATTAAATTTAAAAAAATTACCATATCAAATCCCATTTGGAATTTTTATTTGGGCTTTTTGAGCAATCAAAATGTGGCATAGCCTGAAGGGTGGCTCCAAAATCAATGCTGCTGCTTTTTTAAATCATGCTTGGTGTGAGATGAATTTCTGATTTGTGCAGGGAGGTTAATTTAAATCAAGCCACTATGCCAAGGTTTTGTAATAAACAGAAAAATATCATAAAAATTATTTGAACTGAAATATTGAAATTTTATATCTCTACTCAACAGCTGGTATTACTATCCACAATGTGGAGAAAATGTTTAAAATCAAAAACCATTGCAAATGTATGGTAAAGTCATGAAGTTGGAATCATGAGGTTCAATCTGGAGATCGCAGATGCTGAGTATCAACTACCAGCTGGCAAAGATGTTACACACTTTCAATCTATTTTACATATTCAACCAGAGAATGTTTCTTAAAAAAAATAAACCACACAAGCATATTGAAAATCATGGAGAGAAAAATCAGAACCTTATAATTCTAATCTAACAAAGTGTCACAATCTATCAGCATCAATGGGGCAATAAACGGTTTTTATACATCTTCGATGAAGTCTCTCCATGAGTTGTCAAGGACATGGTGATTTGTGATTGTGGCCTTAAATAACATAGGCAAACTACATACACGTGTGTGTGTATGTGTTAATCTCTTAGTAGCATTCCCTGCTGTCCTCCTCAGGCCTTTGTGTGATGAGAATTTCAGCAGGACTTGCGTGTCTGAGTTTTAAGCACAGATTTCAGAGGGATAATAAATGTGTCAGTAGGACAAGGTAGAAACATACTAACTTCCATTGTGTCTGCAGTGACTCTCTCTCTCTCTCTCTCTCTCTCTCTCTCTCTCTCTCACATATACACACACACACACAAACGTACAAAGCAGTGCCAGAAGCACAAAATCCTATAAAATTTAATGTCTGAGTCAGTCTGACAGAAAAGGTTTATAACTGGTGTCTAGCCCACCCTTTATCTATAGACATCATAAAGAAAACTGTGAAGCACTAGTGCGTGTGTGTGTGTGTAAAAAGGGGTCAGGAATTGTCCTCCCTTTGGGCTGATCTATTCACTTAGATCAAAGTGAACTTCTAGGACAAACTTTGGAGTGTCCGGACACCGCCTGGAAAATCCCACTCACTGGAACACGGTCACCATGGGAACCATCAGCAATTGTGTGTAAGTTGGATGTCGAGAGGCACACTGAGACCTTTCTGTGGGTCACAAATACAAAATTTTACACACACACAGGACTTCATTAGATATTATNGGGGGGGGGGGGAAGACATCCTGCTTGAGCAGTGGTTAACCCAGTGGATAAGAGCCATGTTTATGTTGCTGTGGTGACTCCTGAACTTGGCTAGAGGTCAGCACCCAAAAGTTCACTTAGCACTACTGGTGACACTGCTAGTCTGAAGAGAGAGAGGGAGAGAGAGACGAAGATGACTACTAGTTGACTAGTAATTAATGTCACAACTAATGTCAACTCCACCCATCACTACAAGTTGTGTATCATTAGCAACACACTGGAAGGCATGTTTGAAATGAACAGGATGTGAGCGAGTGAGTGAGTGTGAGTGAGCGAGCAAGCGAGCAAATGAGTGAGCAAGCGAGTGAGTGGTTGGAGACCTTGTCGAATGCCTACACTGGTGGAGCAAAAAGCCACCATCACAAAGAACAGAGGTTGTTGTGTGTGTCGTGTGTGTGTGTGCTTCTCTGTTTTTGTAATCTCATCATGACTAATCATATAAACAGGGAAAACAACACATTCTGACTTTAGGAGACATGTTAGCAGGAATTCTGTGTCTTCTGTGCATTTTTTTATTTTTAATTTTTATCTTCACTCAATTTTAAACAGGGATATAAACGGGTATAATAGCGCACAATTTCACTTTAAATTCCTTCCAGGTAGTATGGACACAGTGAATGAAAGAAAAAAAAAAAAANGAAAAAAAAAAAAAGAGCGCTTGACAGAGACATTAAAACTCTCCCCACTTTCACACCTCAACACACCTGCCCAATCGCTGCTCGAAGACGGAGTGTTACAAATTTTGTGGGATTCCCGACTTGACTGGAAAGGCGGTTTCTGCTACCTCCTCTCCAACACGCCTATTGCATATTGTGGCCTTGAGTAAGTGAGTGAGTGAGTGAGACATGATACATTCCTTTTTTTATTTTTACATTATACTACATTATGTATACTGAAATATATCTGCAGTATGCACAGAGAATAGAAAACTGATACAACTCAGTGGGAGGCACGCCACCCAGGGGAGTTCAGAGGCATTACAGTGGGGAGCAAATAACGGATGTGCAAATACGGAGCGGAATTGCAGTTGGAAAGAAACTGTTTCATGTGGAAACATTACACACACACAATGCTTCCATGTTAGCTGTACTATCCATTCACACTGCAAGACAACATTTAAAGTACAAAATGGACAGATTTTTGAGGGTCGAAAAGAAAAATGGCCAATGTCTGAGACAAATAGCATGGATTGTGATCACTAAAAAATGATTTCCCTCATACTAATGATTGAAAATATTAATAGTTTACAGTGGGAAAAGGGCATGAGAGTCCTTCAGCTTCCAAATGGGGGGCATGACAGAAAATGTTTGAAAACCACAGACTTACCCTAACTTAAAGGATCATACCAGCGATCGTGCATGTTTGAGCCTAATATATTCATTTTTCATACGTTATGTGACTGACAACAATTTCCCAAATGAAATGATGTATTTCAGCTTTCCTGATATTTTGCAAAATCCCTTAATTGTTCAAATTCAAATATTCAAGCAATACACCCACCTTAAAAATCCATGTTTCGCCTGATAATAGTTACCCAGCCTTATGAAGTCATGGTCGTTTAAATTTTTCAATAAATGCAGGTCTTCTTTTAGGACAATATTTCCCGGTGCATTTTCAGAAAACTCTGCGCTTTTTATTGCTCTTAAATGCTAAAATTGTGTAACTTAAAAAAAAAAAAAAAAAAAAAANCAGAATGAACTGAAACCAGTGGTGGTCTGGAAGGTAGGAAAAACATTTTTAATTCACCGTTCCAGTATGTTTTGGAACACGATTGTCAGTAACATTACATGTATGAAAATTAAATATATTAGACTCAAACATGCACAATTGCCTGTATGGTCCTTTAACTCAGACTCTACACCATAATATTGCTCAAAACCCAGTGGACGTTTTTGAGATCAAAAATCAGCATTGTACCATCTAAACGAACTGTCATGAAATAAATGTAGATGAGAAGCATTATTTATTATGTGGCAAACAACATTCCAGCCATGTCCTTTTGGAGGCAGCGAGGCATAGCATTCATGGTTCATTCGAGAAACAAGTGAGAGTTCCATATTTGCTCCATCTGTATAGTATTTAGTATGCTGCATTGTGCATTTCCTCCCCAAAGGTGAAACTGCAGACTTGCTTTAGCAGCTACTTCCGTGCCAGATGATGGTGTTTGATAGTTGTGTGAGAGTGAAAGTAATGAATTAGAGAACAGAGGGTGTGTAGAGTGCATGCAGATCTACAGGGAGCTCTGTCAGCCAAGGGGAACGGACGACACAGAAAGCCCACCTTGAATTTCAACACACATTCACCCTTGTAAATCAATAACCACATACCCAGCATGCACTTAGATACACAAAGCGCACACATATAGGCATGCACATAAGCGCACACACACAGCAACATACACACATGCTGTGGAAGATCACAACAGGGAATCTTTAGTGTAAACGCTCAAGGTTGAGCCGGTGATTTTGGTCCATATATCAATGCAGAATGTCAACACTCTAAAAAAAGAGGGATAACATTTTTTCACCTTCCACTGTCTCAGTCTCAGCCTCCCTAATCCTCTATTTTCAGTCCAAAGTATGCAGATGATATTCATGAGTTCCAGATGGGAATTACGAGAAATATGTGCTAGAATCTGCCTTCCAAGCTCTATGGATTCCACCATCAGAACATGTTGAGGTTCTTCAGTTATCGCTTTCCCTTTAGGATGGAGAAGCCTCCATTCCAGTGCCTCCAGAGCGCATTTGACCTTTTTGTTTTGAGGAAAAAAGGAGGGGATAAGATCAAATGGAAGTGATGACAATGGGAAAAAAAAAAAAAAAAAAAAAACAATCTTCTGAATCCATAATAACTCTATATGTTAGAATACTGTCAGAAATGTTCTTTCCACCATCTTTCATGTCTTTCTTTCCTGTATAATAATAATAAAAAAAAATGATCTCAACATAGAAAGCAGAGCATAATGGGAGAAAAGTGACAGACAAAAATAATGACTGGCCAAAGTTCTGTCTTCTTGTAAAATATGCATTGGGTGACATTCAGGGGATCAAATGCAGCTTAGAACAAAATGACCAGAGAATACCACATCACCTCCCAGGAAGAATCAGCTAATCACATCTCACCATGCCCTGACTCACTCACTTTCAGCCTGCCATCCTGTCAATCTGTCTGTCTCTTTGAGTGACAAGCCCCAGACAATGCCAGATTTTCTCTCTCTCTCTCTCTCTCTCTCTCTCTCTCTCTCTCATGAAGACTGAGAAGAAACAGGAAAGTCCCTGTGATCCACAAAGCCCTGTCACCATACTTGAACATGCAGCATGCAAACATAAATCTCTCCCTTCCCACTGTGTCTTCTGTGTCCTATTGCTATTTGCAGGTTGTCCTGAGGGCTGTGAGAAAATCAACACATCTCAACACTTAAAAGTCCAATCTGTGATCCAAATGTAAATAAAAGACTTTCCCTATCACCAAAAATCAGAATATAAAATTGGGTCCTGCTATGGCTAATGAAAGACAAGCACTAAATCAGCAACAACAACAAAAAATCTAGCAATGTTTTCTGATGCAATCAGTCATTTCTGTAAATACAGGAAACAGTTATTTTACACTGGGATCAGTCACCACACATGAAATTTGTCATCATTTAAGCCAAACTTAAATTACTGTATGTCTCTGAATTTACATGCTCAGACCAATTAAGATTTAAATATGTTCAATACCAAATTCACTGTTGTTATTTTATTTGCAAAAATTTGTTTTCTCTCTCTCTCTCCCCTCAGTATCTAATAGCCTATATTTGGTAAGAAGAAAATCTTGCTAGCTGAAAGGTTTCTGGAAATCGATTGTTGTAATGACTCTATCACTTGCAATTTTGCACCAAATCACCTAAAGGAACAGTTCATCCAGGAATGGGAATTTACTATCTACTAACTGTCACTATACTAACTGCTACGTCAATGGAAGTCTGCTGAGGCTCATGCCACCGCCCTCCTCTTCTACCCACATAAATGTTAAACAGCGAGGTAACTCTGGCAATTTTACACTCGATGCAAGTGCTCAATTTGCACAAGTTGTGCAGAAAAATGTATTGGTTGTCTCATTTTTACAACCTGATCTGTGTACCTCAACTGCTTAGGAGAATGAATGGCAATGTGGTGACTATAATCAAAGGGTTAAACTATGCCTATAAACACCTTCATAAGATACAGTATTCTGACATAATCTAACAACACACACTCAACACAATGTATGGCAAGTCATGATTTCTGATTTTACCCAACAAAAATGATGTCTGATATATATCTATAGCATGATGTAAATCTATCTGTAACCCTGCATGAGTACAGTATAAGAGCACATCTTTTGTTGGTTGTGTCTTTTCAGGATCCCCGCCAATCTGGGAGTTATGAGGTGATGACAGGAGCGACTGACAAATAATAAATCCTGTCAGCACGCACACACACACATACACACACAGTCTGCAACTGAGTCAAAGAACTGAAGTTAGCATAGCGGCTAAGCTAACACTAAGCAACAGTATTCATACAGAGCGTTTATGAAACGTATTTCTTGTCAGGATGTTTTATCTTGGTGGGTTATTTTTTAAAAGTCTCAAAGCTTCTTTTTTCAACATTTGTGCTGATGAATCTTTGGAGACAAAAAATAAGTTGAGTAACATAAATAAACTTGTTTTAATGCGTGAGTGAATTCAGAGAATCGGCAGCATAAGCCGACGTGAGAAAACATTGACATTCTGGAAACTTCAGCTGAGTGAAAGCAGAAGATTAGTTGCTGTCGTAAAGAGCGAAGCCTTGTGAAAACTGGTTTTATACAAATTTATCACTTTTCACTTCACACATCTCAAAGGTCAGCCTGTTTTAGCCTGACAGAAACTATTTTATGTTTCCTGAAGTTTGCTGAAGCTTCGACTGCACAGACTTCATGTGAGGAGACACAGCGGCTCCGACTTATAAACCTTCAGGAAACATCTCTGCATTTATCTGTAACTTTCATTGGACAGAATCTGACCTGTGTGTACAGACACACAGGCACATCAAAGTCATTCTCAGTCAACATCAGCATTCCTGAGTGCTTATTTTTGCCACAAGATGGCAGCAGATTGTAAGAAAAATAAAGACTGAGACATTGCAGGTTTTCTCAGATTTTCATTCAGCTTTGAGTTTTGTTGATAAAGATGTGACATTAGCGGATGACATGACCACACTGCCACATCACGCGCGCACGCGGCTGTGTGTGTGTGTTTATGGTGCCAGACTGAAAGTACAGCAGCTCAAAACAACATTCCACAAAGCATGAATGTGTCATGGATTGGGTTTGGGACCTCAGGGCCCCGTAGCTTGACCTCTGTGTCTGAACTCTCTGCTGCGGAGTTCTTGCAGTTTCTAATGATGAGATGTTGTGATACTGATGCTGACTCTGAAGGCTTTTCTGTCCAGGTCAAAGGTCATGAGAGCTACTTTCAGCTCAAATTAGCACATTATACCTACAGATCCACTAAATGAGCTTTTATCAGTGCAAGAGGTAAAGACAAGTTGAGAGTTATGGTCGTTTAGCCATTTAGGACAGAATGACCTAAAGCTGAGCAACTGGCCCAGTGTTATTACTGATTATTTGGGATCAGAAGTGTGTGTGTGTGTGTGTGTGTGTGTGTGTGTGTGCGTGTATACACCTCTCCATCTTGGGTTTCAATGGTGTTGATGAGGATGGTTTTTGGTGAATGCATCTCAGAGGAGCACTGCTGACTGCTGATGCTCGGGGCTCATCTCTGTTGCGACAAAAAAAATACCGAGAGCGAGAAATTATAAATATAGACAAGAGAATTGCTGCAACCTTGTGCATGATTGCTTGTTAATGACAAAAATATTACAATATTTGTAATATTTATATTACTTGGAAAAATGCGTTGGAATGGCATTTGAAGTTGGAGCTCCGACTGGGAAACTTGGATCAAAATAATCTACCCTGATTCCACAAATATGACGTCACTCAACATGGCAGCGCCCACAGAAGCGAGCTTTGTGAATGGAAATGATCAGTTAACAGGCGAATAAAGTATTTTTTCTTATGTGACATTGAAACAGAAAGGTCAAAATATATTGCCAAGTTATCTATCTACAGTGTACAATAACTGTTTGCCATTGATACGTAAGTGTAAATAAATTCAGAATATTACTTATCTTAACAAAATTAAACTTTGTAATAAATGCTAAATGAAGTAAAGAGACTACAGGACTGTTTGGCTGAATTGTTTTACAATGACATTAATCACAGTGAGTATTAAACTTTGAGCAGAGTAGTAATATTATGAAATTATTTACACTTACGTATCAATGGCAAACAGTTATTATACAAAATAGATAGNTAATATTATGAAATTATTTACACTTACGTATCAATGGCAAACAGTTATTATACAAAATAGATAGTTATGTTGGTGATACATTCTGACCTTTTTCTTTCAATTTCACACAAAAAAAAAGTACTTTATTCGCCTTTTAGCTGATCATTCCCATTCATAAAGTTCGCTTCCACAGGCGCTGCCATGTTGAGTGACGTCATACTCGTTAAGTCGGGGTAGATAATTTTGGTCCGAATTTTCCTTTAAATTATGTGTCAAGATTTGCAAGAACAATGAACCCCAGCTGTATTTTCTGCAAAAGTCAAACTGAGACGATCGCACGTTTATTTTGGGACTGCACCTTCTGCAGAAAACTTTGGAAGGATTTAACTGCTTTTATTGTATCTAATGTCTGTAATAATTTTTCCCTTAAATGGGAAACTGTATTGTTTGGTTTCCTTGACCTAGATAGTGAGGGTGACAATAAATTTTATTTAATAAATCTTGTTTTTTTTTTTTTTTTTGCAAAATTTCATATTCACAAGTAAGTTCTTAAACAATAAGCCTTTTTTTTCCTGTTTTGTTGCAAGAAATTGAAAAACATATCTCCACCATTTCTAGAAGTTCAAACAGAAAAGCTATCAAAACCTGCAATGCTTGCTTCATTTACAGTGGCTGGAACAGTGGTTCCAGTACGAACCCCTATGTATATGACTAGCATCAGCCTTGAAAATGAGTTGTATAGATATTGCCTTATGGTCTGTTAATGGAGTCGTAGATATATTGACACTGATATTACTAAAAATCTATGCGTGACATACTGGTACAAGCTTTGTTGCTCCATGTATAAAATATGGCATTGGGATGCTTTTTTCTCCAAACATTCACAAAATTAAACTTTTAAACTTTTGCATAAAGTTTATCAGACCAGATGCTGGTACGTTTGAATGTGGAGGCTATCTATCCAACTGCACAGGCCTTTTGTTTTCCAAAAACAAGTGCTACAAAATACTGTATTATCAACAAAATAACAATAACAATATAGAACACAGAAGACGATGTATGTACAAAGAAAACATTGCAATTACAGATGATTTCTCAAGGTATTGTAGACAGAGTCTTAATAGCTTTCTTATTTTGCAGTCCTTTCAAATTTTCAAAATAAAAAATCAGTTCAGCTTTGAATTGGTATATATTAGGTTGTTTTTTTTTGTTTTTTTACCATTTAGATTTATGAATGTAAAATTTAGCTAATAAAAAGCATATTTGTATCAAGATCTTTTTTCTCCTCAAAAAAAAAACATCTTTTGTAAAAGAATGATGGATTCAGATGACGTTTCATATAAATATTCCACTTCAACCCAGAAACATTTAACAATTAAACATTCATAACATAAATGCAAAATTATTTCAGTGTATAATCCACAGAACACACAAGAGTCACATAGATCACTTTAATATTCCTTTATGATCTGGTTTGTGGGGTAAATTAAATGTAGAATCTTGAATTGTATTTCTTTAACTTTGTTGGTGATACAGTATTTATTATGTACCAAATCATATTCCAGTTAATATATTTAAATTGCATATTCTAAAACTGTTTAGTCTTATTATTGAGGGACAGAGACAAAAAGGAGGAGATGGTCCATTCTAATATATTCAGCATCAAGGCATATAATTGTGAGACATAAACATGAGTAGGAAGGGAAGACACAAGTTTCCACCAAAGACAAAGACAGTGGGGCATTACTGAACCTGCAGATGAGTTAGTTTGTGTGTGTGTGTGCATGCGTGCGTGTGGGTGGGTGGACTGGAAACTCACCTCTGTTTTAGATTGATTCCTCAGACAAAGTACTGTATATGCACACACATACATCCACACACAACAAAATAATGCTGAAGTACATATGGATATGGATATGCATATTTATATACGAAAGACATTCAAACTTATTTTCACATACACGTCCACACATAAGAACACACACTCCAATGTACAGTACAAGGCAGCTATTACAGTTATGTACCATGCAGTGCAATGGTCATATTTACTGCTTGTGGAGTGTATGTGTGTGTGAGAGAGAGAGAGGATGCAAGTGAATAGAGGAAGGTTATCACTGTAAGGGTGGGTGATGTATCACCCTCATGTTCTTTCTCTCTCTTCATCCCTGCACTTGGGCCATATATCACCTGGGATGCCCATTCATCTGACATTCACACACTGTGATTGACATTAATTTCAGCTGAAAAAAAAAAAAAGTGTGTGAGTGTGTTCATGTGCTAGTTTTATTTCATGATAGCATGTGCAATTTCTCTGTACCACAGTAATATTTATGTATGTTCAACTTGTTGTGTGTGTGCGTCTGCATGTGTGCGCAGTGGGTGGAGTCAGGGGTGAGTGAATGCTGCCTCAGCAGACAGTGTGCCTGGTTGAGAACTGCACTCGTGAGGGGGTCTTCATCTGGATGATACAAGAGTATCACCAGTCACTTTGCTGAGCCATAACACTGTAGTAAGTACACAGGAATATTTAGGTTCTGACTCTCTCTGTTCCAACAGAGAGAGAGAGAGAGACATCCAATATGTTATGAAATTATCAGGAAGTCACAGAGCTTATCAAAAACATGAGTCTTACGGAAAATTCATAACTGCATTACACGGAACACACACACACACGAAGGCCACTGCCTGGATTTATGAGTGTGATGTGAGCAGCTTCAAACTATTTCATTTCAGTATCATTAGATAAACATCACACTTGTCTGAAAATTGCAGAAATATTAACTAGGAAGGTATGTTTCTGTTTTTCTCTCCATCTTTCATTGCATTGAAACATGCTTGTTATATTCAGAGAAGAGCGTTCAGACCTCTCAAAACAGAGTCTTCTTTCATCTGGCCAATGACAGCAGAGAAGTCTATCTGGCCTGAGCCACAGGATTTTTATTGGTTGGTCATAAATAACATCAGCAGGCGTTGTTTCCTGACAGCATGTCAGAGTATTACTAAATAAAATACAAACTCACAGTGGCAACTTTGACATTGTATTTGCTTTATGCCTTGTCTACTCTGTCTGCAACTAAAAGTATTACAGTACAGCTTCTTTTGGAGATCAGGAGGGAGTATATGTGCGTGCATGTGCATAATGTCTGTGTTTGTGCACAAGACAGAGATGGGGAAAGTGAGACCAAAATAATATATCTAGGGAGACTCTCACATTTGTATTCTTATAAATTGAAACAAAACCTGTTGCACCTGTGCAGACAGTACAAGGGCATGTAATACGCCGACAGACAGATGAATACACAGACCAATAATACATAAAGACAGGCAGGCAATGAAGCAGACAGACAAACCAGACCAATAAGTCTCACAGCAACATGATTTTACGCTATCCTCTGGCTTTATGCGAGATGAAGGAGTGCACTTGACCTTGCATGTGTTTTTGGTTAGGTTATTTCCTCTCATTCCTCCCTCCTTCCCCACAATCCCCATCCCCAGGGTGAGGTCTGGTCCTGTGCACCTCCACTCTAAATGACCCTCCACCTTCCAACCCCTCCATAGTGCACCTTACCCCTCCACAAATGGTAAGTGTTTGTATCTCTATATGTTCACGGGCATGAGGCTTCGTCTTTAAAGTCAAGTGCATGCCTGTATGCAGCATGAATGATAATCCTGCATCATGCTCCTGTGCTGCTTCATACACACACTTCTGAGACACCCTCTAACCCAAAGACCTGCCCAGAGGGACAGATGAAAAGCGGCTCAGACAGAGAGGGAGTGGGGTCAGTTGAAAACAGCTGTACAGAGCCAAAGTTATGAAAGACTTCTTCAAATCAGCAGTGGTTTGGTGTCTCCCTGCACAGCAGTGTAGCTATCCACTTCTCCACACACACGCACACATAATGCTCCTCCCTGTCTTTATTATTAAAGGATCATACCACCAATCGTGCATGTTTGAGCCCACCGTATACAATCCATATACACGTTACATTTCTGACAAACATTTCCCAAACTATACTACTATAGCAGTAAATTTCAGAATTGTTTTTCCTACCTCCCAGGCTGCCATTGGTTTCAGTTCATTCCAGTATGTTATTAAAATCAACTTGTAGAGACCTGAAACACACTTGAGCTATGTAATCCATCACAGCAAACATTATGTCTATTAGGTTTTTTTTTTTTTTTTTTTTGCCAAAGTAACTTTTTTTAACCGATCCAACATGGAGCTGCATGGAAGACAATGTATTTCTCCACCAGGAAATATAGTCCCAGGAGAATACGGCTTTTACCAAGAATTTAAAATGACAATGCCTTCTACATCGTGCATAAGAGTTAGCAGGTAAAACATTGAATTTTAAGGTGTGTATCTCTCCTGCACATTTGACTTTGAAAGATCAGGGGATTTGAAAAAATAACAGGAAAGCTAAAATACGATTTTATGTTTTGGAAAATACTGTATTTGAGAATAACGTAACATGTATGCAGTTTGTACATATTGGTCTCAAACATGCACGATTGCCAGTATGGTCCTTTAAAGTCTCTTTTCTCACTTTTCTTCCCTTCCACCCTCCTTCCTGTTTACCTCGCCCATCTATTGCTCCAGTTCTGCAGTTATCAGTCTGATCCAGCATCTATACTGTATCTGTCAAGTGACCCAGAACCAAGCCTAGTCAGAGATGTATGAAGGAATGTAGACAAATGCACTATCAGAAATAAATGTTACCACTTCATACAACTCTCATTTAAAGCAAGAATTCTAAACAGATGTCTTTATGCACTCAATTGCACAACAGTGACTGCAGCCTTATGTTTGGACATGGGAAGCAGAAGTGAGGGTTCACACTGGAGTCGGTCAGGACGAGAATTCTGCACCTCTGCAGTAATCACAATGGCTATGCTCCAACCATAATAGTGATCCCCATGACTCTACCTCACTCACTCACACATACACACCCCTAAAGCACACACACAGAGCGCAAAAACATCAAGGTAATCATTTCCATATTTATTTTCTTTGCATTCATATTCCGCTCTCTTTCATCTGTTTTCATAAAAACAATGCCAAGAATTCTCAAGCGGTTAAATAAGTGATTTATGGAAATCCCATTTGAAGGGCCTCGCTCAAAGTATGGAAGACGTCTGTGCCATGTCATAGATTATATAGGCAGCATCTGCCAAAAACACAATGAGACCCTGGGCTCTCCCAATCTGCAATGACTGTGGTTTCACCCCAATAAAGACTCATTTTGATTCAGTTGTTGCACAAATGATTAAACACACTAGAGCCAAGTATTAGCAAAAATAGCATACTCAATACATCAACTGTCACAAATCACCACCTTAAGAACATCCAGACCTCAGCTGTAAGCCTGAGCTATTAGACATAAAACCTTATTGGAGTACGAGGAGTGCTTTTTTAAATCTATGTAGCCCATCTAATTAAATGTGATCCCCACTGGTTTGTGCACACCACATTGCAGTTAAAAAATCCGAGAATTTGGATGAAGAATGCAATATTGAAAAGAACTAAAATGACTGAGGTTTCTACTCTTTCCCATACAACACAATAAACTCAGCAAGAGGCCTTGAAAGGATGAGATGAAGAAAAAATGAGCCATGGAGAAAAAAAAAAGAGAAATATGTGTCACAGTCGGTTTGAGGGCATGCAGGGCAAGAAAAGGAAAATTCATACCGAGCCAGCACATGAAGCCAGTTTAATTGTTAGTGTGAACAATAAAACCACACTAATACCAGCTAAATCCTGCTTCTGTTAAATATGTGAGGTGTTCCTTTTATTACATATGGATAACTGATTCTAATCATCTTAAAATGTATGGCCTCATGGAATGCACTTGCAAATTTAATTGCCTCAAAATGTTTTGTCAAGCATCACCTACACTGCCCTCTTCAGGGAATATAAAGAAACTGAAGAGATGACAAGTGATGGATTTTATAAAAAAGCAAAGGGGGGTAACAATGTAGGTGAAATAAGATGGATGGATTTGGTCCTAATTTTACCTTGGTTCCTTTGAGGGCAGATCTTAATCTTTAGTATAATCATTTCCCTTGATTTCTCTGTCCTGTGGTTGTTCCTAATACCATGACAGTTTGTCCACAGTCTATTTCTGGCTGCTGTGTTTGGAGTTAGGGACACAGTAAAATGAAGAGAAATTAAAACATGTAGCTACTGTGCCCTCCTTATAAACTGCATAACGAGATCCAGGTGCACACTTATGCAGTCACACTTACACATACACACAACCACACACCTCTAAGCTTCCCTAATGTGTGGTGTTGTAGTAATGAGATTTGGTAGTGACTGAGGTGTTAAGAGTTCCTCTGGGCTGCTGCAGCAGCAGCAGCAATGAGACCACCACCTCAGTGGTAAGCCACCACTCATTTCCTGATCACTCAATACATTCCTCATATACAGCACCATAGTACACTTCATACACATCCTCACTCACTCACATGCACAAAAAACACATAGTAGTGCATACACACACATGCGGGATTGTGGTGATCTTACACATAATCACCTCTGTCCCTAGGGCACACTGGGCTGGACTGTATGCTGTTGGTCACGCTCCGGCCCAGAAATGCTGTTCAACAGACTGCCATCTTTCACCAATATCTCCACGGCAACCACGCTCTAAGTCACCGTGACAACAAATCCAGCTGGGCCCGTGACACTTGCTGTCTCCTCCAAGCTCAAGCTTTAATCACGTCTCCCTGTCTGCTCTACAGCCCTTCATAGATGTTTCTAACTCTGTTTATTATGGTTTCTAAATCGCCCTCCTTGCCTCCGTCCCTCTCTCCATCATTGACACGCTATATGCCCCATTTCCTGTGCTACTTACTTTCTTACCTCTCTTATACTTACTGCCTTCCTGGATGTAAAGGCCAAGACAAGATGAAACCATTGTCATAAGGTATCAGAGAATATGATTAATGAATGACTGATTACGGCTCATTCTTCAAGCAACTTCACGTGGGCTTAATATCAATACTCTTTCTGACATATTTATGAGACTGGGAACAAATTGGTGTATTCTGAAAAACCTAAGGTCCTGTGCTGCCCTCGTGTGGTTAAACTGGGAGGAGGCTTATTGCATTTAGACCAAAAAGACTGCATTTTTTGTAAATCTCCCTGCAATTCCTACATAGGATTAAAATCAAAATCTTGATAATGAGTTGATGCCACCCCCTAAATAGCTAGAATGCACAATTTGTTTACCAGACCGAAGACAATTATCTAATGAGTTCAACTAGGTGTGACAGAACAGGGAGAGAGGAAAAATATGCAATAAAATGGGTCCAGAGGAACAGGATTACACTGATTTAGACATCCTGTCAGTATCAGATAAGAATGTAACTAGTTTAGTCCTTTACATGTTAGGTAAACAGTCTAAGCAATCAAAGTTCTCTTAAATTTGTTTCTGTTCTGTATCAGCAGCCTAAAGGATTTTAGGAGATGCTCTAGTTTGTTGGATAAATCTTAACAGATAACATTTTGTCTAGCCCAGGAACAGCTGAGTCTGATGTATCTTGACATGCATTACTTATAGCCTAACTTTCTTTCATCTTATGTCAGTCCAAATCTTGAAAGTAGAGCTGAGGCCTGTATATACACATTTTTACAAAGAAATCATTCATTACAAAATTAAATACATAAGATTATGGAATTTTATTGCCCTTTGGTGGTTTGCAACCTAATAAAGCATATGCTTGTTATAATCCAGACATGCAAAGAAGACTTGGCACCCTCCCTTACAAACAATGTGGCTTTTGTCTCAGTGGACATTTTAACTTATTTGATCAGACGCAGGTGCAAGTTATGTCATTAATAATGTTATTAATTCCATTTAGATATATAATTACTGTTATTAGACACCTGTTTCGGCAATGAAAATGCAGGATGTCATGAGAAAATTCCAAAATCCACTCATTACACATTTTTGTGGGTGCAGACCATGTGTTATTTTTTAAATGCACACATAGGCCTATTTTGCTTCATCCCACAAAACATAACTGGCAGACAATGAAGTGATTTATTCGACTGAGACCATGTTTCTTATCCAAATATTTCTATATCAACAGTCTTGAAGGTAGTATTGTAGAAAACAGTTTAAGACGCAAACTAAAGTATTTTGGCCAATGGCTTCATTGGTGTCATGAAATACTCAGGTACATATGAAAAAAGAAGTATAAAAGTAATCAAGCTATTTGAAACACAATAATATTAAGATAAATAGGTATTCTTATTGAGATTATAGCAAAATGGGTAGTTATGAACTAGATAGTAAGAACGATTATAGTATGACTGTGCAAAACAACCAAGAAGTGCTAAAACTGCTCAAGAAAAAAAAATTGGGGGGGAAGAGAAAGAAAGAAAGAGAGAGAGAGAGAGAGAGGACAACTTTCGCTCTTCTTAACAGCAACATAGTTACACTTTATTAGTAACAAAGTAGCACTGACAGCCAAACACAACGAATACAGCAAAGGATGGGTGTAAAGTGTGATTTGGAGGAGGTGGTTTCCATTCAGGGCCACAAAACCACAACACCACCAAAACGCCAGCAATGCAATATCAACATAACCACTGCAACATAATTAATGTAATTGTATTAAATTTAACTTACCAATGGCGCATCCAGTTGCTTCTTTTCGCCTGCTGGAGATGAGTTTTTACTCTTGATTGATGCATTGATTTCACCTGGGAGGCTTTGGAGGTTCAGACAGATCCGGGCAGGTGTTCAACCACTAGGTGGCGGTAGTGCTACGGTAATAACCCTCGGAGCTCCTAGCTGTTGGGTTGCCTGTCTGTAGCACATTGTGTTTCACTGCAATATAAAACACCAAAATGAAAGTTTAATTTTCATTCTAGGTCCTCAGCTAATTGCAAGAGTCTCCACTGGTAACAGCACTGACATCAAAGCCATGCAACATCTTTCTCTGAGATGAACTGTAATGCTGACTACAAGCCAGACCTCATAACACAACCTAATGCTCTTAATGCTGAATGGAAGTACAGTAAATTCCAGCAACCATGTGCCAAAAGCCTCCAGGCCTTCCTGGACGTGGGTGCTAATTATAGCAGCAAAGAGGGGATTTGGAACTAAATACTCAACAATGGCACATTGTTCGGGTGCCCATATACTTTTGGTTATATTGTATAGATGTCCACAATTCTTAATATTAAAACTAAAAACTCTTTATTTTGTGGGTTTATTTTATAATCACGGAGTAAGCACGAGCTGAGGCTTTTTCAGGGACAAATTTCATAGAGCGCCCTCTGTTGGCAGTGTGAGGACATGGCAGCGCAGTGAGCCGTGCTCCTGACGAGCAGCCGTACAGAGGGGGGAAGGAGGACGGACAGAATGGCGACGGTACAGTGCCGTAGCTCCAAATGCACGGCTGAAAGGAAAGGGTTCAGGCGGGAACTCGATTCTTGGCGGCACAAACTGATACACTGCATTGGTAAGATGCATGTACAATTTTACTCGTAAGAGTTTAAGTAAGAAACTAACGGACTTGAAAGATTTTGCCCGGTAGCTTAAAATCGCTACCTCCAGCTAGCGCTACCTAGCTAGCTAAAGTGAGCTAACTAATTCAGCTAGCCTGTAGCCTGGCACCAGCAGTGGCCAGCTTAGCGGTTAGCCAGCTAAAATGGCAAGCTCACATTTAATAACTGGCTAGCTGGCTATCTAGCCGGGTTGGCCTGTTTTCTTTGTCTCCTCTGAGTTTCTCACTGGGGCCAGCTATAACTGATCTTGTCACATGACACGCAGTATTAACAGTTTCTTGCTTCGTTTGTAGCATTAAGGCGTATCGTGTGATTGGTAGGTAGTTTGAATGTTAGATGTGTTTACAGACATAAATGTTGGCAGTGCTAAAGCAGCATGTCTTTGAAATCAGATTATTTGGGGGAGGGGCTGTATGTAGCGTTTGAGCAGCTAATGTAGCGAATATGAAATAAGCATATTTCAGCCTCCATTGCCCAAATTATTTTCTTAATGTTTTGAACAGTTTTTTTTAATGCTGCGAAGTTTACTGGTTTTATTTGTTATGTTAAATCACAGCGACATTAAATTTAGCACAGTCAAAATTAAACAAAAAAAAAAAAAAAAAAAACTAAATTCAGCCTTACTTGTAGAGCCACGCTGCTTATTTGTCATTGTTTACCAGTTAATTATAGTGACTTTACATGAATCATTAATAAATGCTATGAGTCTGCTAGAAATTAGGTTCTCTGCTATAAAGATATACCCCTCAAAATAAGAATTATGGTCAAACTGCTTGATCAAGTTTACATGTAATTGTAAGGGTGTGTGTACTGACCTGAGATGCACTTTAAGGCTGGTATATCATCTTAAAGTAGTTTGTATTATTTGTGTCTTGCAGGGTTTGAAAGCATTCTGGAGGGAATCTATGGCTCTATGCTGCTTAGAGACCTCAATTTATTCGAAGGTTGGTATTTGGGCACATCCACTAGTGTTCAAGATATAAAAAATTTGTCTTTGTATAATAGTACCTGTGTAGTATTTTAGGCATTTACCATTATTAATCCAAGAAGGCTTGTTTTCAGATGGAGAACAGCATGTAACACCTAGTCCCTTGGCATGACTGTGATATCTTCTGATGCAAATTGGAACATATGTCCTTCTTCCTTTTTTTTTTTTTANCTTTTTTTTTTTTTGACTCATTCTGTATTGCTGGAGACAGTCTATACCCCATTAGAGTTTGGCCCATAAATACATGTACCCAAATCTGTTAATACCTGGTTAAATGTTGTGTTTCTCAGACTGTGAACCAGAAGAGGTGGATGACTGGTCCCCAGAAGTGAGCTGCTCTCACTGTTCCTTCTGCAGCCTTCCCCTGGACAAGCTCAATGTAAGATTTGGAGACAGAATTAGTAAGCCACAAAAGATGACTGAATTGTGTTATTGGACCAGCCAATTAAAGACAACTGCAGCTTTGACAGTTTGAATAATGATATTCTTAGTAAATATTATAGCATATAACATACTCACATTCTTTTGCCATGTCATATCATCACTTTAGGTTTGAAATGTAATACCTGGTACTACCTTAAGTAGTACCAGAGGTCCATTAGAAAGAGGTCAGACCACTAGGTTTCATGCTTCACTTTATTATATAGTTGTATCACACGTGCTGTATTATTATTATTATTATTTATTTATTTTATTTTTTTTCACATAATTATGGTTTGGCTTGGGGTGAGAGTTGTACAGGCTTGAGATGATGCACTTGAGGCTATGATACAGTATCATCATACAGACTTCACAGTGCAATATTCACATTAAAATATGGTCAGCATTTTCATTGACTATAATTAAAAAATCAGATTTGTGACAGGAAAAAAAACATAACCTTGTTGAAGCTACAAAATTTATTAAAATGTATTACTGGAATGCAAATACAGTGTCTCACAAAAGTGAGTTCACCTTTGGTGATTTTTAATATATATTTAATATATATTTGGTGATTTGTAATATTTTCACTACAGTTTCCCCCCGTTACTCCTAGAAATCCAAGGATTGTTTTTTTTAGAACAAGGCCCACCATGTATATTCAAAACTGGCATACAGTTTTTTTTGTTTTTTTTTTTAAACAAAACACAGATTTTTACATGAGGTATTTAAATTTAACTAGCAACAAAAGTGCACCCTTCATCATCTATGGCTCCCACTGTAACTACTTTGGAGAACCAGCTGTTATGACACATTATTTTCAAATGTCAGGGTGCAGGCATTGTTAAAACACATGTTCACCTGGTATAAAAGCTTTTAAAAGGCCTGAAAAATACATTCCTTTTCACAGATTATCAAAATGGCATCACATGGAAAAGAACTGTCCAAAGACCTTAAAGAAACAATTGTAGCCCTTCACAAAGATGGGCAAGGATATAAACAGATTGATTCTGCAGTGAAAATCAGTAGCAACACATTTGCAAAAGTTATTCAGACATTCACACACAAAGGTACAATTCAGAACTTAAATTGCACCGGAAGGCCAAAGAAAATGAGCGACCTTGTAGCTCGCCATGTTCTCAAGCTTGCTCTTTAGGACAGACGAGCAAGCTGCAAGTATCGTTGAAGAGGTTGCTATCACTACTGGCCTCTCCGTGAATATCAGACTGTACACTATATACTTCATCAGAGCAACACATGAAACCAAATCTTTCAACTACTGGCAGCGTATCATTTGGTCCAATGAAACGAAAATCATTTTGTTTGGTTCACATGGTGTACAGTTTGTGTGGAGGCAGTCTCATGAAGTGTACAACGAAAAGTGTGTACTCCCAACCGTGAAGCATGGGGGGAGGGAGCCTCATGGTTTGGGGTTGTATGAGTGCTGCTGGTGTTGGAGAACTCACTGTCATTGAAGGAGTCATGAACTCTGCTGTGCATTGTGAGATTTTGAAAGAAAAAATGATTCCTTCCTTAAAAAAGGTGGGTCGCCAAGCCATATTCCAATAGGATAACAACTGCAAACACCATTCAAAGATGACCACATCCTTCCTACAAAAGCAGAAGATCAAAATCATGGAATGGCCAAGCATGTTACCCAATTGAATCTTATTAAATTCTTAATTCTTTGGGGTATTAAATGCAAGATTGAGGCACGCAGAGTTTCCAACATCAGGAAGCTGCAAGAAGTCATCCTGGAGGAGTGGAACAACATCTCAAGTGATACTTCTGCTACCCTTGGGAAGTCAATGCCTCGCAAAGTAAAAGCTATATTGAAAAACAGTGGCTGTCATTCAAGATATTGAAGTTTCGTAATGATACATGTCATGCTGTCCCGAGCTTTGTTGCTAGTTAAATTTAAAGGCCTCATGTAAAAATCTGTGATTTGTTTAAAAAAAAAAAAAAAACTTTGTATGCCATTTCAGAAAGAAAATGGTGGACCTTGTTCTAAAAAAAAAAAAAAATCCTTGGGTTTCTCAGAGTAGCTGGGAGGAAACTATAGTGAAAATATTACCAAATCACCAAGGGTGTACTCACTTATTTGAGGCACTGTATATGTTTTAGGACACGTGTAATACTACTGTATATTTCTCTGGGTATGTTTAATGTGGGAACAAAATGTAAGTCTGGGTTCTGGTTTAGAAATCCCTTAATTGGTCAGTAAATCATCTCTGGATATGCGCAGTGAAGTTCGGTAACATCCAGATTAATATGTTTGCTATGATAGCAGGTAAAAGATTATCAGCTAACAACAGCTACAAGCTGTAAGCAGTTGACCATGTTCAAATCACAGTTTCAGTATGATGAGCCTATACGCTGAATGGTTATTTCACATAAAATAATCATCCATTCTCCTTGAAATCCTAACAGTGAGAATTGCAAGTTTGGCAAACCACCAGTTTGACTTTGTATTGATCAGTAAAGTAATTTGACTCTTTCTCTTGTAGGATCACGTACCTGCAGCCGCATCGTCCCTCTCCTCCCCCTCTGATTACTCTCCCACTCAGGCCCTAACTCTCTCTGAGAGCAGCCAGTCAGCGCATAGATTCCTCCAAGCTGTGTTCCATAAGAAAGGTGTGTTAAACCAGTAGCATGATATGGGTGTGTCAGCATTTCATATACTTGGGGCATTTTCAGACTTGGTCCAAATATTTGACTCCAGACCGACACTGCTTATTTAATGTTTGTAGTTTTCTGGAGGATTTTCACTTGTGATGTGTTGTGCGTCTGCACCATTTGAAGGTGAACTCAGTGCAGTAATATCAAAGTGTGTTCAGACTTACATATTTATACTGTGTATTATGACTGATAATGTTAATGTGTGACATTAAACCAATCATGAAGTGACTGGAGCAGTTGGCTTTCAGATTTGATGTGGACCTCAACTGAGCTTGCTGAAAGCAAACCCCAGAACACTCTTTTTTTTTTTTTTTTTTTTTTTTTTAAAGGAGGACAGCAGAATTCATGCAAAATTACCATGATGTCTGATTGTTGACCTTACATGAGTTTATCCATGATTATGTGTTGGGTTCTTTGGAGAAACTGATTGTGTGTGTGTGCACACAAGGAAGTGATTTTTGGCACGTGTAGGGCAGGAAGTCTTCAGAACAATAGAAACAGCCCTAATACATGTTTGGCTTATTAAGTTACTAACGTGATAGCTTGTACTGGAAATAGAGTTCTATTCTCATATGTGGAAAGACAGTAATGACTGAAAAAAAATCATTTTTCAACCATGTCAGCTCAACAATTGAGCTGGATTATGTAACCACATATAAGATCAACAGTCCATTTTAAAAGTAGTGATTCCATAAAGAAAAGCCAAGCTTACAGGTTGATTATCCCTAACGATCTTCTAGGTGAGGCTCTGTGAGGAATTGAAGGAGGGTTTTACCTGTATGAGTTCAGAGTGACACAAATCGTGTATAATGAGTATTGAGTATTGTAAAAGTAGCTTTCCTTAAAAACTGCTTGTTGGTCCTTCAGCTGCAACATGAACTATAGGCTTACTTCTTTTTCTGCCCAGTATGAATGGTGCAGCTCAAGCTTATCGTGCTGTAATTAATCTGTCTCTTCTTTGTCAGATGTACCCTTGGGTTGTGATTCCAACATCCCCCTAATTGCCCAGGAGCTGATGAAGAAGATGATACATCAGTTTGCCTTGGAGTATGCCTCCAAGAGCCTACTCCACACCAACACAAATGGCATCACCACCAGGTCCTCTTCACCGCTTTCGGACTTGTCAGATGCCCCTCTGGACCTTACAGTGAGCCGGAGCCAGGAGAAAGAGATGGAACCCCAGCCAGGTAGGGAGAACATTAAACAAATCAATTCTATCTTCACAAATAAGCGTTTTATTGGCCCTGAAAACATTGACACCGGCTACTTCAAAGACTGCAACATCCCCTGAATCAGTCCCAGAGACGTTTTAATCTCATCTCTGATCCCTTCTCTCTGAAACAGATGGTGTGCTCGACCTCTCCAAAAGGAATTCTGCCTGCCCTGCAGCATCAACGTCAGCATCATCACCTAATCACAAAATATCGGGGTGAGTTTTTTTAACTCTAGCATTTTGCAAAGCTGGCATCTTTTAAATTCAGTAATATTTTGCCTCAACCATGGGGAAACCATGTTGTTACTACTAGTTAACACAGCATATATATGTGTGCACATGCATTTTTTAATACCACTTCCTTAAAATATAAAAATAGACGTGAGAAAATTCCCATTTCTATTGGAGTTCAGCAGTATTTTTTGCTCATTTTGTTTGTATAGCACAGCTAAGGTTGGATAGATAGCATCTATTTTATATTGTGTTGATAAAACTCATCTTTACCAGAGTTGCTTTATTTAAATCATATTAATGCCTCTCTGGCCTGAATGATATGCATACTGCTTTGACTGACAGTGGATTGATTCAGTTAATTCTAAGTCATTCTGAGGAGTTAGCATGTGTTTGTGTTTTGATTCCATGGGGTTGACTCTTTTATCTCTTGAGCGGTAACGTCACAGCAATGGCACAGTCATATAACATTCGCCAACAGCTCAGGATTGCACAATGAGGAGAACATTGCAAACCACACAACGATTTTACCTCCTTTCTTACTGATCCAGTTATGATGAGTCTGATTATTCAACCCTCAAGCATGTAGGACCCTCACTGAAGGATATCAGAAAACTACAGGGGTTCTATGTGAGTGCCTAAGTAACCCCAGCCATTCACAGTCTGTCCCACCTGGACGTGAAGAGGCTTTTCCACACACAAAGAATGTGTGTGAGGGAGACATGCAGCAGTGTGTGTGAATGAGGGTCCAGAAACAGACTGAAAACAGACAGACATGAAAGATAAGAGACGAAATGATGTTACCAACACAAGGCATAAAGGAGTGGACCCCTCGCTCTGCACCCCCTCTGTCCCCTATTCCAAAATCAAACTCCTCTCCATCACCTCCATCCTGACCATGCTGTTTGGTCCTCCCATTCCTAGGAGGCAGCACAAGCAGAAAGAAGAGTACATTGAGAGGAGCTGGGAGCTGTCAGAGGGGTTGCTGTCCAAAGCTTTGAAGGATATTCGTTCAGGGAGGCTGCAGGAGCAGCGGGCCGCATTGCTTTATGGAATACCCCTTCACACTCTGAGGCAAGGCTTGGATAGCTGGGCTGAGGGAAGGCTGGGTATGCTGCATCACCTTGGATCCGGAAGAGGAGATTTTAGGGAGGAAGTGACATCATACACTGTGATGTCATCCATGTTGGGTGGTGAAGCTCGTCTTGCTCTGCAGAAGGTGGCTGCATGGGCAGAGCGGGCAGAAATTGGTGGAGCTGCAGAGGAGAATGGAGACTTTCGATTCCCTTCACCCTCTCTTAACTTTCATCAGCCAAGTGGTCTTCATAAGACCCTCTCCCACAATTTATCCCAGCTCAGGGATGCTCTTCAGCCCCCACCAAGCCCCACTCCCAGTCTGGAGGCCCCCATTCCACTGCGTATTCCTCAGGTTCGTTCCTTGTCTGACCATAATAGGTCAATCCCATCTAAGAATTATAATGTGGTAGAAACCTTACAGCACCTCAGCTCATCAACAGAGGACACTACAAGTTCTGCAACATCCAGTGCTGCTGCTAGACCCTCAGCTCTCCTCAAACTCAGACCTCCTCTTCTGCCACATGCCTCTGTGAGTGGCACCAACAATTCACCTCATCGCCTGGACCCACGAGGAACCTCTCTGGATGATTTGGAGGAGGGGGCAGACCGCCGGGATAAGGACAAGCAACCGAGAAAGAAGCGCGGGAGGTACCGCCAGTATGACCACGATCTGATGGAAGAGGCCATTGTCATGGTGATGGCAGGGCGCATGAGTGTGTCTAAAGCCCAGGGGGTATATGGGGTGCCCCACAGCACACTGGAATACAAAGTCAAAGAGCGTACTGGGACGCTGAAGAACCCGCCCAAGAAAAAATCTGCCAACTTTTGTTCATCCAACTCCACCTCGTCTGGTTCTGGTACCATGACTGGTTCCGCTAACTCAGGGAATCTTGCCTCAGCTGCTGCCGCGAAGGGGTTCTAGAGGACAAACATGTCTAGAACATTCCTCCACGATTGAACTCATCACCTCTTACAGGATAAATGTTTTTTGGAGACACTTGTTTCAACACATGCCTTTTTAAAAATACAAATGGTATTAATATTCAGGTCTTTTAACTGTGTGTACTTAATGTGAAAGTCATACTTTCAGCTGTGTTTCTCTGCCTAAGTCCTGGGTTTTAATTGAAGCAGCTGCAAGGACAGTTTTTATTTACAAGCCTCACTTACTGACATAACCAAGTGAGACTGTCAGTTCAAAGATTGACCATTATGTGACTCCAAATGATTGCCACTGGCTTGGCAGTAAAGTGGCAGTGGATAGTGGATGCCATTAATAGTTGTAGGAGCGGTACTTAAATTTTTAACTTTAACTCTGTGTACGATATGTTTTACCATTGTCACATGACAACTGTTAGACCTTACATGTTAACAATCAAAGATATATTTATTCTACCTCATCACCATACTGTAGATTTTGAGTACAGGAACTTTTACAGGAGGAACCCTGCATTTCCACAGGAATCTTGGTTTCAGTTTTAGCTCATGGACCATATTTTCTGCCACCTGATTAGTAGTTCCTTCCGGCAGGAAAGTACTACCTTGGTAGTACTACTACTACTACCACCTCTCCATTCTAGTACTCCTACCTCTGTAGTACTTTTCTGCTGGGTAGGAGCTTTTGGGTAGAGTTTTAAGTACTGGGCGTTACTGACTAGTTGAACAAAATTCCTCAAGATGTATAAGCAGGCTTGCTAGCGGTTACCAGTACTGGAATTGGAATGAGGGAGAAATTATTTCAATGTTGATGAAGTTTACACAAGCCAATGTAGCCAAATTCCAAGTTAGTCTTAATAAAACCAAGATAACAGCAGAGTAAATGAGTGAGGGAGAGCAAGAGAAAAGCAAAAAAACAAACAAAAAAACAAAAAACGTAGTAATCGTTTTACTGTAAAGAACACTTGTGTAGATCCTCAACAAGACATCCTCAACATCTTGCCTTTTTACATTTTCATTGTCTCTTTCCACCATTATTCAAATAACACAGATGCACAATAGTCAATAGAACAACATGCTGACATTCTGTTGTCACATCATACGCAAAAATACATCTCAAAGCAAGCCATTGTAGTTTGACTAATCTTTGCAGTTCTTGAGATGCCAGGAAAACACTACACAAAGACACTAAAGAAACTTCTACCCCAGAGTAAGTTCCAGATTTTGAGTTCCTGCAGCTACTGATCGAAAAGGCTCTTTGCTTATTACAGACAGCACAGCTTTTCTCAATGGGGTTGTGAAAGTCCACAAAAATCCAAAAGTTCTCATAGTTGCTTTAAATTCATCACTAATCCTAAACAGACCTTACATCCTCAAGGTAATTCTTAACTTTGGTTTAATGTGAATATTATTTGGTATTAAAGAGTCAGATCCTTTGCTGAAAGCGAGAATTTGACTGTGACTATTGTCCACCCGAGTGCCCAGGATTAGGTGTGAGAAACACAGTTGTGGGACTCTTAAAGCTAAGACATAAAGTGTGACTCTCATGTTTTCTAGCTGTTAGGTTATTCAGGTTTGATTAAATTCTTAAAACTCCTTGGTAATGGAGTGTTGATGATTGTCATTTGCAGCTTTCTCTCTTTGTCTCTGGGTAGCTAACCCAGGCATTGAAGTACTTTAGAGCCATTATAACAGATTATAAACATTATTATTAGACACCTCTACTAACAGGGAGATTGTACAGTGTAGACTATTGTGGTGGCTACATCCTCATGAAAATTGTTTTTTTGTTGTTGTTTTTAAGAGATTAGCTAAAGAAAGACATTTTGTGTCCACGTTATTTTTCTCTCCATTTGTGAAAGCAAGTCTGAACATTGTATTGGGTGTTTTTGGAATGCAACATGCAGCATGTTTAAAAATGTGCACTTACAAGCTTGGGAATTGTATATTAATGTGTATGTGTATTGTTTGTGAAAGATTTTTTTTTAACCACAGATATTTACTAACTCTGCTATTGTAGCTCTATTACTGTAAACCTCATACATGACTGCTGCTTAAAACATTACTTTATGGGACCTTGGCACAAAGAAGCATAGTTATTAAAACAAAGAAGCTTATTCCAACTAATGTACTGGGTTTCCAGGTTGACTGCAATGTACTCACTGATGCTGAAATGACAGATTTGAATTTTGTATATGGGTAGGGCTAAATGTTATTTATGGGCGATCGTGAGGGTTAATGGAGGTTGCTGTAGTTGAAGATGGTGAAAAGTTGGCAAATTGACAATGGGTGTAATTTAATGCACGGCTTATGGGCAGTTTTGTCAGTGTCTAGGGAACGTGTATAAGCAATGTCTATACACTTATTTCTGTCTCTGAGATTGGTCTGTTCATTTGCAGTGCTACTACCAAAGCAGCAGTTCAGGGTTACCCACACAAAGCTGCTTCAGTTTGTCTTGATGTGATGTCAGCCTCTCTCTCTCTCTCTCTCTCTCTCTCTNTCTCTCTCTCTCTCTCACTCTCACTCTCACTCTCACTCTCTAACCTCGTTGCCACATATACCTCTGAACTTATTGCCTATAGCCCAGTGTCTGGTTTCACATCAAGGCCTCTGTATTGTAATTCTGAATATGCTGGGGTGTGAGCTCTTACTTAGGAAACACTCCTGAGCTCATTGTCTCTCAAGGAACACCTAAGTGTAAATCGATCACCATCAACAACTTTTATGACTTTTAAATTTCGTCAAATATACTACTATACAGTCTGTCGACCATTGGCAGTGCGAAAGAGTTTTTTCTTTAAAGGGGTGTGAATTTCACCCTGTGGCATTTACAGGATATCTACCATGTTCATAGCTCTGTTTTTGTCCTTGTTGTTTGCCTGTGTATGTGCTCTTTGTCATTTAAAGGCTAGTAGTAAAGCTTTTTAAGTTTTATTTTTTTATTTATTTTTTTTTTCTTTCAGATTCAGTGGCATTTCAATTTTTATGACTTTAGCCACTAAACAGATACTGAATGTCTCCACTCATAACAGTACACAGTGCCTGTCTCTGAGGCTATATCATAGTACAACATGATGTCTCTACTCTGGGAATTGTCTGCTATTTATATCAGTAGACCAGTTTGTAAACAAGCCTAATCACCTTTGGAAAAAATATGATCTCACTGTATAGGTTAATTGCAGTATACTCTGGGAACACACCTCAACACCATTACTAGGATTGTTTTTCAGTTAGGCCCACAACATAGTTTTTGTCTTTGGACTGAACTGCTGCAGATCTTTGAAATGACTAAACCGAAATCAGCTAGTTATGCATAAATCAATTATTGCACTATGATTTATAAGAATCATTTTTTTTAATCATAGAAAGATGTTTTGTGTTGTTACTTATTTATTGATTGTGCTTCAGAACTGTGATTTAGCTAGTTTGATTGTTGTAGTTCTTGATTTGTAATGAGGGCACTTTGATGCAATGTGAAATGTGTATTGCTGCAACTGCATGAAAGCTTTTAAGTGTTAGCCTGTATAATTTATTTTGCCCTGAATTTACTTCCCTGGCTATTGTGGTTTAGTGCTTATGTTAAGATGAAATTATTTAATTGATTTTATGATTTGTTAAACCAAACTTAAGGTAGCAGCACTACAGAATATGTAATGCTCTTATACTGTGCACATCCCAAGGACCTCATATAGTACTTAAATCTGCCGAAATACCAATTTCAAATTAACACTTAGACATTATCGAGATTTATTACTTGCATTTATAGTGAAAATGTAATACTCAGAAAACTGTTCGTTGATTTGAATAATTTTTTAAAAAGCGATATTTTAATCGATCTGTTTGTTGATAGGAGTGTTGTTGATTACCTTTTGGTTTAAGCGTTTCTACAATCGTTTCCTTCTGCTTTTTGCAGAATTTTATTGTTTGCCTTCAGAAAGTCATCAATAAAGCAGTTCTCTAAATCCAGTTGCCCTATCATTTTGCTTACATCATAATTTGGTTCAAAGTTGTGCACATTGATAGCAATTGTTTTTCAGCCATTGAGCTATCTTAAAGGAATCACTCATTTATGCTACAGACTTAAGTCCAAGGGCCTCCTGAAAGCAAGGGCAATATGGTCAATTTACTTGAGCTGGCTAAAAGCCCTAACAATGGCAGTCCTGGCTTCGTCGAGAAAATGGTTATCAACTTGCTCTGCCAACTCTGAATTTTCTACAGTCCACAGCTAATACAGCTTAATTTCTAAAAATGCATTTATTTCTATTTTTAGTGCAAATTGAGAAAAAAAAAAGATGCAGTAAACCGTACCTGACGTGGTGAAAGTCAGTTGGCTACACAGAGCTTTAAGAGGATAGCAATATATCTAAAAAAAACTTGGTGAATTGAAAGAATTGTGAGAACATTATTAACTGCAAACTGTACATGGGGGATTTGCAAGCAAATATGATGTGCTCACTATTTTCTTGTTACTTTTAGATTAGTCATATATGGGTACAACCTATTGCATAAGTCAGTTTATTAAAGTTTATGTGCACTTAGTTTAAGTTGTGTAGGAATCTGAATTTTGATAGAAAAATCAGATTTTTCAGATAGAGTAAATCAGAAAAAATCAGGTAGGAAATGGCACAAATGTTTATTGTTACTTTGATCAAAGATCGTAAGAAAAAAGTTACTGTCTGTACCCATTTTAATAGGATTCTCTTCCATTCTCTTGGAATGGTGATGGGATTTTTCCTTTGAGCTGATCCATTGAGATGAGGTGGGCATATATATTTGGATCAGGCACTTTGAACCTCTGGAGCAAGTTTTGGTGCAAGTTAGAGTTTTCTCCTTTGATTCTATATATATTCCAAATGCAATATATAATATATATGAAATGGAACAAGTGTAAATCATTTCACCAACCTTGATGGAATGATGGAATTAATACAGTAAGAAGGGTATAGCAGAGTTGCTGAATATATAATCTGACTTGGTTATTATTCTGCCTGCGTGCCTATTGTTTGCCATTTGAAAATGGTTTCAGATATGAATAAACACTCCTAACTCTGATCTTTACATTTCTGTCTCTAGCTTTCCATTGCCATCACTCGAAGAAGATTTTGGGGATAAGGGACAGCAGGAGACTCAGTGTCGCCATAACTCCGTGTTGGATGCCATTCTCAGCTCCCTCTGCCCAGTCCACCGGTCCTTACTCTATCAAATCCTGAAGCTGGCCAACCAGGAACAATTGCTATCTTTTCTCTATTGCAGACCTGTGGACCAAAAAGATTCACACTGCTGTCACTGTGGTATAACCCCACATGATAATGTCACCCCACGCCCGCTCCCATTTAGTGAATGTAAAGCACATAACAGCAGCTCACACTACCTTTTTATTGACTGTGATCGTCAAGATCATAGCAGCACAGTGTACCATAGAGACTCACAGCCGGAAAAGTCCAGTTGTAGCAACTGTCACTACCCTTTTAGTGACTGTAAAAGTAAAGGTTCTCAGAGCTGTTGCTGTGTTCAGAGTTGCAGGGTGCCAGCCTACCCTGTTTTTTGCCTCAAGAGCCTCCACTGCATGTCTTGCCAAAGCTTGACTGTAGGTCATATTGACAACATGGTATGTTCATTTGCATCCTCTCCTTCATTATCTAAATCTGCTTCACTGTGCACAACATCGATCTGCTGTAACCAACACAACTCCCACTCTTGTCCCTGCTGTTCAAACCATGTCTGTTTGACTCAGGTCAGGAACTCTCTGAAGAGAGAGCAGAGCCCATCTCCTCCCCCTCTTTCCCCTATTCCTGCAGACATTAATAGCAAAACTGAGGAAAAGCCACCCTCCCTCCTTCACCATATTCAAGAAGTGGGAGCTGACCTATCCCCTCCACTTATGGTTAAAGATAGTTTTGTAGATGTAAGCCACCAGGATGTAGATTTAGATAAAGCCACAGAAGAAGAGCTGGAGTGTAAATCTCCAAAAAGTAGTCAAACAGAGCAGAATTTAGGTGGGAATTTACTGCAGCATGTTGTTGATCGCTTCAGTGAGAAATTGGAGACAATCACACCTCTGGACAAGGACTCGCCTTTGTCTCCCTCAGCAATTCTTGCCACTGAAGAGGAGCAGTCCCAGTCTCCCGCATCCAGCCAGAGCCTGCAGTTTCATGCTGATGCCCATCTGACTGAAATCATCACCACAGTGCTTCACACAGGAAGTGATAGTGACTATAATCTCAATGACCTGTTCCATCACCATGATAGCAAACAACCTAAGTCACCTAATACCCGTTCTCGTCGTCGTCAGGAGGTCCTTGCTGCGTTGTCAACACCAAATGATGATGCTTCAACCCGAAGGCACAGTCTACAAATTAAACGGGAACTTGCTATGCTTGACCAGTCGTACTGTAGGAGAAAGGTGCCACCAGCGAAGAGGGCTAAATTGAAAAATGGCAATATTGCCTCACCTACATCAAATACATCATTAGATACAAACTTAGTTAAAAAGGAGTCTAATAGAGAAACGGAGATAACACAAACTATAGCACTTTTTGCTAAACAGGATGTCCTAGCCAGAGATGAATTGGAGAATAAAAATATGATGGTTGGCAATGGCAGTATCATTGACAACGGAGAAACTGGGAGAATAATGGAAAAGGGAGAGGGAAAAATCAGTCAAGAACATAGCGTGGAGGAAGGTGTAGAGAAGGAAAAAGTTATGGGTGGATCATTGAACATGCTTACTGCTTTAAATGGGACACATGAAGTAAAAGAAGAGATAGAGGCAATTACAGTTACAGAGGAAGTTCAGATAATTAAAACAGAAGAGAGAGAAAGGGAAATGGTTACAGAGGAAGCAAGGCTGACTCTCTTAGGTAACCAACTACCCACCCTGGAGGTACAGTGCAAATTAGGCTCAAAAGGAGAATGTAAGCAGACACAGATGATGGTCACTACAACACAGTGTAAGAGGCCATGTGAAATAGATGGTAAGGCTAACCATGTGGGATGTGATAGGAATGATGAGAATGTACCACCAGGTCAAAGGTCTGATGGTGAGGATGGACCAGGCAAAAGTAAGGATGACCATAGACCTATTGAAGGGAGGCAAAAAATCAGTGTTAAGTCTCAGTCAAACTGCTTCACAGAGGAAAGGAAATCCAGGAGAAATATTGTTCCTCCACAGCGGTTCTCCTCATATGTCACAGAGCCCAGGAAGATGTACTTTGTTGCATGTTTCTCTGAGGGTATCTTCAACCAGAAATCACCAAAGGAAAATGTGGATACTGCCTCCAAAAATCCAGATCTTAAAGACACCCTGCTTGAATCAAGAAATGAAGCTCAGACCTCACATGAGCACGCAGAGTCAACACAACAATATGGAACATCTGATACAGAGTCAAAAGATCAAAGTCAAGTTTTTCCACTGGCCAGAGAAAATAGACCTACTGAACACAGCTCACAGAATAAGATAGATGGCAGAGAGTGTGCAACCAAGCCTTGTCGAAGGCTGCGATCATCCCCCCAAAAAATACAGGACTCCAAGACAGTGTCAAGAACACTCCAAAATCTCTCAAAGGAGGGTGCCACTATCTCTTATTGGTCCGCCACTGGTGTCTTGAATGCTCCCAACTCCCACATCGAGTATACTAGCCCAATAAAGCTGATGTATGTGTCACCAGTAGGGGATACAGAGGGAGTCAAATATAGTCTGAAATCAGCAGGCTCTGGTTCTAGTGCACAAACAGAGGAATCATTTGACCCATGTCAAGAATCCTCATGGGCAGGTACACCTGAGAGGAACAAAAACCAGATAACTGAGGCTCCACAGTTAAAATCTATGTTGCCACCACTTAAGTCTGCTACCTCACCTGCCAGATCTGCCTCGGCATCACCCAAGTCTGCTTCTTCACCACCAAAATCTTCCTTGTCAATACCCAAGTCGACTACGTCACCACCCAAATCTTCTTTGTCACCATCTAAAATAAGTTCCAGAAGACTAGGAGAAAGTACTCCACCTAAACGTGCGTCTGGAACTGAGAGCCAGAGATCACCAACTGACTTAAATTCCCATGAAACTACTCCCCCCAAAAGGCGTCCAGGCCGTCCAAAGAAGCTGGGACCACAGCTGGAGAATAAAGTGAAGAGGCCAATTGGCCGACCACGTAAGCAGAAGCCTCTTGATCCAGTAACAGGAACACATGCAGTAAATTCTGTTTTAGCATCTGATAAGGAGGAGAATGTAAACAAGAATTTGAAAATAACAGTAGTGTATGGACGATCAAGGAGAAACAAACGAATGGTATCTGAGGGCTTTGAACAGCTGCATACAGAATTCCATGATGCTTGGCAAGCAGTGAACCAAAACAACAACCTGAGCAGTTTAACTCAAAACTCTCAGACATGTTCAGGTAGTATCAAAGCAGCTTCAACAGAATGGTCAAAGAACTTGAATTTGGTAAGACCTATGAAAGAACGTGTCCCTCATTCTAGCAGCAACGTCAAGTGTCAGAAGCATGACGCTGCTCTGCCTGTAAGGAAACCAGGTAGACCTGCAAAAGTTAAAATCTCTGGAATCTCAGTCACAGTGACTACAGTATCACCTCGACAGCGTAAAATTCAGTTAAATAAGGATAGGCAGTCTCCAGAAACACTAAATCTTAAGAAAGCACTCCTACCAGTTTTCAAATCTGCCAAAGAGCCCCGGACAATCAGTCATCAAATTTCCAGCAATTGCAGTCAAATGGAGGGAAAGTTAGAAGAAAAGGATGCAAATAAAGACAACCTACCAAATCAGCCGGTAGCAGTGCGTCAGTCAATGAGAGTGAGGAAGCCCTCAATGTACTTTCTGCATTCTGTCGCCACCTCCGCCTCGAGATCATACAGCCGTAGCACGGCCCTGCTGAAGCGCTCTAAACAGCTCATGTTAAACAAGGCCATGAATGAAAGGAAAGAGGAGGTGGCACAGAGTGTTGTAGAAACTGTAGGGGAGAAAAACAATCTCTCTGGACAAGTAAGGGAGCACATCTCTCAGGACTTGAGCCAAGTGGCAGGGGTGTCTGTGGACTCTATCTTTAGCCCAAAAGACACACTAAGGTGGTGGGCAGCATCAACTGAGGAAAAGGCCTTGAACCAGGAGCTTGCCAGGCGAATACGACTCATCTCTGACACTTGGGTCTCAGACACTGTAGAGAACCAGGATGAAGAAGCCTTTAATACTAAATTGGGTACTAAAGGCAATAGTTCACCTACCAAGAAATCAAGACATTCCTCTCTGGTTCGAATACTGTTTGATTGCCCTGCTAATAAACCAAGGTCCTGTAATATGCAGCAGCTTTGCACCTGGTTTATGCAGACCACAGAGACCCAGTCTCTGGCTATTGTCAAAAAGGCAAGCTCTCGAAATCCTTATGAATTCATGCATTTCTCTCGTTCTGCAAACAAAACAAGTGTCCGCCATAGCCCTCAGGCAGAACGACTCCGCAAACACATCAAGAAGTTTGCCAGAATTGTGCCAAAAAGTCCTTTTCAGCATCAACAGGCTAAAAAAAGGCTAAGGAAAATGAATAAGACAACAGGTAATGTTAAGCGGCAACTTTTCACTCCTAGATTTGCACCAGGCTGTCTGAGTCAAGGAGCTTCATGGGTGAGAGGCAGAGCAGTTGGAAAATACTTGACCACTTTGTTACGGGCAAGAACAAGGTTTCTAACGCAGAAAGAAAGGAAGAGTTGGCCAAAGAGGCAGAACAATGAGAAAGTTAAAAAAAATGGCCAAGAAGCAACTGTACTACAGCCAAAACATAAAGCATTAAATGGATCAGCAACAGACCAGTTAGTTGACTGTTTAGAAAACAGCAGTACTACCAACTCTGTTGACCAGACACAGAAGCTTGTGCATGAATCCAAAGAGCATAAACTCAGCTCTAAAGCATGGAGTCCTGAGACCCTGAAGGAGTGTCGGGTGTTTCTGAGGAAGATTAACTCCCCAGAAAATGAGTCAGCTGAGGAAGAGTGGGACTCCTGTACTGTGACACTGGATGATGGGTCACCTTCTGCCTACCAATTTCCAAGGAGTGACAACGAGATGGTAGGATTTGTTAAAGCTGTGAAAACTGAGAGGAAAAGGTGCAGCAGTAGGAGGACTGCCTCTAGTCCACTGGGAAATTCTGCACCAAAATCAAACCAGAAGCAGATTGTCAAGCCACTGGGGAGGCAAAAAAACAAATATAAACATCCTGAGGTTGTGTCTACTGAACTTTCACAACCAACACCAGCGAAAACATTGAGACAATCGCGGATGAGGGGCCTAACTGGGCCAAGATGGTGTGACTTTGTCTTTGGTAACTACCTTGTTCATTTCTTTAATATAATTTCTTAAATACAGCAGCTAAAGAGGTCAACTTTTATTGTGCTTCAGTTTCAAATCATTAAGTCAACTTTTGCTCTCTTTCTTTTCTAACAGAAAACTAAATGAAGCATTAAGCGTCCTCCCAGGAAAGAGACTGTGGTTAAATGTGGTGCCTTTGGACAGTGAGCTGACCATGCAGACGAACCATCCCTTGGTTTGTCTTACACTCAGCAATTATGTAGCAGTCTAACTTAAGAAAAGCTTGAAGTTGCACTATTTTTAAGGATCTTAATTAGTGGATGTGTATGTACAGATGTTTTTTTTAAATGTCAACCTGCCTTTTTCTTTTTGAAAATGTTTCATAGATCAAATCATTATCAAACAGAAATTTAATGGGACGAGCGCTTGTATAGTGAGCCCTGTCAGAATTGCTGTACTGAATGAAAGACAAAGCTTGACTGCATGAGGACATTGCCATTTCTCCCAAAACATACCTCAATTTCAACAGCACCTTTTTTCACAGAGAATTTTTTAAATCACAATCTAGAACCAGTAATCATTTTTTAAAATGCATTGAGTCATCCATCATGCAGATGCAGTGTCTCTTTTTAAATTTGGCACTGTTTTGATTCTTGATTCTTCCTCACTTATTAATCATTAATTTATTTTCTATTTGAATTTTGGGAAAAATTAAACATACTGACACTTAACCACAAAGATGGCCTCAATCCAAGATTCGTTCCCAGAATTTTCCTTTGATGCAGTGATTTTCAGTCGTGTTCTTTTGTACGTCAGTAGACAAAAACATACTTTGAAGGAAAAGATTCATTGGAGTAAACCAGGCCCCATTCAGGTCCCTAATCTGTGAAGGGGTCATGTATGAAACTAAAATGACCACCATCTGTACCAAGACCAACTACTTTATTAATGCTTTTATGTAATCTACCTTTTAGATATTTGCAGTTTTCCACACAAGCTCATTAGCTCACAAGCTCACAACCATACAAACTGTATGACTAGATTTTACCCCTAAAATTCTCACAAAATGCCGAGAAATACATGAAGATGGTCAAACATAAAAGACTAGAATGTAGTTTCTCATTGACCTGTTAGTTTGTGGGATTTGTGTCACTTTTGTTATCTTTACGTGATTGTCTTATCCAAAATATGTAAGTGTCAGATCTACCTGTTGCACTATTCCATCTGAGATTATTAATTCCACTACACATAATCCACTACCCATATTTTGCACATCCAAAGTCCCACTGCCATCCCTTACTGTAAAACTAGAGAAACTATTTGGTGCAATACAAACCCAGATAATTTATCAATATGTAGTAGTTATCTTATTGCTGACAGATGAATGGATGTATACAAGTAGGCTCCCAGTGGCCTGGGTGGTCGTACTTAGGTTGTTTCTGTAATGTGATCTCAACTGATATTGCTGTTTTTTTCCACCACCTACTCTGTTCCGCTCTTGAGAAACAAATAACAGATCCTTAATTATTAGTCAGACTAGACTTTTTTTTTTTTTTTTTANTTTTTTTTTTTTTTTTTAATGAGACATTTGCAAGCATTACTCGCAATTTAAGTGTGCAGGTTGGATATGTTTTGCTTTTAGGTTTTCCTAGTGTTCGTACTTTTCTAAAGTTCAGCAAGAGAAGTCTACCTCCACTGGTGCTCAGCTTGGCCTACTCTCCTTTTGCTAATCAGTGGTGCGATAGACAGAGTCAAAGATGATCGGTAAACACTAATCTTGGATCAATATCACATTTCTTTATTTTTCATTAAGAGAGCAAGTAGATCCAAGATATCAGGCTTTAGCATCCAAGCGTAAACCCATAGTGTGAATTGTGTCTTACTACCATTGTGTGTAGGTCACTATGGTTGCCATGTCAACACAGGGAAGGGGTGGTTTGGTCTTAACCTCGCCCTTTAGTTGAAGAACCTGGTGCTAACTTGTGTTATTTTCTTTATCATGTGGATTTTTATACTGTCAATTACTGATGTAACATTTGTCTGAAATAATAAAGATTTTTAAAACATTAGCAGTACCTGATTTATGCTAGACAATGAAATGAAAAAATCAATGCAATAAATCTGTTGTATGCTGATATGACTGTAGGCAGTGCTTAAATCAGAATAGGAAAGGTGCTCGTGTACTGATAAAGGTGATAAATCTGATAAAATATAATTTTTGACTTTGTTACTCTGTTACTTTAAGCATTGCATATTTATTCTGAACCACTTAACATGGGTGCTGATTCTGATGAACCCAGCTCAGAAATTTTATTTTGACATGAGTAGATATACAGTGAGATGAAACTGGCAACTGATAATTGGTACATTTAACAGACACTAGAGGCTGCTTAACTGCTGAAACTAATATTTTATTGTGATGACAACAAAATGGGACTCTGACAAACATTTAAAAAAAATACAATTAATACATCTGACTACAGATAAAGATATGCTCTTATGAAACCTCCTATTCAATCATGGTGAATGGCAGGTGTCAGTTCCAATTGAATTTGAAGACAATATATGCAAAAAGAAATTAATTCCACATTAACAAAAGTCTTTGTAAATTATAAAAGACTGACGTTAGAATTAACATTTTTAATTTACTGAAGACCTGCCTTTCATGAGCCAAATTTTAGGAGACATTGGCCTCCTGGTCGATGAGGGGATTCAGATCCAGCTTTGTCTTCTCGAGAGCTGATGTCTTGGCTCTCCGGGAGGGACGCACCACAGGAACAGACTCTGGAACATTCTCTCCATCGCTTGTTAGCCAAGACAGAAAGGAGTAGAACACAATGCATATAAGGAGGCAGAATGTCCGAGTAGAGGAAATGTATCATGTACATAGGTGTATGGGATATAGCATGTTTAAAAGAAAGCCATTGTGTCCCCTTCTGCTCTAACATTGACTGGAGAGGCTCACCTTTCTTCTGATGACTCTGCCCTCCTGTTAGGCTTTCTGCCCCCTTTGGCTGTGGAGGCTTTCCTTTGACCTGTGCACACAAACACTCAGGTTACCTCAAAATGCTGTGTCAACTCCTTTGCTCAGGTAGATGAGGAGAAGGCTAAAAATAACAAGGGGCACTACAAACAACTGCAGTTTTAGATGAGGCCACAGAATCTGCATTACCTCTTTTGGCTCTCTTGGCAGACTTAGACAAATCCTCTGTTGCAATCTCTGCAGAAGCATGGGAGACAAATAAGATTCACATTGTTGCAGTTTCTCTGCTAGCTGTGCCCTTGTCTCAGCAGATATGGAATGTGAGGGAAGCATATTTTAATCCACTTCTGGTAATATGTGATAATCCTTTTGCAGGAAGAGCTGCCACAAATGGTACATAAATCTGATTGTACACAGGTGCTGATGCATTTGTCACCCTAATGTTCTGCAGGATGTGAGGTGGTGTGTATTGCTTTTATGGGAATACAGAGTAGTTTAAACAGATTGCCATTGTCTTGGCATGTGTACCATCTGCGTTGACATCCAATGGCTGTAGTGCACTGGCATTGAGGAGTTCGGCCTGTTTTTTGGAATCTACCAATTGGTCAATCATCTTCTCTAGAGCACGACGACAGACTCTATCTTTCACCACCTGAAATCAAAGATGGCGGGGGTGGAAAATAGGATAAGGTAGTGATGAACATGACTGTCAGTCCTTGCAAACTGCAGGCCTGGGTCAAGTTTTTAACCAATTTACAACATACGGCAAGTACAACACAAAGTTAGGATCTACAGCATATAAAGTCAGTTAAGTTTACTTTTCTCCAATTCTCAATATGAATGGGCCTCATCAATGTGCTCTGATGCTCTAAATTTGTACATCTAACACCCAAGATTTATTTGCAAGTTCTGCCTACGTATAAAGTACTACCCTTGCAATGTGTGTATACCTGAGAAATCTGCTGCAGCAACGTGAGCAGGTCTTTCCTGACGGTTTCATCTGTGCTGAGCTCCAGGTGGCTTAGAGTCTTGGCATAGAGACGCACCTCAGGGGCGGTTGGGTCCTTCAGCATCTCCCCACACATGCGCACAGCCAAATAATCATGGACACACACCTCCTGAAGACAGATGTGTATGCACAGCGCTGTTAATTTTTTTTCCTCCTTGCTAAGATTTCATCAAATTGATCCTTGTCCCCCAAATACTTTACTGTTTTGTTGTATAAGCACAATCTTTAATTTTCTGACTATATAAATTTTTTCTAAACTGGTTATAATTAAAATATTGGCCAGTTTTACTTCTCTGATATTATTAATTTAGGGATAAATGGAGGTTCCAATTTAGTTTTGAATTTTGTTGGTGTAGCGACTCCATTGGTTAGAGTTTGATTTCAGATTGTCTTTAAAAGAAACCATTTCCCAATAAGTATAATCACTTCAACATATTAGTTCAATTCAAATGACTACTGATATAAGAATCATGTTTTAGTGGGAACAACCTAAATGGCTATTCAGTTGCTTTTTCCAACCCTAATGTGTTGAAATTAGTCTGGCCGGAGATTCCTTACCTCTGTGTTAGCTGAGGGTTTAATAAGTCCACTTGGGCGGGTCAGTTCAACAAGCAACTCAACCACATTGCTTACATCCACCTCAGCTAGTGGGGAAGTGGCTGGAGCATTCATCAGAGTCCGCAGTGTGGGCAGGAAACACTCCTCCACGACCTCCTGGTGGGCCCTAATGAACACAAGAACACATTCCATATTCGTCTATATTATACAAATAACCTCTTGTATCAGACCAATAATAATGTGGAATATGTAGTGATAACATAGTAATCAAAACACCTACTGGTTGGAATATTACTCAACACACAACTCTTTATGAGTAATGAACACTGTGTGTGAGTTACCTGCTCTTGCGGGCGTAGAGCTGAAAGAAGACGCCAAGGCAGTGCCGTAGGCGGGTGTCATCTTCAGTAACAGGGTTATACCACAGCAGCACCAGACGGGACAGTATCTTAGCACTGGAGATGCGGCCAGTATACATAAGTTTGGCCAGACCCTCTGCTGTCTCTATACGCAGGTCAGACACCTGGGAATCACACACACACACACACACGCACACGCACACATACATGCGGATACTTTAATAAACCAAACTTTCCCATTATCTGAAGGATGCTGTTCCTGTACAAGAAGCCCCTCCAAGAGCGCATACCTCCGCCAAGGCCATTAACATCAATTTTATATGCTAAAAAATGTTTCTGGATCCTGGATCCAGAATATGATCCAGCTTGCCTCCAAAATTTAAGCACTTCTTCTTGACATTATCCTCCTCAAATTTAATCCAAAACCATCCATAACTTTTCCCGCTAATATATCCCGCTAACAAACAGACAAACAAACGATAGTGATAGTGATCACATCATCTCCTTGGTGGAAGTAATAATTACAAACGAGACACAGACCTCACTGTCCAGGAACTCAGACAGCATCAGGAGTATGCTCTGTGCAGTCTCCTCTGGTACGTCTCCTTTCTCCTCCGGCAGTGGTGAGTCTTCTTCCTGTCTGTCTGGCGAATGGGAGGGCGGGGCTGTTTGAGTGGCCACTGTTTCAGAGAAGAGCTGGAAGCCAAACAGCAGCAGCTGGTCGATGATGGCCTGCAGAGCGCTGATACGAATCCTAACCTCATCCAATTGGGCAATCTGCAAACGCACATGGGGATTTAGTGCTGGCGGTGCGTAATTCATATTTGTCTGTTCACGTGACAGGTTTATAAATACCGTATGTGAGCGAGAATGTCAGGGTGGATGAAAAAATGTGTTCAGTGTTACCTGAAGCAGCAGGACCACGTGTGTTTTTGCAAGCTCCTTGCTGTGCAGACTGCATGTTCCCAAACACACCACAGCCATGTTTCGGATGGCGGGGTGAGCGTTTGCTACACTGGGCAGGATCTGACACAGAGAGGAAAACTGGCTTTTACAAATTTCCAATTAAGAAGTCATAAGTTCATAATAGCTACTACCATAGATCTATTAAGTGGATTGACTCATAATAAATTAATTAATCTGGTGTTCTACTGTCATTCAGAGGTTTGGGGTGGGGTGTGTAGATGGACGTACCAATGAGGACATCAAGGCGCTTATGGTTGGACCCACACGAGTCTTAATGTTCATTTGCTTCAGCAGTTCAGCACACATTGTTAGACACCTCAGAAGAGTTTCTGGATCATTCTGTAATACAGAATAAAGACAGAGTTAAGGCCTTCCCTGGACAGTTTTATAATTTAAACAGAAGGAGAATCCCTAATTTTTCAGCTTAAGTTGTATGAAGTTGTATGAAGTCGTGAGTCATGTCACAGAGTTGGTGGTTCTTGTATACCTTCTCAGTGCAGATCTCCTTGTCAGCTGACTGGTTGCTGTCTGCGATTTCCTGGATAATCTGGTTCCTGTGGTTCTCCAGCTCTGTAATGGAGTCCTTCAGCTCTGCAGCACGGCTGAACTCCTGGGCTGTAATACACTCCTCCAGTGCTTGTTTAGCCTCTAGGATACGCACCTTCACCTCAGCCAGCTACACAGGATGAGAGAAGGAATGAAGGAGAAGATGAAAAGATTGTTTCTTGTGAATTTTTGATGTGGAGATAGGTAACTGTGTATCCACTGAGGTGAAAAAAAAAGTAGGCACAAAGGAAAGGAAATAACAGCAGCTCAGGCTCTGGACTGAGTTACAACCAGAATCCATCTGATAAATCAATGCATCTCAGAATGAATATCCAAGAGGTGGTATTAAAGGACCATACCACCCATTTTGCAAGTTTGAGCTTAATACAGTATATTCAATTTTCATACATGTAAGGTTCCTGACAACCATTTCCCAAAGTATTTCAGCTTTCCTGATATTTTGCAAAATCTCTTAATCTTTCAAANCTGACAACCATTTCCCAAAGTATTTCAGCTTTCCTGATATTTTGCAAAATCTCTTAATCTTTCAAAAAGAAATATTCAAGCGATACACCCACCTTAAAAAAAATCGATGTTTCGCCTGCTAATAGTTATACAGCCTTATGAAATCCATCCATCCATCCATTTTCTTTACCAGTTTGTCCTGTTAAGGGTCACGGGGGACCTGGAGTCTATCCCAGTGGTCATAGGGCAAAAGGCGGGGTAACCCTGGACAGATCGCCAGTCTATCGCAGGGCTGACACAGAGACAGACAAACTCATTCACACCTACGGGCAATTTAGAGTTCCCAATTCACCTGACATGCATGTCTTTGGAGTGGGAGGAAGAGCACCCAGAGGGAACCCACATGGACACGGGGAGAACATGCAAACTCCACACAGAAAGGACCTGCCCCGGCAGGGAATCGAACCCAGGACCTTCTTGCTGTGGGGCAACAGTGCTAACCACTGTGCCACCGTGCCACCTGCCTTATGAAATCACAGTCGTTTAAATTTTTTGATAAACGCAGGTCTTCTTTGGGATTATATTCCCCAGTGGAGACATACCTTCACTCTGCGCTCTTTATTGCGCTTAAATGCTAAATTATGAAACTTGGGGGGAAAAAAAAGCAAAAAAAACCTGAGTACACGTCTTGTTCGCGATTTTGGATTACCTATCCCAAGAATTTTTCAAGTATCAACAAGTTGATTTTAATAGCATACCAGAATGAACTGAAACCAATGGTGGTCTGGAAGGTAGGAAAAACATTTTTAATTCACTATTCCAGTAGTATACTTTGGGAAATGATTGGCAGTAACCTAACATGTAGGAAAATTGAATATATTAGACTCAAACAAGCAAAATGGTTGGTATGATCCTTTAAACAAACAGGAGAGAAGGGATTAATGGAAGACTACAACTAAGGATTACTTTGTATTATTCAGTAATTATATATGTTATGTAATTATTATATATTAAGTAATTATTTTGTTGGACCCAGTAATCCACTAAGCATTTCAGCTTTAGATTGATGGAATGTAATTACGCCGGTTTGAATTTCCCACCTGGACTTGTTGCCTGCGTCTCATATTCTCATCCATAGGCTGAATTTCTTCTGCGATGGGCTCTCTCACATCTGAGATGATCTCTGCCACCTGCGAAACACCAACAGCTCACTTTAACAGCATTTTCAGCAAAGGATATTTTCACTGCTGCATCCATCAGCATATTCATTTTGAGGGCATTCCACGTGCAAACTCAGAAAACTTTCTCACATTTGAACTTCTGGCACAATGATCTGTCAAATAAATTGTGAGAAAACAGTGAGGTATGCATTGTCACTTGTGGGTGGAAAAGAAATGCAGCCTAACAGGACACTTCATTCACAATGGTATCAGTGTGTTTGTGTGTGTGTGTATATATGTGTGTATAAATTGTAACTCACAGTCTGTATGCGTCTCTGGTCATCAGGGATAAGGGCGAGGAGTTTCTCAGTGAGCAGGGAGACCAGGGAGGCAGGGGTCTGTGGCAAAGCCAACATCTCCTGCAGTACAGCCAACACACGCTTCCTACAAGGACAAAAGATGGAAAGCCAAGACTGAATAAAAAAACTGCTCAACAAGCTGAACATACAGTTGGCAAACAGGACAAAATCTGGAGGCTTGACTTCAGAGGCAGTTTTCAAATAGTAAAACTGAAAAGACAAAATCTTCCTTTTCTATGCTGTAGATTCCATCTCTTTATATTCATGTCTTTCAGCATTCTAAAATAATGTCTAGACAATCAAGCAGGGCTTCTCCCTGTTTACCTTCTACCTGCCTATCAGTTCTTTCTCAAAACCCTGCCAGCCTAACTATGCATCCAACAGGTCTGACACTTGCTCCAAGCATTTGATCAACTGGATAAGCCATTGACACGTTTCCTTTCCTCACTTGTAACTGATCCTTCCTTGTCTCTCATTTCCTCTCATTGCTTTCCTAATTGGTCAGTTGCTCAGGTGGTTGAGTTAGGACAGCTTTCCATTCCTTTTCTCTGCCCACTAAAACCTCCTTACTTACTACCCAACCTTACCTGCCACCCTCCTCATTGGTGTCCAGACAGCCGGTGAGATGGATGAGTTGTTGGGAGATGAACTCTTTGGTCATGACCAGCTCCAGCTGGTTGAAATCAGCTCTCTGCTCTTCTGACAGCACAGGCACGGCCTTGAGGTATCTACCAGTCATTAAACAGAGCAGTCAGATGACGGACATTCAGCTAGACGTAACACAGAAAAATGCAAGCTGGGCTCAGGCACCCAAGTTACAACGGTACATCTCCAACCCTTCATAACACAGTCTTTTACATTAAATGTAATACAATAACATTTTAGATAGTTACACACTGTGTCAGCACTGCCTACAAGCAACTGCTCCATACACACATTGCCATATTAGCCATCAGCTAGCCACTGAGAAATTTAATACAAACCTGCTACTGGTCACTTTCCTTTCAAACAAATGAATATGGGTATTTTACGGGCTTGTAAGTGCTGGCAGGAGCATGCAACTCATTTATTTAATGAGTATTTCACACAGCAGCATCATATATATTTGGCAGGTGATAAAAGCTTAGGATATATATATATATAAGAGCAGAGAGTTAATAGGAGAGATGAGTCATTGGATCAGATCTAAAATTATGTGTATTCAGCAATTTTGGCAGTCAATACAAAATGAAAAGCAAATGAATTAGTAGCATAGTAGGTGGTAGTGTAATATGGAAATGTACCTTCGAGATAAGACACACTAATGGAATTTTCTGTAAAGTACGTAATTAAAAGGTCAACCATTATGATCACAAGAACTTCAGAAAAGTATTGCGGTCTGCGCCATTGAAGGAAGAACTAGACCTGAAGACTAAAACATGATGGAGTCCAGATACACAATTATTATGAAAGCACTAATGTACTTCAAACTGCTCTGCATGGAAGTACATGTTCTGTTAGTTCTCTGACACATGCTGTTAATATGAGCTTCACATACCAGAAGTTTGAGGCCACTCCCAGATTTTAAAAAAAAAAAAAAAAAAAAAATCATCAATACACTGTTTTATAATTTATTGCACATGAAATGACAAAAATACATAAAATAAATGTAACTAATTAGTTTTCAAGAAAAAAATGTGTCAACATAAAGCACTTTGAAGTCATTTCAGGCTCAGACTTTGGTTTTGTCCAAGTAACCCCCTCTGGCCTTAATAACTGCCACACAAATTCTAGGCATACACTGCAGTCATTTTTGGAAGTAGTTTCCTGGCAATGATTCCCAAGCACTTTTCAAGCACTCCAACAGTTCTTTTTCATTGCCTGGACGTTTGAACTTTCCTATCAAGCTCATCCATGCCAGCTCAATGGGAGAAAGATCTGCAACCTGAAACTAATTAACTAACAAAACTAATTAGTTACATTTATTTTATATATTTTTGTTATTTCCTGTGCAATAAGTTGTAAAACTAACTGTGTACTGATGATTTTTTTTTTTTTTTNTTTTTTTTTTTTTTTTTAATTCTGGCCTGTAGTGTATTCAGTAGAAAGAGTCTTTCTAAATAAAACTCACACTTCACTGTAATTAATTCAAGTATAAGCCATGAGTAACACACACACTATCACAGCAGTGATATAAGCCTTGTTGTCGCCACACAGTTACATACAGAAGGAGTTGGTCTGAGAACACTGGACCTGCCTTCAGATACCTGGGGTTACAATGTGCAGTTACATTAGGGCAGATATAACAAAATTTCTTCTGTTAAAAAAAAAATCTGATCATTACAAATTACTCCTAATGCATTAACTACTCTCTAAAGATATTCTATAAAGCATTTCACTGACTTTAAGATTTCTGATACATATGTTATTCTTTACCGTTGTACAGTGCTGGCCAAAAATATTGCCCNCCCCCCCCCCGGAAAAAACTGAAACAACTGAAAAAAAGCCAATAGTTCTTAATAGTGTTAAGTAGGAAGACACTTTTGACATATTGTTAAAATTTGAAGCAAAATACCAATATTAGTAGAGATCAACAGTAATAATATATGATTATGATTATGATCATTATTATGATTTCATTTAAATCTTAAATTAAGATTTAAGTCTTATAGTTGTATTATTAGTAATATATATTATATATAATATAAGTTAAAACATCTTCTCTGAGGTAGGGTCAGAGCAAATGGTTTTCACTGACTTATTGAAATATTGTAGTCATATTATCTACTCTGAAATCCAAATTTAAGTCTAAAAAATAGTTGAATATTCTGAACCAATACTTAACTACTTGTAAAACACCAATAAATGAATTTTGCTATGTTTGGAGTGGTACTCTGGTGAAGTTTACACAAATATACAGGCGGTGGGTGGGGGTGGGAGGCGCAATACTTTTGGCCAACGCTGTACAACAAGTAGCAAGTAAACTGTGAAGATGCTCCACTCTTGTCTCACCCATAAAGGTAGTCGGCGTAAGTGGCAGCATCTGGTAACACTTGCTCCAGCATTTCATCACCCTCATCCCCTTTAGCCTTGATGAACTCACACAGAGCTCTCCAGTAAAGCACGTTCTCACAGCTCAGAGAATCCTCTGGGATCAGCTTCCTACACAAAACACACATACTTCATTTGTAGCTTCAGAATATGCAGTTAATGAATCATTTCACATGTGACAGTCACAGAGATGGCGTGTGTGTATGTGTGTACCTGTTGTCGAGCTCTACTCTGTTCTGAATCAGTTCATTCGTGGGTGTGCTTTTGAAGATGGCTCGAAGTACGTCTTGAGCTGTTTGGGTGCAGTTCTCTACATCCAGCCTGTGAAACAGCTCTATGACATCATCTTCCAGATGAAGCAGCCAAGCTGGCAGCAGGCGAGAACAAACCACGTCCCTCACGGTGTCTATAAAACAAACACACACACACATACTGTACTAACTGTGCACAATGTAGTATTTGTTGACTGCAATCGCAAATGCACGTACTTAATCAAGCATTTTTGCTGCGCTGTGCAAATCTTCGCAAAGTAATCTGATGAGTCTGCTCGCACATCACACACACACACACACACACACACACACACACACACACAGCTAGTACCTGAGGTGTCACGGAGACCCTGCTGCAGTAGAGTAACTCTCTGTGCAATGGTCAGAGCTTTAATGTGGACCTTGTCTGCCAGAACCTTAAAGATAAAACAACAGAAATATATCCAAAAAAGATTTATGTTACAGAAAACCTAAACGCACAAGGCAAGACAGCCAGCACTCAGTCATTTTAGTACATCATTGTTAGAGGATTTATTAGGTTATTATAGCATTAAAAAACTGAATATTTTTCTACTTGTCATATGTATGTACAAAAAAATTCAGCTGCATGGTGGCTACCTGATAAGCTAACTTGCGGACATTGTCTTTAATGTCCCGGGTTCGTTTGAGGACTCTGGGGAGGGTGCGTGAGCACAATGCAATGCATGACAGAACGGCACGTCGCACCTCTGCATTAGAATCATTTTCCAGAATCACCATATAGGCTAGACAGTGGAAAGAGATGGAGAATAACGTAGTTAGAGAGAGACATAAAAGAGGAATAAATACAGTGATATACATTAAATTGCACAAAACAGCGACTTTAAAGAGTGGTAATTAAAGACTAAAATAGAACTTAATAGCTATAAAGTAAGCATGAATACAACCCTTCTGCACCCACACTGCTTAAGTATCTATGAGGCCAATAGACACTGAAGTTTTTGGGCCAGCAATGATTCAAAAATTCTGATAGCAATAGTTCAGCCAATATTCACTGTTTTATATTATTTTGCAGCACTGTCTGCTCAACAAACTCAATTCTAACCACCATACTCACCATTGATCGTGGGACAATCAGGATCACTTGGCTGCTGCAGGCGGGTCATGGCCAAGGCAGCCTGAATCCTCACATTGGGGAACTTGTCAGTGACACGGACCAGCATGGCTTGGTGGATTTGGTCAAAGAGGTCATCATCGATCTGGGCATTCTCTGCCATGCTGCCAAGGAGCTTGTTGATTAGCTGGCATGCACGGAAACGCACTGCATGACTATTGGCTTTATGAGACTGAGGAGAGAGTAAAAGAAACAAAATGAGAGTGCAAAGAGTCTTAGAAAGATTAAAGAGAGACAAAGCATAAAAGGAGAAAGAGACTAAACAGAAAAAAATTAATGAGGACAGAAGGAAAAAGGACAAGTAGGGGCCAGGAGAAAAGGGGCTTGCACCTCACAGGAAAGAACAAAAGTGAGAAAGAGATGTAAATCACATTCAGGCTTTCAGAAACAGTGAAGTGGCTGTTAATGTCAATGCAACATAATAAATGATCTAAATAATTTAAAAAGGACAATCATCAATCTGTCACAAAGTTGATCTTATGATCATTCAGTAAATACAGTCAGACAGTAGCTTATGAATTTTACTTAACCAAAAGAGAAGGTATTCACACACCAATGTACAATATATACCTCCAATAGGAAGTTGAAGATGAAACTCAGAAATGGATGATCTTCTTCTTCTTCTTCTTCTTCTTCTTCTTCTTCTTCTTCCTCCTCCTCCTCCTGCTGCTCTTGCTGCATTGCCTCCTCTTCTCTTTTAGGTGGAGTCTGGAAACTTGTGGCGAACTTTGCGACAAACTCTATAACATTTTCAACAGTAGGCTCACGGGTATACACAATCATGGCATACTTCAGATAGTGGACAAACTCCTCATGGAACACTGTCTTGTCCTCCAACTGCAGACAAAGCATGCAAACAACAACAGGGGATGTAAACTTGAAGAAACAAGAGCAGTGGATCATAATATCCACACTTGCATCTGCTGCTATAAATATTCGCTCCAACAAAGCACATGTGAGGAGTGAATTCAACAAAGTACCCTCTCCCGAAACCCTATGGAGTGTCAGAGGTTTAACTATGGAATGCACTCTGCAAACTTTATCAATGAGCAGGAAACATTTGCCACCATGGAAGCCTTGTTTTGTCAGCTTGTGTTACTTTATGAGCTGTTTCCTTGCAAATGCAAACCTTCTGCAAACCCATAAGCATATGCCAAAGAATTAATTGCATGTAACTGAAGTGTGCCTGCTAATGGGCACAAGTAAAGTGAATTTAGGGAGATTCAGACTCAGATTCATAGCTTCAACTTCACCTGTGTGGAACTCTGAATAATAGACAGAGACAATATTCTGATATCTCCAATTTAATATAGATAACAGAATAGGTCATTAATTAGAGACATCACATCCTGTTTCAACGTAGAGTAATTTTGTAGGACATAAGGCACTGACTGCACTTAAAGACTGTGGTAATGTGAAATATAGGATCATTTGGAGCAAGGCAGTCGTCAGTTTCTGAAACTGATTCTCAACGACAAAAATGCTGATTAGAAACACTACATTTGTGAATCAGTGATTCTACAATAAAATCACAGCCCTGATTCCGTCACTAGAATCAAATAAGAACGTGAAGCCAAAACCAAAAGACACAGGACCACCACCTCTACAAAAGTTTTAACCAAACATATTATATACCCGATGAATGCGAAATGTCTAGTGATAAAACGAAAACTGAATTAATGTCATATTAAAAGCATAACAGCCACATACTGTCAGACTTTTACCTTGTTGTAGCGGTTCTTCAGACTTGCCACCAGCTTGGCCTTGTTGTTGTGTCCTTTCTGTGCCCGCTCAAACGCCTCTTTGATCTCAATTTCACTGTCTGCCGTCATCTTTCCTTCACAGAAAAATGCAATTAAATATAGTCAACCGAAGAAGCTGACTTCATTCTATCATCTATTAACTGATAACTACTAACTAAAGTCACGGCATCTGCCTGTTTGTCTCTAGTGCCTCATTAGCTAACCTCAGCCCCACCTTAACTCTCAAAGGAACAGAAGCAGGAAAACAATGCAAGTCTTAAAGAAAAGGTCCTCCAGATACACTTTAAAGTCTAATTTCTTTCCGAGCACCGCAATATACAAACCACCAAACGCAACAAACGTCATACACAATAAATTATAAGCAACATCAGATACCTTTTTGCGATATGTTTTCTCACAACACTGCCGCCCGTTTTCAAATTCAACTATCGTAATAGCTCTCGCGAGAATTGACACGTACTTTCGCTTCGTGTGAGCATGCGTACTCAATGTTAATAAAAGATCCCAGAGTTTTGTCTTTCAGGCGGACCAAAGATCGCTATATCACAGTGCAAACCTCGTCCCCTTTGCAAAGACTGACAGAATGCCATCCCTAATCATGACCCGTACAAATGTGATTGGAGTTTGTGGGGGATTAATACTACCTGGCAGTCTGTAAACCTAACCTTTCTTCTGTCAAAAATTTTGGTGGAGTGAATTTGTTGCCTGATAGATAAATTCAGGGTACAATTTTACTCATACTAAATGAAGGCATGGGCTCTCCCTTTGTGAGCTTTGGACGTGCGCTTAGTACTGTGTACAGTATAATCACCGCAGTTTTGGATTATTTGTATGAATTTGTGCGATTTAATTGTGATAAATGAAAATATTGTTTAAAATATGTCCTAACACACTTTTGGCTGCATATGATGTCACGACATGTCAAGGAATATTGCTGATATGCCATTTTATTTCACATCTATCTGCAGACCCTCTGTTGATGGTGTGCTGTCCAAGGCTGTAGCTGATGTGCTGGCAGCCTTTGGCAGCTGTGGAGGGTCACAGAGTGGGCATCGTACCTGTGGGAAGGACACTAACACGACCCACGAGGCTCATCAACAGCCGTTCAGCTCTGAGAATCAGTTTCTACTAGGCAATTTACTTCAGACGTGTGCAGCTTGAGGGTGGAATTACAGATACAATGTATTGTAATAATAATGTTTATTTATTAGATGTATCAATCATGGCACGGACTTTGATGTTTTAAAGGTTCAATCTGTAGGCTATTTAGCAGTGTATGCAGTGTATTTAAGGTAAAGTCTCACTGGCCTGCTTGAAGAGTTTCAATTATAGATAGAAAGCAGGATTGGGCTGTCTTTTGTTGTCCCTCAATCTGAATCAGAATTCAGTTTAGTTAATCCACCTGTCAGTCGATTTGAGAATGAATTAGAATGGATTAATTTTTGGTAGTGGTCGTCGTAGCCAATGTTCTATATGAGTTTCTTGTTATTCAAAGTATTATTTCCAATCTCTGCGTGCCTTACATTGTAGTCTGTGTAGTAGGTTGTAACCCAATATGTTTGATTTGTTAAAGTTACCCTTTTTATGTTTAATTATAATCTATCTGTTTTGTAGCTTCCTGCCATTAGTGAAACCGGTCTTGGAGTGTATGACTGATGGAGTTAAATCACACGTCGAGACCCCCCTCTTCCCCTCGCAGCGGTGATACAGCCATTGATACAGCAGCACTGGGAGGGGCGGGGCGGCACTGCAGCAGTGCGCTCCTCGAGCTGTCTCCGGTAATGTTCCATAGGATACGCACGCCCCTCTCCGCCCCTGCCGAGAGACAGGTGGCTGGGATATATGCCTCCATCCTCCGGCGCTCCCTCCTAGAATAAGAAAAAAACTGGATGACAGGAACTGGACGGTGCGAGCGCGTCCCCGATGGACTTCCAGTGTCTGACCTCCGCGAGCACCGGGCGGACAGCGGGAGAGGGGGGCAACAACCGGTACGCACGAGGAGTGCCCCGCCGATCTATTATCAAATGTTTTCCAACGAATTGCTCGAGCTTGTGTCTGACGGAGGGGGCCTAACGACAGAGGAATGAGATGCATGAGTAAAAAGTTGACAAGATTTTCGTGGGGATTCTTAATCTGAGCAGCGGCAGGATCATATCTGATTATCCTCCGGTCTGGGAAGTTCCCTTGGGGGTTTATTATGGCTTCTGGTGCCGGTAAGGCTGCTCAGCCCCCCGGGCCGGGCTCCGCCGTTAACGGGACTGCGGCAGAGTTTCCGAACATTGAGCAGGAGCTATACGACTACCAGATGCACAGCAAAATGTGCAAAAAGATAGCACAGCTCACCAAGGTAAGACCTGCCGGTGACACCGAGAGATGCGCCCCTCCGCACACGCTGTCACTCTGCATCTGTCTGATTGGATGATCTGATGGTTGTGTTGCCACCGTGCTGAAACACATCCTGAACGGATTCAGTAGTTACCAGAAAAATATATAGCACCACAGAAATAGTATAGTGATCCAACTGGAGATAAAATAAGCAATTAAATACATAAATAAAGCAAAAAAGATAATCTCTTCAGGAATATCATGGTCACTGCATACATCAGCAGCAGCATGTCTTTTTTCCCAAATGAAAACTTGACTCAGGGTTCTCGTTCGCATTCGTGACTGACTCAGGATTCAGACATAAGGGTTCACTGAGAGCTTTAGCTGTAGGCTCTTCATCAATCTGGGTAGAAATCCTATCATGTCAGGTCTGCAACGCAGGATTATTTTCATTCTGATTAATCTGTGCATTGCATCTTCCGTTATTAGTTAAATTAAAATTAGTTAATTAAAATGTCAAAAATATATGCAAGTGCTTATGACATGCATGTTACCAGAGCCCAGAGATGCAGTTTACAATATAAAGTCTACAAAATTGGAAAATCCATACATTTAATAAGCTGTAAACAGCAAATGTTTGGGCTTTTTAACCTGGTCAGTGACTTAACTGATTAATCACTTGCAAAAATTGTTATCTATAATTTTTTGTGTTGATCTGATCATCACTAAAATATTGTGCTCTTTGTACATGCACACCTCTTCCTGTGAACGCAGGGTTGCCTGCAGCTGCAGTAGTTTTGTCTGTTTTTCACAGAGTATCTTTCCTATATGGGGATTCTCCTTCTCTGTGCTTTACAATAATGCTTACAGAGGCAGAGAATGACCCATGGCTTGTTGAGCTATGACAATTACTGATGACTGTGCACTTGTGTTCACCTTAGTGTAGGGGTGTGTGTGTGTGTGTGTGTCCAGGAACATATGTGTGCAGTGACACGCTGCATTTGTGTGTAGTGTCGATCCCAATGCTCCCTGTTTCACACGTGCGCACACACACACACACACACACATACACACACACACACACACACACACACACACACACACACACACACACAGGTATACACAATCAAAGATGACACAGATGAATTGTCAGCACTTGTGTCTATGCTTGTTAAAGAAATTTGCCAACCTAGTCCTTCTACCCCTCTCCTTTACCCCCTCCACTTCAACCATCTTAATATTTTTCTTAAGATGTCTGCAATTGTTTTTTCCCTGAAACTTTCAGCAAACCCTCTTGCTTGGCTCTTTTATGACCACAGTAAATAAATCCAGAATGCAGACCACTGATGTAATTACTTACTTATCTGGTATTATCATTTTTCTATTATCGGTTTTTCTTATTCTCAACCTTTTTTTTTATCTTTTGTAGAAGTGCTCTTATTATTTTGTTCCTTTTTACTGCTGAGCTGACCCGTTTTCTCTCGTGAAACACATTTCATTGTACTGTTGACCCTGTGTTAACATACATATGACAAATAAATCTAATCTGAATCTGAATCTGATATAAGAATCATCGAATCTGATATTTGGTTTAGGCATTTTCTCCTCACTTTGGGATGCTGGGCATCTGGCACATGGTTTATTTGAGTGTTTTGGGTGGGGTGTAGAGTATAGAGTGGAGGCAGGAAATGGGTCAGCAGTGGTAACCTAATAACCCCTACTCTCCGTGCATGAACTTGGAAGCTGACACAAACACACACACTGGTACTTAACGCTCCTCTTCACGTCTGCCTGCTCCCCACTCCTACTTGGCTTACATGATTCCCCTCCCCCTCCCTCATCATCTACTGCTCTCTGCCAGTGCAAGTGGTCTGGTTGAATGGGTCCTGCTAAAGATAAACCAGTAGCACATCGGAGAGTGTTTACATGGTCGAACAAACCAAGGGGAAGTAAGCAAGGGCTAACTGTGGCAGGCCAGCTGTTGTGAATGTTCATATGGGCTTGTGTGTAAACACATAAGCACAACCCACAGGAATATAGAGAAAATAGTGGTCTCCTTATGTGACTCATGGATCAGGAGTAGCATATTAAAGCATGTGTTTGTGTGTATACACCCACACTTTTGATAGGCAGCTCTAATTCTGTCTATGTGGTTTCCTTTACTTATCTAGCTTACACCATCACAATGTTCCCTGCTTTGTAATCCAGCACACCCAGTACCCTCTTTGATATGTCTGGAGGTATGTGTGTGTGTGAGTATGTGAGAAGGGGCTAATGTAAGAGCAAGTGTGTGTGTATGCATGCTGTCTTTTTACCTAACCTCTTCTATGCACCTATCACTCACTCTACATTTCACTCCTATAACAGCTCAGTCTCAGCTCTACTTCACACTGTAGATAGAATATTAATTTCATGCTTTGCTGACTCTGACGTTATTGTCGATAGAGCATCGCACTGGTTTCTGAGGCAAAATGAATAACATTATCGACTGGCAGGATCAATATGGGGATCTTGAGAAAGGGTTTACAGTAGCAAGAGGCTCTCGCCACTTTCTGACCGAGCTATTATGCCAAATACCTTCAGAATTTACACCTAAAGGCTGAGTCTACAAATGACATTAAGTGTAACCTTAACTTTTGCCACACAGAAATTTTCATAGTGTATCCTTACCTTAAGTTGAGCAGGGCAGAAAAAATATGAGTGTTTTTAATTATGAAGATAAAAGATTTTTTTACTTCAAGGCATAGCCATAAAGTGAAAAAATGGGAATTATGACTTGGGAAGATATGGAACTGTAGAAAATCATTCATCAACAAGTTTTAGAAAGACCCATGCTAAATTGTCCTCTCTCACTCTTGATGTATTTTTGTCCCCCCCCTCCTCCCCCTCATTTTCAAAATGGCCAAACAGGGCCAAGGCCGAGAACTGAACATACACACGTACACGCACACTTCCCTTAGAGCCTATCCTCGATCCAGTGTCCCTTCCATTCCTCCAAGTCATGAGTCATAGCTCTTGAGCCAAAGTTCAGGCCCTATGACATGATTGGATGGTTGATGACCACTGTACAAGTGTTTGAGAAGCGTGTTTGCAGTAGATGTCATCTTTGATCCATATCAGCTGGGTTTTAATAAATGCATTCACTGCATTTATGGAATGATGGAGATTCACAGTTTTGATGACACACAAATAAACAAAACGCACACCCACAGAAGGAATGTCCATCAGTGCTGTGCCAGCTGTGTGCTGTAGACAGGGAGGCGTCTGGGTAAAATATGAGCCCATGTGCCCCCTGCATACATCCATCCGTGTGCACACACACAAATACACACCTCTGCAACTGGTAAGTGAGACGTCAGGGTCAGTAGAGGCAGATGATGACACTGTAGACATGGCGTAGAGGGTAAAGTGAATAGTGTAGCGAAACAGGCCATATTTCATGTGTTAGTCACAACCTATATAGGAAATAGAGAGAGAGAGACCCACGTACTGGTGGCAGGAGAATCACTACATTAAGCTGCAAAGCCTGGCCTAAATTAGCTCAGCTCACAGGTATTCCTGTTACAGTACATACTGTGCATACAGTTTGGCGGTGTTGTTGTTTAGCCATTTTTTTTTTTTTTTTTTTTGTGAACTATTGTTTTTTCACATCAGGTTGATATGTTAGCATGAAAGTAACATCTCGAAATATTGCCCAGGTTGTCAGTGTTTGTGGTGTGACTATCAGTTGTTTTTTTTTGTTTTTTTTTTAACAGCGGTTATGTTAATGTAGAAAAACAATCCAATGGTATGAATGATCCAAATCCACAGTCCAAATGAAACAGAGGACATGGCCAAGAACATTAACTCCTCAACATTCAGGTATAAAGTCAAATCCAGTCAGTCCAAAAGAGAAAAGTATCAAAGTACAGTCCGAGTCACTTAAGAAGGGAACCATTTTTTACTGAATATAATTACCCAAAGACAATAGTCCAGTTTGAAATGAGAAGGTTTAAAGACCAACCATTTTTATTCTTTAAACAAAGCAAAAATATTATATTATTCATCCAAACACTAGAGGTTTCAACTTTAAATAATTTTGCCTTTGGTTAGTGTGATGAAAGTGCTTTTGCCCCATTTACTTGACCTTAAGGACCGATAATCCTTAAACCCACATTTTTTTCAGCTTCTGTACAAAGCCTAAAGTAATTATTATGCAACCCCAGAATGCCTTTATAAAAAAAATGCACCAATTATGTCCACATGTAGGCATGGTAGAGGGAATGAAGAATAAAAAGAAGCACAATGATGAATGAGAGCTGAACAATTAATTAATAAACATCAAAGCTGTGCATTCATAGTTTCTAAAGGCATGAACACGTTTGTAGGAGGCATGTCAAATAGAAATATTGCCATAATCAAGTGCCTGCAGTGGCAGTGAGCTTCTCCTGTTTAGCTGGAAAAGGACACAATTTATTCCTAAAGAGGAAACTGAAATTTCATCCTGAATTGTTCAGCAAAGTGTTGGATGTGTGGTCTGATGGAAAGGCAGTTAGGTGAACAGATGCTTTGTTCAAAGGGAAAAAAGGAATTAAATTCACATCTTTAGAGCAGGAAATTTGCCAAAGAAGCCTTCACAATATAAAACAACATTTAAATTAAACACAACTGATGATGCATTATTGGCCATGTACTTTTATATGATCCTTTAATATTAGTATTATGTATTTCTGCAGTTGTGGTTGTAAAAAAAAAAAAAAAAAA
>VXCM01001027.1:183451-282424 GCA_014773175.1 Lucifuga dentata | reverse complement strand
CCACTGTCTTACAGCTCTCATACATGTCCTGCACCACTCTAACATACTTCTCTGCCACTCCAGACTGCATTTAAGATAGTAACTGTATAAATAACGTTAACCCTCACCACACAAACCATGAAAGAAGTATCTACTCCTTTCTGATGTAACACATGAAAGTGAAGGAGTTTCAGTTGTGTAGCTCCACTCTGTTTTTATTACTGGGACTCTAATATGTAAACACCACTCTGTTTTTGCTGAGAATATGCATAGCATAACAAGCAATATGACCTAACGAGCAATATGACCTCAAGCCAAAACCTGCTCTGTGAAGAAGAACGAAGAACAAAAGACCAGGGGTCGGGGGAGCAAATGATGTTGACGGAAGATGTGTGACTGACCAATAACTGCTTATTATGTGATATTATAGCCAATATGAAAATGCTTCGGTAACTGGTTTTGCACAATACCCAATATAATGAAATGTCTTTTCTGAATTCGGGGCACTTGGAAGTTTTGCTTCTTGTGTGCCATGCTCGAGCATTAATAAACTGTGACAATACTGTAAGGAGAATTTGTCTTCATTAGGTGTCATAGGTGGTCAAATTGCCATGACAATCTGCTTCTTGTGCAACATTCAACTGCAATTTCTTCTTTTTCTTTTTTTTAACTGCTATTTGTTGTTCAGCTGTACCAGCCGGGGTGACTCACAGCGTCTTCCTTCCCACCCGACCACATCCGGAGGCTCATTATCAACAGTTACCTGTCTGTGTCCTCAGAAAGTCCCTTCCACCTGGCTAAAGGAGGATAGGCTTTCACTGAGGACCCAGAGGTACCTCAAGTTCGTACACATGGATTTCTATTCTTGTCTTTAATGTGACTTCTAGTTCAGCCATTCAAATCCAGGCCAGTTCAACGCTTTCATACAATAAAAAGCAACAGTTCTGGTGGCTGAGGGAGAATTAGATCAGGAGGAAAGCTACTCAAATAGGTTTTTCTGTGTATTTTTCTTTCCCTCAGACCTGTATTAGGTGTTTGACAGAGACATGCTCTGCTGCATCAGCAGTAAGTTCAACACAGTAAAAACCCCAAAGGATTGCATTTATATGCGCTTTATACTCCCATTTTTATCTTTACTGCAAAAACATAGACAAAAACAGAATGTATGATGTGGAACTAATAAGATTCCATCATTTGCTGACAATTGAGGGAATGCATGTGGTAGAATGATTATGCAGATAAAAAAGCCAATGGAGCATTTACGTTTGAGTAAATAAACTTAGTTGCCTACTCTAGTGTTGTTATTCTGAGAACACCAACATCAATCATGCTGATTTCAGTCTAAATTTATTCCCGCAGTCGGACTGGAATCAAAGTTTGCGTGCAAGTAAACATACTGAGTGTTGATGTGAGGCTCTGTTAATGTCCGCACTGAAGTTATTTTTTATCCCAGCTTTTTCTGAAGGTTCTTTGTTCTTTACGAGTCCTGCAAATTTAAAATTTCCATGAAAACAAGTCTCATTGTCATTCTACTGTATATCCACACTAGCCTTCAACTGTTGATACTTTATTAGCAGCATGTTACTGCCATTGAAAGTTTTGTTAGATTTAAAAGGCAGAACTTTATAGCTACTGTGTTCCCATTACTAATCCAGAATTCTATTGCACAAAGCATAGCCACAAAGAGCTTGTCCAACAGGATGCAAAAGTTAAAAGTCCAAGACACACAGACTACAAATGAATCCAAAAACCAAGTATGTGTAAAAAATATGCTCTTGTAGCTATGTTCACAGTACATGCTTCATTCAGATTTTTTTTTTTTTTTTTNATTTTTTTTTTTTTTTTGTCAGATCCAATCCTTTTGTCTTGTTGGTTCACATTCATGTATCTGACACAGATGTGAATGTCATGTGTAGGACCGTCAAACAATGAAAATGGAATCCTGTTCAGCCATGCTGATCTCACCAGAGATCTGGCATGAATCAGATCTCGGACCAAATCTGATATGAAAATTCAGATTTGGTTTGTTCACTTTGCTCAGAAAAAGTCAGATGTCACATGTAGGCAAAAAAAAAAAAAAAAAANAAAAAAAAAAAAAAAAAAATCAACTTTGGGCCTCAGTCTGTATGTGAAGGAGGCACACAACGTTGGAAATGAAAGTAACTGATGAGCTTGAACAGCTTGCAGATTAAGATTTCTTCTTTTCCCCACATGTCCCAGCAGTAATGCATGAGCAGTAAAATAAGGACATTTGCACCATCGTACTCTGGTTCTCAGTCATTTCATGAAAATAATCACTCGAGTCCAGATGGAGGGAATAACATTCTTTATGGAATATTTATTTCTGTAACGGCAAACTTGAAACATTTAAACAATTTAGTGCACTGCTACAGTTCTTACTACACTTAACAGACAAAACTACACCATCCCTTTTCTCATCTCTTTGGTCACCGACACTTTGTCTCTTACAGGCTCACAGGAAGCCGAGGGAATGAAAAAGTAAAAATATAACAAACATTAATGGAAAAATGTTCCCTTCATTACAAATAGGCTTTAACAATAAGGCAACACTCGGGCTTCCCAGCTCTGAAGCGTTTACAGTGTCCAACTGAATATTTTCTTTTCTAGTGCATGTCTCTTCACTAGCTCATATTGCATGCTGAATAAACAAGCTAAATGGAAATTGGTTTAACAAAAAATTCTGCAACAAATGCGTGTGAAGAATTACCCTAAGAAACGACTCAAAATTATGCAATAGAAACCATGGAGTATAGAAACTGAGGTTTTTGAAGCCACAAACCATGTGAAAGCCATTACATAATCATCCAGATATTAACGTAAAATGATTAAGCCTGACACCAGTAATGGCTTAAACGTTAACGGCTGGCGTGATGGATAGAGTATAGATGACATCATCACCAAAAATTGGAAGTTTTCTTAATCAACTTTAAAATGGTTCTGTTGCGATTAGAATGCCTTTCCCTTTTATGAACATGCAACTGGCGAATAACTCTTCCACAAAGCAGCACAAAAAGCACTAATCTCTTATGAAATTACACATTGCATATAAAAAATATGGAATATCACACACACACGGGGAGTAAAGTTTGATATAAACAAGCAATTTGCACTTTTCTTAAAAGCGCTGACATTCTCACATGCCCAAAATAATCGAGAAGCCAGTCAACACTCTGACCAATCATATGAATTACATGGATAGCTACATACAGAATTGCTTGTCACGATTTTCAAAATATAAGCCTGTTTTACTGCTGTTTACAAAATTACTGATGTAAACACTGAAACACTGAATAACTTGGATTTAGTTAAATTATAACAACCCCAAAATGTTGGAACATAACAGATTGCAAACTTTCGTCAGAATTTTAGTGGCATGCATACCTTTTTATATTTGAATCGCAGATTATCAGTTTAAAAAAATATATCGACAAAAATTATGACCTCTGATTCAAGCCAAAAAAAAAAAAAAANAAAAAAAAAAAAAAAAGTAAGTTCTCACAACTGGTTAAATAATCATAACATTAACTAGAAGATTAAGAGATTAAGACAAGTTTGATCAGTAGTTTGCATATGGAAAACAAACTGTAAAGCAGTAATTTGCTGCTTCAGTCTGATTTCCAGCAGTGGTCATGATGGGCAGGATGAGACTCAGTACACTGTGGAGTAGTACGTAGTGACTGCCTGGTGGACTTTCTTCAGCTGTTTCAGGAGGATGGCGGAGCAGACCAGGGCAATGATCTATCGAGCACACACACAGAGGGAGGAGGGGAAGTAAAGCGAGAGCAGGATGGGGTTAAAGAGATGAACAGCCTCTTACCACCTCCAAATGAAACCAGTGGCAGAATGAGGGGCTATTACACATGCCCACTCCCACTATCAGCCCAGAAGCTTGTGAGGCCGAGAAAGGAAAATGTTGTGTGAGGAATTAAATAAGCACTGAAAGGAAAAATCCAACTGTGAAACATAGATTTCAATTTGAGATTAAGTATTGTAATTTAGTTTTCCTGTTTTGCCATCTTGTGCTTCAATTTGTCATTCAGTTATCTTGGATGCTCCTTGGAAGAGTGGTTCTCAAACTGTGGTACATGTATCACTTGAAGCACCCCCTGATGGTAAGACACACATTTCTGCAGAGAATCAAAACAAATTAATTTTGTGGAAATTATGTTATTGTGGCAGAAAGTATTAACAAATTAAGAAATGTTTTTGAAAATTTAGCACTCTGAGGTCGATGATACTGCGTTGAAAATACAAGTCAGTGGTCCCGGCACGTAGAGACAAGCCATGGATAGCTGTTAAAAGTGCCGGCTTAATGCTTAAAACACCTAAATGGTACATTTTGCGTAAAAAGAATTTAAAAAAAAAAAANTGATTAAAAAAAAAAAAAGATAGAATGTGTTTGATGTCCAGAGACAGAATGAGGAATGCGTTTGGAATAACAAGATTTATGCAGGTTGAGTCCAAGCGCTAATGGCAATGGTAGATCCCAGACAATGAATTATTATTCTCTTTTAATAATCAATTACATTTTCTTTTTCATTAAAAAGCCAAACTCTGCTTTGTAACTTTGCTCAGAAGTTGTAATTTGTTCACAAAGTTTGTTAACCTCCGTCCATGACAACAGATTTCTCTCATTTACCGACCGATACATCATTAAAAACCAAGACAAGGGGAAGAGAATGGGTAGACATTTGATAATGTTCAATACACTGCTGGTAAAACTGACATTGTAGTAGATGGTGGATTTTGGACATTAATGACAGGTGATTTCTGGGAAATGCAGGAAAGGGAAGTGGAAGCAAGGAGGCATTTTTGAGTTTTTGGGAGGAATGATGCTCAGTCCAGTCAGAAGCTTTCACTCTTTGAAACATTTCTGTTGTCAAACTCCATGTGGCTTTGCTTAGAATACTTTGATGCATCAGCTCCATGTTATATATATATATATATAAAAATTAGTAGTTAAAATGCTGTTTAAAGGACCACAGTGTGGTTTTGCATGTTTCAGCCCAATGAAAATGACCCATATATATGTTACATTACTGCCAACCATTTTCCAAATTATAAAGTCATGTTAGTTTTTGCATTATTTTGCCAAATAATAAATAAATTGTTTGTAAAAGCAGTCTTCTCCTGGGACTATATTCCCTGGTGGAGACATAATTATCTTTCATGTAGTTCTGTTGGATGTTGTTCACTGTGATGGATTATTTATTGCAAGCATGTTCCAAGTCTCTGCAAGTTAAAACCAATGGCTGCCTGGTCATATTGTTTTGGAAAATGGTTTGCAGAATGTGTATGCGGGTTCTATGTATTGGGCTCAAATGCATGTAAAACCACCAGTGTGGTCCTTTAGTATTTGAGGATGGATTTTTCCTTTAAAAGAAACAGAAGACACAGTGCAGGGGCCATGCTGAGAAGACATAAACATGACCATGAGTGAAAAGAATGGATAAAACAAAAACTGGTGTTCTACAGGTTGATAGAGTGGACTAAGCCTGAGCCTTAGGGGATGGGAACACCATGGATGATGGTTGTGGTGAGGGGAGTGTAGACGACAGGGTCTTGGTAAGAGTAGGAGTAGGTGGTGGACAGAACTTGACTGGGAGACTGTGGCTGAGGGCTAGCCAGCACAGGAGTGGAGGAAGTCAGGATGATGTATTGAAGCGATAACATGGAAAGACGAATCTTTCTACAGAGGATAGAGCTGCAAATCAGAGCTACGATCTACAGAAACCATAGAATGAAATGATAAAGTGAAGGAAAAAGTTGAGTTTTAAAAACAAGGGGGGAAGAGTATTGGAGACAGAGGGAGGGAGTGATTAAAACATGGTTGTCACCTTTATGAACAAGATATGAACATGAATTAAAAAAAAAAAAAAAAAAAAAAAAAAAAAAAATCAAGCTTGCCTTTTATTTCTCCTCCGATACCACATTCGTTTCCTGTGCCCACAGTTTATCCAGGATTACACCAATTGTATGCCGCACCCTCATGAAGATTTCTACCCCACATCACTCATATCTGTGGCTTGAGTAGTGTGTTTCACCTGTAATTACCTCCGCAAANTACCCCACATCACTCATATCTGTGGCTTGAGTAGTGTGTTTCACCTGTAATTACCTCCGCAAAGGAGGTTATGTTTTTGTTCACAGTATGCTTCCTCTGACATGCCTACAGGAGAGACGAAAGTGGTGAAAACCCTCTTTCCACTGATCAAACGTTAACTGTCTGTCTCCTCCACTCTGCCAGGCACACCCTTGTAACATGACTACCCGGCTGTGCTGAAGCTGTGAAGGTGTGTAGGTGTGTAATTCCTCTCTAAAGCTGTCTTACTTTCTTTCTGTCACTATGTCGATGCTCTGCAGCGATAACTGCAAGTGAAACTGTGCCCGTTATCCTCATTTGGAAGCAAGCGGAGATCACAAAATCACACAGAAGACAAGATTCCTAATCAAACCCCATCCCTCATCCTCCAAAATGAAAGTGTGTTTTATTTTCCCATTTATATAGTTAATATTGATAAGTGTGCACGTACTTGGATGAAGCACACTGTGGCCTTAATTTCCCGAATTCACAATTGGTGCAATTTGGTCCAGATTCGAGATACGAGAAATATGTTAATAAATAAATAAAGGCGTATATGTATGTATGTGCAATGCAATAAATAACACACGTGGTCTGAGAGAACCACCTGCAGCTTTTTCACATGATTAAAAAAAGAGCACCTTTGCCCCTGCTGGACACCGTACACATTCTGACTGTGAGCCATTCAACACAGAACAAGGCGTCACTCTCAGGCTCCTGATTGGCTGTGTGTTAAAATGGCTCTGTGCAAAGTGGCATCTGCATTTTCACTCTTGCTGTTTGCATGAAATATCATGGTCAAGCATGACGATTCATTCTTGAGCCACGATAGCGCCTGATTCCTCTCACACACACACACGAGCTGGGTGATGTATGTCTTTCATTCAAAAAGGTGGCTTCAGACACCGTTTCTAATTGAAATTTGTAGCATGCAACACGTTTGCCTACCAGAAGAGCTCCAGTTCCAAGGAAGATGCCCAGCACTAGTGGTGCTTTCCTGTCAAAGATTTTTGTAATGACTCCAGGGCAATTCTGAAAGGAATAAGACCAGATGAGAATCTCTGAGGACCCTGGGCTCCATACTGCTGCTAACCAAACATCTACAGAAACAAGCCAATCTGTTGGAACCCTTAGAACCCTTAAAAGAGACAGAGATCAGTTTAAATTGGACTGGCATCTTAGACACATATACATTAAACCTAAACTGAGCTAAAAAAAAAAAATCTTTTTTATGATTTATGNATCTTAGACACATATACATTAAACCTAAACTGAGCTAAAAAAAAAAAATCTTTTTTATGATTTATGACACCAGATCTTACAGGCATGGCGATGTGCTCCAAGAATCCATCTGGTTTGGGACAGGTCCCCTGAGGCACCTCCAATACCTTGATCCCAGTCACTCCACAGCAATGCAGCTACACAGCAGAGATTAAAGGTACCCAAAGAAGCTTCAAAATTAATAAGCAACAAATGTCACATTATAACATTAAGACTACATTTGCATTACTACGTGCAGCCTGATTTGGTTCCTTTGCTCACGTGTGGCACATATTAGATACATGTTGTGAAAATGTAAATGCTTTTTTAAAAAAAAAAAAAAAGCACATAGAATCAAATCTTCTCCAATCCGTTTGGGAAGTAAATCAGATATGAAACTGGTATCTGCCAGTGTGACTGCAATCTAAATACAAAGATCGGAATTTCCTTGCCATTCCGACTCATAAATGCAACTCTCTTCTACTTTATCTGCATATGAATGACTTAAGCAATCAATATGATGGTACTCTTCATCAACAGAAATGGAGGACATATATTTCTATATATACTGTATATCAATATATCAGATGTGCTCATATGTGATAACAGGTTGGACTATGGTGCCAACCACCACAGTCCAACTCCCACCAGCTTCTACACTGTGATCACCGGCAAAGGGATGTATCCCGTTGGAATTTAGGCAATAAACACTTGCATGAATGTTCCTCTCCACATTTGAAAATTGCTAACCCACTAATCAAAGTTTTCACCCCAAGTGATCTAATCTTGAGCCCTCACTTGCATCCAGACTTCCCTGTGAACTGGGTAGCATCAATAACTGTTGACAAGCTGATCTGATCTAATCTGATATAGGGAAAATGTAAAATAAAAACTGAATTGGGCATCAAGACCTGTATCAGGTAGTTTGTTCCAGATGTGAGCAGCACAGAAGCTAAAAGCAGCTTTGCTGCATTTAGTACTAACTTTAGGAACCACAAGTAGATGAGTATAGACCAGTACCAGCTGACCTAAGAGCTCTGGAAGGTTCATAATGTATGAGAAGACAATGTTCAGACATTACTGACAAAAGTGAAAGAAATTCTAAGGGATGTTTTTATATGCCTGCCATTTTAATTGCCCTTCGGGGATAAATCAAGTTTGTTGAATTGAACTCATGACATCATTCCCATGCTATTGGTTAAGAATATGTTACTGTGGCAGTGCCTGGAACTGAAAAGTGACAACATCTACACATAAATTGTAATTATATGTAATTTTTTTTAATATGTATTAAACTGAAGCTCAAGTACACTATGTAAACTAAGTACACTAAGTAAACTACGTACATATAGGCTTTAAGTACAAAAAGTTGCAGGATGTTGACAGAGTTTGTGCTTACCATGTTGTGGATGAACGTAAGCGTGACACCAATGGCTGGATCTGCATTCTTCATGTACAGAGCATACATGCTGCTGTAGAACTCTGCCATGTATACTCCGACCTTAAATCAAAATATATGGTTACAAATATTTCACATTTTCATCATTTTAAATATGTAACTCTGAATAAGTGGCCTAGACTGATTTTTTTTTTAAGATTTTTTTTTTCCCCCAGTTACCCTCTTACCTCATCACTCCTGGAATAAGCAAGAACACCAACGACGATTTCAGCTAAAGCCAAAAGCGCCAGAAGGGCAGAAAACTGCAAGGAAAGACAGAGGTAAGCAGAATAAACAAAACAACAAGATGGAAGTGGTAATAATCTGATAAAATACACAGAAAGGTAAAAAAACAAAACAAAAAAAACAGGATGGCAGATGACACACAAAAAGCACTAATGTCATACTGTTGTATGCCTCAAACTGTAGAATAATAAAGCTGCTGTTATTAAGCGCAATGTTGCAAAAAATAAGACTTAAACGTCTAATATCAAAGTCTGGAGGGGAACGTACATTAGACATTTAACTTCTAAAATAAAGGAGGAGAGAGAAATTTTCTGACATGCTTGGGCTGATACGGCTCATAAATAATGGACAAAGAGGTATGCGGTTTCTTGCCATATTATACGTCATAATTAGTTTGTTTCCCTTAACAGTTGCTAAGGGCTTGAACTTGGTTTCACATTCATCTGCTCTTGGGAATGGGTTAGTTACTGTATATACTTGAGTATAAATCGAGTTTTTATTACCAGATTTCACAAAGCAAATTGGGGGGGGGNGACAGCTTATACAAATTCATGATCAAACTCAAATTTGATCACAGAGAATGAAATTTCCAGGAGTAGAAATACTACCCATTACCACTACCCATGGAAAATAGCTTAAATCATACCTTAGAATAAGATATTTCCTGACAAAACATCTTATCCAGCACATTTTGCCCCCCCCCCCCNCATTTTGCCCCCCCCCCCCTTTAAGATTTGTATTTAAGTATGGAATACCCATCGTGCCAAAATTAAAAATAAATAAAAGAATAAATAAATGTGGAAATATAAAGAAAAATAAAGAATATATAAATGTGGAAATATAAAGAAAAATATATAAAAGAATAAATAAATGTGGAAATATAAAGGAATAAATAAAATATATCAATGTGGAAATATAAAGAGAAATATATAAAAGAATAAATAAGTGTGGAAATATAAAGACGAATATATAAAATAAAATTTAAATGTGTAAATATAAAGAAATATCTAAAAAAATTAATGTGGAATTATGAGCATTTTTTATTTATTTCCACATTTATTTGTTCATTTATTTCTGTATACATTTATTTCTGTATTTATTTCTGTATATATTTATTCTTTTTCCATTTAAATTTCTGTCATAATTTCCTTATATATATATATATTTTTTTTACATTTTTCTATTTATTTATTTTTATATAGTTTCATGTATTTATTTTTATATTAATTTCCGTATATATTTATTTCCATATTTATTTATTTCCTTATATTTTTGTGGGCCAAGCTGCCAATCACCTGACTGTGGGCAGGCCTTCCTTCCGATCCGGCTCGCTGCAGCCCGCCCCCAACACAGGCCTGTTCTCAGGGCACAGCAAGCTGCTGCTTGTGGAGCTCCAAAAATGTCGAAAAAAAGTTTTCATTATGCATTATTTTAATCAGTCAACCATATATTCTAAATATAAGCAGAACAGGCAGCGTTCTGCACTGGGGGCGGGCTGCAGTGAGCCAGATCGGAAGGAAGGCCTGCCCACAGTCAGGTGATTGACAGCTTGGCCCACAAAAATATAAGGAAATAAATAAATACGGAAATAAATAGAAAAATAAATACATGACACTATATAAAAACAATAAATAGAAAAATAAAAAAATAAGGAAATTAATACAGAAATTTACGTGGAAAGAAGATTAAAAATATACAGAAATAAATAAATACAGAAATAAATGAATAAAGATATACAGAAATAAATGAACAAATAAATGTGGAAATAACTAAAAATACTCATAATTATTCTTTTATGTATTTTTTAAGTTGTCTTTATATTTCCACATTTATTTATTCTTTTATATATTTCTCTTTATAGTTCCACATTTATATATTCTTTTATTTATTCCCCTTTATCTTTACACATTTATTTATTCTTTTATATATTTCTCTTTATATTTCCACATTTATTTATTCATTCTTTTATTTATTTATTTTAAATTTTGGGGCAATGGGTATTCCATATTTAAGTACCCCTGTCCTCAACTGAAAGTGTGTTTTCTTTTCCCCATTAACATGATTAATCACATTAAGATCACAAAAACAAAGATATGCACGCACGCGCACACACACACACACACACACACACACACACACACACATCACCCACTCTCCTCCCTATGACCCACCTCCCAATGTGGGCATTATGAAAAATTATACACACGGTTGCCTCCTGATGAGGTCTTTAACCAATTTGGATGGACCGGGTTGGATGAAGCATACTAGAGCCTTTTCTATTTATACTTACAATCAAATATTTTAGCTTTGTTACACAAAAAAAGCTAATCTCAATTTATGCAATTTTGATGTAATTATGGTGTTTTCATGACATTTGATTTTTCGCCTTAACTGGAGTTTAATCAAGGTTTCAAAATGCGTGAAAATATAGATACATGAACACAGGAACAAACAGAGTAAAAGCAACAGCAGATAATTGAAAAGGGAATGCCTTTCAATACTTTCAAGACTACTGGCATCCAAAATTATGAAGCCTTTGACTACGACTTTGTATTTGATTTTCCTGTTACAAAGACTGAGAGCCTTACATTCCTTTAGATAATCTTGACTTATTTATCTCATAAAAGTCAGAGCAACCTCTTCACAGAAATGTGCGTTCAGATGTGCAGCTGGACTATCTAAAAGATAAAATTAACCACTCGGCCCGAATGGAATAAATCATCTTCCGTCTCCAAAACTAAAGGAATTCAGCGTTTCGAAAAGCTCTACCTCCATTATTTCTGTTTCATTTGCTCTTCATAAAAATATAATTTAACCAGTAGTAGTATTAGAAATCGCATGAGTCACCATATTCACACTATAAATTTGTGTGTATTCCTTTTCTTTGATCTCAAAGTGTAACTTGTATGTTTTGGCTATGCTTAAGCTCGTTTGCTTTAAAGACGGACTCTGCTGATTCTGTCCATCAAAGTCAGTTTATTTATAAAAAAAATTTACAAGTGAATTAGAGGTAGCTGTACTACAAAATTATAAAAACAGACATAAGTGTTACTTCCTCTTGAATTTGCTTAAAAAAGTTGCAGAAACGTGTGTTGGGTTTTTTGGTACTTCTGCAGTCTTCAATAATGACATAAAGTAACCCTTGTGATGTCATAGAGGTCACTTTCTCTGACTTTGCTAAGTGCCCTCTACAGACACTATAGCCTTTACACAGCTGTTTTCACATGCCAGATAGTGCTCCCCAAAACAAAATAATTGAATGATTTTGTTTTTTTTTTAATGTATAAAATTGTGGAATCTCCCTTTAATCTGCATTCACATGTGTGTAGAAAGAATTTCTTACCACTTGCAGCGCACATCTGTTCTCGTTGCAGGCTCCGTAGTCCCCAAATGCCACAACGATCAGCATCACAGAGCCGAGAATGATCAGCACCGTCACCGCTGATGAACAGAAAGAGAGATGTTACATAAAAGCAGTACAAATGGCTTCATGCAGTGTNACTCAGCTGGAAACTTACTGATAACAAATGCGCTGGAGTTGAGGGACTCTATGTCAAAGATGCCTTTGGTGTCGTTGCTGAATCTGAGCCACAAGCCGAGTCCCAAAAAGGCAAGCCCCACCACCTGTGAAATGGGAAGTAAAAACCACACACAGTCAGGTGTGGCACTTTCTTTTTAACTCTTTGAAAAAGAGAACAAAGTACAGCCCACCACTTGTTCTTAATTGTGTCCCTGATTCCCACAGCGCTGCATATTATCCGTATTCCTCACCCCCCCGTTCTACCTGCACCTGATATGCAAATTCAGGTGTGTTTAGCCAACCAAAATCTCACAGGCACAAACTCTTGATCAAGAGAACACTTCTGATTGAGTTAAATATGCAGTGCTGTGGTTCCTGAGGAGCAGCAATGATGCCGCATTCTTTGTAGCCTAACTTGGAATAATGTCATTTACAGCTGCTGCACATTCGAGCTAAAAAAAAAAAAAAAAAAAAACAAAGTGGGAGACTACAAACTTTTCTTTTGTTTGCTCTGTTGGACCAAAGGAAGCCACGTTTTAACATTTATGCTCTATTTATCTTTTCAAAACAGCATTGCCAGTGTTACAGGTTTCACCTGTTACTGCTGATTGATTTATAGAAAATGCTTCCAAACATTCATTTGATTCTTTGAGTTATGGTTTAATAGTTATGAGCCAAAGTGTAAGAGTGCTAACTGCAGCGCCACATTCAGGCTTTCAGGTGTTTGTTTTTTTTTTTTTTTTTTTTGTTCTGTTTTTTAGCCTTAGTAGTGGCTAAGATTTTTAACCTCTGTGTGATTCAGTGGCTGTAGCTTTAATGGTTGATGAGCTCCAGATATGTTTAACACATATTAATAATAATAATAATAGCTGGAGCACCCGGAGGGAACTCCCCCCTCCCCCCGTGTCGGCGTGGGTTCCCTCCAGGTGCTCCGGCTTCTTCCCACCTCCAAAGACATACATGTCAGGTGAATTGGGAACTCTAAATTGCCCGTAGGTGTGAATGAGAGTGTGAATGTGTTTGTCTGTCTCTGTGTGTCAGCCCTGCAATAGACTGGTGATCTGTCCAGGGTGTACCCCACCTCTTGCCCTATGACCGCTGGGATAGGCTCCAGCCCCCCCCCGTGACCCTCAACAGGACAAACGGGTTTAGAAAATGGATGGATAATAATAATAATAATACAAGAAATTCTAAGAATTAATCTACCTATTGACTCAAATGATTCCTGAAATGATCCTTTATTGACTGTGGATGCCCCTTCTAAAAACCAGCTTAGACCAATATGATTTCAAAGCTGGCCTACGCTGATTTATACTGGTTAGTGCTTGTTTGCCATTGGTTTAGCTGGAGGATCAGTACCAACATGGTTTTGTGACTTAAAAACTAGTATAGACCAGCTTTCTGAATTGGTTAACACACAGCATGCAGACCAGCATGTGTGTTTTGAAGCTGGTATGGCATGGTGATAACCAGCGATCTATGCTGGGGATTTTTCAGCAGACGCTGACTTGGTTAAAGGTTTAAGTGAAACTTTAACATGAGCTGTAACAGGAAAAACAAAACCATAATTGAGCAATGTGGAATCGTTGAACGTACACCTTCAATAAATTATAACAACTATGATTTCAGCCGCAAATAAACCGCACAGGTGACGTATTTGTTTTTTTTTTTTTTTTNTTTTTTTTTTTTTTTTTGTTTGTTTGTTTTTTTCGTGCGCTATTAATGCAGCCAATTCCTGCCAAGACGAATTAGAGCTGTGAGGTTAATTACGCAGCATCATATTAAGCTCAGACTTACCGCAAAGATGATGTTGAAAAGGACCAGGAGATATTTGCAGACCAGGCCACAACCATCCAGAGACATGATGACCAACGGTTTGTTACACTCTGTAAGGATGAAAAGTCACCTCATCATTCTAAGCCTGTCCTATGCATTTAAAACACGTGAACGCGCATAACCTGCGATACTTAACACAATTGAGAATTGTGTTTAAGGGGTAAACCGCATTCAACGACACGCAAATTATGTGTTTTCCGTCCTATTTTAAATGCAAAGATAACGTCATTGCTTCAACTAACATGTTATTAATGCGTAAAATGAAAGTCGGTGAAAATTAAGTCAAATACCTGTGTTTCAAAAACCTTTTGCAGTCTTTCCCTTCCAACAAGCCACCAGCACCACGCAGATCCGATATTGCAGTGTCGCGCAGTATATGTACACAGCACTAGGCCACGCCCTTTTTCCGCCATGGTTGATTTCATTGGATGAGAGATTTGACTGACATAAACAAACACCAATGAGAAGAAGACAAGGCGCGGCGCCTTCATGCAAGGAAGGGGCCTCAGGAGAAATGAAACTTAAAGAAATTAGAAAACAGGATAGGAATGTTGCTTAATAGTTTTAAACGGTAAACAACCTAAATGTCACATAGATCATAGAAATGAGCCTAATTATTAAGACTTGATGAAGTCTTTATGATCTTGTAATGCACAATTAGCACACTGTAGCTCAGTGCATTACTTCATTACTGCTGTGGACCCATTAATTATTTTCATAGAGAGAAAGATCAATGGATTATTAATCAAAATATCAATGAAATGAATAGGAGTCATTTTGATTTCTTCTCAATGTGAAAATTAAAATCTGGCAGAGAACAAAGAAACGAAACAAGAGGCCAGGAGGCCAGGAAATGATGTGCGCTCTCTCTCTCTTTCTTTCTCACACACACACACACACACACAGACAGGATATAACCTAGAGGTCGACAGTTTGACTATGATGTATCACACTTGTGTAATGAGTAATTCTAAATCTGCACTTTCAATTCTAAATAAGCAATAACCATAAATTACAATCTGTCACAGCAAAATATCTTAAACTGGATTTGATATTTGTAAAGTCATTTTAATTGTATCAAGATGATGAACATGAGGACTTTTCATTGTGTGCAAATTATTACCTCACCCTCACCTGTTTGTTTGATTAGTAGCAGGATTATTCAGAAGGTTCTCTTGGTGGAAGGCTGGGGCATGGCCAAGGGAAGAACTCAAGAAATTTTGTTGTGGATCCTGATCCAGGAGCAGATACAGAGATTTTTTTGTTGATAACAATAGGAGATTTTCAATATTTTTGTCAATTTCTTACAAAATAATGCACCAATCTCAAAGAAAGATATCAGGCATATTTATGCTGTGAGAGATACTTTGGTCTGGATCCGTATACATTTTAACAATGGCTGTATTTGATTTGCAAATCAAATCAATTGGACTGGAACTAAACTGGAATATAGAACTAACTACACTGAACTGAAACTGATCTGAAATATTTGATGTTACACTCTTTAAGTATGTGTCTTCATGATTCCAATTTAACTTCACTGTAACAGAAACACCTTCTGTTTTGTTTTTGTTTTGTTTTTGTTTTGTTTTGTTTTTGTTTTTTTTCCTTTTTGGCTAGCAAACATTTCTCTCTGTGCATCATAGGAGCTATTTTGCCAGGAGAAGGAGATCCAGGTTGGGTCTCCCAAGGGAAACTGATCCCAAGTGAGGGTCAGAAGAATTTATGAATGATTTCTTTCTACATGATTTCTTTCACTTCTATATATGCTGTAGATAATATGCAATACTGTACTTTGAACAGAAAGTATACACGTTTGGAATCGTTGTCCATTTCTGTTTTTGTCAGCAGGACTTGAGTCCTCTGCCTGGTGTTTTGCTGAATTCTGCTTATCATAAATTAATACACTTGTATGGAATCGTCAAGACTGACTCATCTATAGTAAGGGTGCTTTAAAGATTTAATTGTACTTAGGACTCAATTCAGAAAACCAGAAAAATGTGGATAAACTGGGAAATGAAAAACAATAAAAAGTACAAAATGTTAAAAAAAAGCACCTTGTGTTAATGTTATAAACTGTATTTTTGCTGAAGCTTGATAGTCAGAAAAAAACACCAATGAAGTCACAACGTTGAGCTGTTTTTTTTTATCGGTACAAGTAGCATCAGAAAGTGACTAGTTTTGTTTATTGTCTTTATTCCTCCATGTACAGGAACCCATTGCCTATGGCATAGTCCAAGCTGTAAGGCCAAAGAGGCTGCTACTTTATCTCTTTATTCATGTTCCAGTTCCATTATTAATTCCCACTTTGTTATGATATATAAAATCCACAACGCAGTATTTTGGTACTAACTGCTCAAGCTACACCTGAAACTACTGAATTAGTGTCTTATGTCAAAAAAAAAAAAAAAAAAAATGTAACAGCATCAACATAATTAATTCCCATAACAAAAATGATTAGTTAATTCACTCTCTCATGCAGGTTTCCCACTCTTATCGCTGTTCTTGCCACTACAAAGATAAACAGACATTGGAAACCTGGTTGACACCTGGCCTCCATCTGAGGGTGGACCTCCAGGATGGAGAGCAAGGTGCTTGTCTGAGGAGATGATCCATTTCCACATACTTTGAAACAGATGTGACTTCTGTAAATCACATAACCTGTTATTACTCAGGGAAACAATATTTTCCATACAGGAACAGAATAGAACTATTATGTTGGCAAAGAGTTTGCCATATACTGGTTAAAAAATAGACGCAGACCTCTTTGTCTCTTTGTCTATGGGCTTATGCAGACGTATGGCTGGCCAGAGAAAGATGAAGGAAACAGCAGATTATGGCTACTAAACAGAATGTGCAGCAGGCCGAGATGGTGGTCCTCAACTGAATCACGGTCTTGAGCACTCAGCCTGAGATGAGAAGTTCAGATCTAATAACATTTCCGTTTCTCTTGGCTTGCCTCCTGAAGTGTTGTGAGCCTGGCGATTTCAGCATGTTGTCCACTCTCCTGACTACTATGGATCTACTCATGTGGACTTTAATGTTGCAGAGGTAAATGATTGATTGATTGATTCATTGAGAGAGAGAGATAGATAGATAGATAACTTTATTGTCATTCAAGGACACGTAAAAAACAGTGCACTAGAACGAAATTTCGTTGCATTGGCTCTCAAAAAAGCAGTTAAAAAGTGCTTGTGTGCATACACTAACAAATCTACAATAATATATGTAAAATTTTAAAATCAATAAAAATAATAAAAATGTCATAAAATAGTTCTAGCAGCGGTTTTATGTGGGTGTTTGGCTTTCTTTTATTGAGAGTTCAGTAGTCTTATGGCCTGGGGGATAAAACTGTTGCAAAATCTGGCTGTTCTGCTCCTCACACTGCGAAACCTCCTGCCAGAGTTGAGCAGTGAGAACAGTCCATGGTGTGGATGTGTGGAGTCTCTGATGATGTTATTGGCTCTTGTCAGACAGCGTTTGCGTCCGATGTCCAGGATGGAGGGAAGAGAAATCCCTCCAAGAGAGAGGGATAAGAGAGATAAGAGAGAGAGAGAGAGAGAGAGAGAGAGAGAGAGAGAGAGAGAGAGATTTCCTGTTTCCTAATGGACACCAAACCCCAGCAGTGGCTCATGTAGATCTCAAAAGATTTCAACATATATTTCTTTCATGTCAGGAAACTTTCACTTCTAAATGAGCTTGTTATTTTCTACTACCAGTCCTACTAGCCTACATTCCTTAGCCAGGTGAGTGATATGAATCAAGGTGCACATTAAAGGAGCATACTGTGATTTGCATGTTTGAGCCCAATAAATACAACCCATATACATGTTACGTTACTGCCAACCATTTTCCAAAATGTAATACTGGACGGTACATTTTAAATTTGTTTTCCAGACTACCATTAGTTTCAGTTCATTCCAGTATGCTATTAAAATCAACCTGAAGAGACTTGAAATGTACTTGATATCAGTAATCCTTCACAACAAACCAAACGTCATTCTTATTTTTTGTCAGTTACTTAATTTAACAGATCCAACACAAAGCTCCACAGACGAAAATGTACGTCTCTGCCAGGAAATATAGTCCTAGAAGAAGACGACTTTTACAGAGAAATTAAAAATGACCATCCCTTTTACATCCCTTTTTCGGACGCACGTTAGCAGGTGAAACACTGAATTTATGGTGGGAACATTTGATTTTGACAGATTAGGTGATCTGACAAAGTAACTGGAAAATTAAAACATGGTTTATGTTTTGGAAAATGATTGTAACGTAATGTAACGTGTATATGGATGGGCTTAAACATGCAAAATCACCGGCATCATCATTTTAAACCCAGATGTGGTTTTGCAAAGTATTCACTGATTTCAGGTTATATTCTGGCCTGTTTGGATACTGATCTACAGTTTTCTTTTTTTTCTCAAAGACATTCTATTATAAAAACTCTTTATTAGCTTATGATCAGAGTTTGTGAACATAATTAAAGCAGCTCCCTGATGCTCCTTATTAAATTTTGTCACATTCACAATATCCATGGACTACTTCATAAATACTGATAATCTTACCTACATCTGCTATAAAACCACGAGATCAAGGACTTTTCTGCTCAATATTATTAATACCCATTTGCTTTGGATGAATGAATTAGTCTCTGATGACTTTATCCAAAAACATGTGATGTTTACTCTGAAAGCCAGATTCCTTCTGTCACATTCCATGTCTCCGTGTTACATCAGCACCAGCCATGACAAAACACCTCACAGCACATCTATGATCAAATATGTATCAGCTTCAAATTGGCTTCACAAACCCCTACGCTGCGATCTGAAATGTGCAGGAGATGACAACATGAAGACAGAGCATGACATGCTTTTATCTTTTCATTTTAAAGTGTGAGCGTCTTCTTGGTGTGCGAACAAGCTAGTTTCTTGCTGTAAGACACTGGGGTGTTACAACCCAGCCTGTTCTATACTTGAAAATACAAAAACACATGGGCAAAATATGTTAAATTTGCAACTTAAAATTGTGCATACTGAAGAAATAGGTTCAAAAAATGTATTTCGCTATGCAACTCTAGAAAAATCTGGACTTTGGCCACCTGCTATTGGACAACATACTGGACAAGAAAGTGTGCAGATAACAGACAAGGATTCTGGTTAAACGCAGATGTAACTGCCATGTTTTTTCCCCTCTCAATGTCTTTTGTTGACCTGTGAGGGCAGCGTATTGAGATGATGATGTTCCTGTGGAGTTTCATAGCGCGCGTGTGTGTGTGTGTGTGTGTGTGTGTGTGTGGAGTGATGTGACCTCCCTGCTGCCTGTCATTGCAGGTTCAGTGAGAAGCACAGGGACAGACAGGCTGATAGAGTGAGTCACACAAAAGGAGAGAGGCAACACACACACACACACACACACACACACACACACTATACACAACTTTCCCAACTTCTACATGCTGGGTTGTTCATAAGTGTGTGCACAGACACCCACACACACACACACACACACTCGCACGTGCACACTCACGCACGCACACACAGCCATATTTTCAAGTTGGCAAGCAGCCGAAAATGACAGCAACAATCTGTTCTGAGGGAGTCAGGTGAAATGAAGAATCAGAGAAGCTTTTATCACTCTAGAGGTGTGTGTGTGTGTGTGTGTGTGTGTGTGCGTGCGTGTCTAAAATAGAAGAGACAACATTTCTTTCATTGATGTATCACTTGGTTATTGCAGCTTTATCACTATAAACTTTTCACAAATACAGCAATATTTGAGCTGTGTTACTTTTTGCATGAATTTTATGACAATAATTTCATGACTGAGCGCTTTTCTGCATGTTTCCCTGGGTAGAAATATTTCCCTTTAGAAGCTATGTCGCTTGAGACCCACTAGGGGGCACAATTTTATTAAAAACCACGACTACCAGTCTTTTTATGCAACATAACCACATCAAACATGCTGCTGTTTTGCCTTATTATTTTATCCGCTGTATTATTTCCATTCACGAAACATTTGGTTATCAAAATCTTTATCTTTTATGGTCATGCTTCCCATAACTAAAAAAAAATATATATATAATAACTCATATGTACACATATATGTACACATATACTGTATTTGTCAACAGAATATGTTTCGAGATATCTTTCAGAATTGTCCAAAACTGTATTTCCACATGTACATGCAGTTTGAAATGTATTTCCCAAAATTGAAAAGTTTCTTCTTTGAATTTAAAAGCAAACATTAGCAACATTAGGTTATAGACAGTTGGTAAATCTACATTTCAGCTCACTCCCTGATTATCCTTATAAAATGTAACAAGAATTCTCCACTATGAGAATTAGCTGCTTTTCCATGTTTCAGATCTCTGTTAATTGGAAAATGTGATGGGCATTTGTCATTTTTTTTACATGTTATACAATAATTATATAATAATCAAATAATCAAACAAATACATCAAATTAGTTGATAAAGTAGTCATTGTAGTTTGTATACATTGTAGGCCACAAAACAGTTAACAGTGTAGATGTGTGGTAACATACTGCCATAAAGAAAACATATCAGCATAAGTTTGTAATACATATGAAAGTGGCCATAATCATATTAGACAACAGAATAAAATACATGTTCATATCCAAATTTGGCAGTATGACATTTAGAGGTTACAACATGTACCACTGTAGTAATTTTTGTATTGGCATTTGGATCAGATATTCTAAACATATTTAAATGGATCTCATATACATGTACTCATTTGCTTTCTGGTACTTTTCTGCATAATTTGAAACATTCGATATTTAAACAGCAACATATTATGAGCCAAATGAAGACAAATATAAACATATTCTCTCTCTCTCTCTCTCTCTCTCTCTCTCTCTCTCTCTCTCTCACACCTACTTAAAGTTTCCTTTGTCATTTTTTCATATCATGCTTCAAATGTATTTTAAAGTAGTTGTTTTAAATCTAAATTTTAAAATGCTATGTATATTCTTTGATGTAGCATTTTTATTCCCAATGTTTTGCACGTTGAGCTGTATTTCCTTTTTTTTTTAATGTAAAAGCGCTTTAAGCTGCATTCCATGTACGAAAGGTGCTATGCAAATTAAAAAATATATTACTGATGCATTTCTTTTTGTATTATGAATATGAGTCGGTTATATTCAAAATAATTTTTGGATTATCCCTCTGGTTAAAAGATTTTCATACATCCTCATTGTAAAACAAAATGTGGTATCTTTATTTTAATTCAGTGAAACATGGAAATGAGTGGGGCTGCAGGAGAAGGGGGAGCGTGGAAGTGGGCTGGGTGGGAGGAGAGGCAGACAGAGGAAACGCAGACCTGAGGTCAGACCTCCACGCTTCGCCGTTGTCGCGCGCACCTAACGCCTCTGGATCGAATCTGACCGTGAATCAGCGCCGTCGGCCTCCTTCCACACTAACCACTCACACAACCAAACCGGGACTCAGACCAGAGGAAACCGTGTTCGTTGGCAGCGGTCTGCACGCCAAGACACATTCACCACGGAGCACGGTGTAATAAGACGGAGCTAAAATCAACGGGAAGCTGGAAAAGAGGAACGGAGAGCTTTAACGCAAAAAGACGTTTAGCGGGGAGAGGAGAAGGGACGGGCTGGCCACGCACAGAAGTAACACCCGCAGCTAATTTCCAACATTTTCTATTATTGGCAGCGAGTGTGCTCACTGAGCCACATTTATAAAGAGAGCTAGCGGAATGTAATGCTAGCAAGCTAGCTAAGGTTAGCTAGCTAATTAGCTCGTCAGGCATCAGGATTCGCCTGTGTGCTTTTTCTTTTTCTTTTTTTTTGACGTTGCAGTTTTAGCTTCGGGTTTATTGTTGGGGGGAGAAAAAAAGAAGCTGTACTTTTTGTGCCGGAGACTGGCATGGTCATAATGTTCCGTCTCGAATAGCGAACGCCAAGTTAGACAATAAACAGTGCGAGCTGCTTGTGTTGATGAATTGCTAAAGAGCACTCCAGCATTGTCCGTCTGCGCGTCTTTGGACAAGCTAAATCCGCTGCGAATTTCGAGCTGTGGGCAGATTTAAAAAAGGAGAAAGCAAAGGGAAAAGGAGACTTTCTACCGGTGACCCTCCTCCGTCCGATGTTAATGTCGACCGACGTTGCATCCATAATGCTACCCGTTACTCGGGGAATAATGGACCGGGAAAGAGACATTGATACAACACCCGCACCCCACACAAGCGCGGCTGGCGGTCCAGCAGCTGTCCGGGGGATGAAGCGAGGTGACCCGGAGCCCGACGCTCAGACTGCCGCTGCTCTGACCGACCTAACCGGAGCGGAGTGCAAACGACCACGGATAGACGGGACCGGGATCGTTGTTGGTGACGTTGGGCAGGTAAGAAGTATTTTGTAAACACACATCCCCGTTGTCACCTTTGTAACAGTTCGCATTTTTTAATCCCAGCTTCCACGCAACGACTCCCATCTTGCCTCCTTTCTTCTCAAGTAAAAAAAAAAAAAAAAAANAAAAAAAAAAAAAAAAAGCTTTTGTTCGGGAGCAGCTACCGGGAACGATAGTCATGTTTTGACGGGCGCCTCTCTCGTCAACAACATAATCATGCATCGTTGCAGCACGCCGAAAATAACCGAATTAAACGATGCAAGAGGTTCGGGAACACAAAAAGTGTGCAGATAGTCAGGAGAGACTGTAGCTGCGGTCATGAGGGCAGCATGACCAGAGCAAGCCAGACAAAGGTAACATGATACAGGCTCCATTGCTGTGACAGACAGCAGCACAGCGAAGATCAAACCGTTCATCACGCCTGTCTTATGGGAAGCAAACCGGCGCTTTTTATCGCACCGTAATTTTCCCGCACACATTGATAAATGTACTCGGACCCGCGATGATAATTTGCAGCGAGCCACCACATAAAATCCTGCAATTTGTCTCTCCGTAACCCCCCCTCTGATTGTCGCTAGGTGTTAAAAGAAGAGAGGGAGGCAGAAGGGTTTTTTTTTTTAGGGGGGAGGGGTCACACCGGTGAAAGACAAAGAACAGAGGCTTTTTGGTTTAGGGGAAAGGAGAGAGGAGCCCCTCCTTATAAGGGTCTCCCTCCTCTTTCATGACTCTGCTGCTGAGACAGCAAAGCATCCACAGCCGATTCTGTCTCTGCTGGCCTCATCTGTGTGTGATACAGTAAAGTGGTGTGTTGTTTGCTCTCTGGGTCTCTTACAACCCCCTCTCTCTCTTTGTCTCATCTATACACACAGTACACACCACTCTGACACCCACACACACTTTGAAGTACTCATAATCAAAAAATTTCAGCTGACATCTGGTGTTTTTAGTCTGAGGAAATGGCGATAACAGTATTTGCAGGGTAGGCAAATGTACTTGCAGGTCATCTGCAGGGCATCGAATCAATGGCAGGGCATCGAATCAATGTAGCAGGTCATACCCTGCTACATTGACAAAGAGGACCCGTGTAATGCCATGACGCTTTGGTCCAGCTTAGAGGATGGATGCTGATGATGGGGGAAAGGTGAGGAGCGTGGCGTTTGGGAGAATTCTCTCACTCTGTCCTTCATCATCATCAGTTGTGTTGATTGTTTGGTACTGGTGGGTCAGACCGTGAACCGCCCACAAGAGAAAGAGTAAAGCAGAGATGGAAAGGGAGAGCAAGTGGATAGATTGAAGGCATGGTTGAAACTGAGGTGGTGCGTGGAGGAAAAGAGGGATGGGTGGAAGGATGGAGGGAGTGAGAGATGAAGAGGTAAATGAACAGAGAGAGTGGAGGCAATGGAGTGGATTGAATGTGAGAAAAAGAGGAAAGAAATCTGACCGAGATCAAGTTGCTTGGATGGACAGACGCAGGAAGGAAAAATGAAAGATGGAGGCAAGGAGAGAAAGGACAGAGAGGGAAGCAGAGAGATTAGTTCTCATAGAGCCCATCTGGGATGGCGATAAAGAACGAGGGGAAAGTGATGGATGGCGGGGAAGACGTGATCAGTTGAGGGGAGAGATAAGAGAAGAAGATGTGCTGTGAATGAAGATGAGTAGACAAAGCAGCCTGCTTTTATGCATAGGGTAAATTTAAAAAAAAAACAAAGAAAGAAAATGACATGCTGGCAAGTCACTCAGGGTACGTGAGTGGCAGCCGGGATGCTCGGCGGCAAGTCCACGCGCAGGATGAGGAAGATGAACTCAGTGGACGCTCCTGGAACTAAACGCGTCCAACAATTACCATATTATTCCCATTGAAAGCTGAAGGGAAGAGATTGCTGACCTTTCAGGCCCACTGTAAATCATTCCCCCCAGTTTTTATCTCTGCCGTCCCATCTCGCCCTGCCATCTTTCATTACCTCTCCCTCCCTCCCTTGAATATATGCAACATCTATCACTTTTTCCCAGCTCCACATTTGTCTTGTCTCTTGTTTACCTCTGTTTGTTTTTCTTGTCATTTCCTTCATTTCTCACTCCTCTTCTTCCTCTTCTTCTTTTTTTTCTTTTCTACTCTCCGTTGGCAGTTTTGATGCCTACCCTCAAGGCAGTGCTGGGGTCTACTTGGATGCAGTAGGAGTACAATTCTCTCTCTCTCTCTCTCTCCGTCCCTTAGTTTTGGAGAGCCGATTTGTCCTATCACTGGCAGTNGTGCTGGGGTCTACTTGGATGCAGTAGGAGTACAGTTCTCTCTCTCTCTCTCTCTCCGTCCCTTAGTTTTGGAGAGCCGATTTGTCCTATCACTGGCAGTAAAGAGGCTTTGTGTCGTGCTAACGAGATCAAAGCTCATTTAGGAGAGGGCATTAACCAGACTGATCGCTTTAACAGGCCAGAGAAAAGGGAGGGGCCGGTCAAGATGGGGGGGGATGATATAACTGGATAAATTGCTGAGATAGGTTATTACCAGTAGAGAACAGCTTTTCTTTCTGAACGGTTGTCACAAGCAGCATTCATTACATTCAGCTTTCCTTGTTTCGGTGGAACAAGGGCACGTCAATGTTTTCTTTTTGCCCAGGAGTCCCAGCGACAAATATAAACTGTCACATCGTTCGCTCGGCTAATGAAAACGTATCACTGCCAACAGCCAGTCGACCTCTAACGTTAGAAGTTTTTCCTTTTGGTGCTGAAAAGTAAGTGAAGTGAGGCCAGTATTCAAAGAAAAAAAAGTTTTTGCTCTCAAGTGTATGAAAGCCTCATTTCCCCAAATGTAAACCGAGACAGCTTATAGTCAGCGAATCCAAGTCAGGAGTCTGAATTATTCACACAAAAGAATAAACATCCACAGAAGGACGGGATTACAAAGAAGCAGCGGAGGCAGTTCATGGTAGTGTGTTCACACCGTGCTAATGTGTGTTAATATGTGTCGCAGAGGGCCGCGTGCTATATCCTTTCCTGCTGTTTAATGATTGCTGTTAAACTTTGAGCTGTGGCGCAGAGAAGTCACCCTTGACTTTTGAACCGGCAGTGATAAGCAAGAAAGAACAAAAAATCCCCCATCAAAGTTGCTCAACTCAATTCTGCCTCTCGGTTTAATTCACTCCGCTTTATTGACATGAGTGTAACAATATACTGAATATGTGGAACAATTGCATAACAGAACAGAAACAAACTCTAGCTTTATTTGTCTCTCTGCCTCTCTCCTTCTCAAACATGTTTCAGCTCCTTAACATGACACTGTCATGTTAACTCCCTGTATGGTCAACATGTCACCAACCCCCACCCCCACCCACAAAACGGGGCTCCTCCCCCAGGCTGCCCCAGAACTGTCATATGTGCTCCCATCTCCACCCACCCACAGTGCAATATCAATTCTCCGTTTCTCTTACGTCGCCTCGTATGTACACAGCTTTGTCATGATTCCAGCACCGTTACAAATCACACAAATTCTGCCGTTAAAAATCTGCCGTGATTTATAAAGCTGCATGTGCTGTAGAACCTTTTACACCAGCTGGGATTCAGATGGGATTAAAGGACCATAACACCACCCATTTTGCACGTTTGAGCCTGTTCAATTTTCAAACACGTAACGTTACTGACAATCATTTCCCAAAGCATACTACTAGAACGGTGAATTAAAAATGTTTTTCCTACCTTCCAGACTGCCATTGGTTTCAGTTCATTCTGGTATGCTATTAAAATCAACCTGTTGATACCTGAAATGTTCTTGGGATAGGTAATCCATCATTGTGAACAAGACATATATTCAGGTTTATTTCAAAATTACGTAATTTTAGCGTTTAAGTGCAATAAAAAGCACAGAGTGAATGTATGTCTCCACCAGGGAATATAGTCCCAAAAGAAAACCTGCGTTTATCAAAACATTTAAATGATGGTGACTTCGTAACTATTAGCAGGTGAAACATTGATTTTTAAGGTGGGTATGTCACTTAAATATTTGATTTTGAAAGATTAAGAGGTTTTGCAAAATATCAGGAAAGCTGAAATACAGTTTTACCCTTTGGGAAATGGTTGTCAGTAATGTAATATGTATGAACATTGAATATATTAGGCTCAGACATGCAAAATGGGTGGTATGGTCTTTTAATGCTGTACTTTTGTGAGATCGTTACATGCCTTTTTTTTTTCTCTGCATCTCTGAAGAAAAAGTTCAACTTAAAGGACCATACTGGTGATTTTGCATTTTGATGCCCAATGAATACTAAATACTTCTGTGTTACTTTAATAACAACCATTTTCCAAAACATAAAACCATATTTTAGTTATTATGCCAGATCCCCAAATATTTCAAAATCAAATGTTAAGGTGAACCCACCTTAAAATTCATTGTTCGCCTGATCACGCACACGTCAAAATATAGAAAGGATAGTCGTTTTTAATTTCTGTGCAGTAACTGTCTTCTCCTGTACTATATTCCCTGGCGGAGACATAGGTTTTTTTCTGTGCAGCTCAGTGTTGCAGCGGTTAAACAAAGTTATTCTGACAAAAAACACTACAGATTTTTTTATTGCTGTGACTAATTACCTATATTGAGCATGTTTGAAGTCTCTCTAAGTTGATTTTAATAGTGTACTGGAATGAACTGAAACCAATGGCAGTATGGAAGGTAGGAAAAACAGTTCTAATCTTTACTCCTCCAGTAATAAGTTTTGGGAAATGGTCTTTCAGGAATGCAATATGTATGTTAGTTATATATATGGGGCTCAAATATGCAAAACCACCAGTATGTTCCTTTAATGCAGATAGAGCTTTTTAAAGCTGGGTTTTTTTAATGCACAGAAAAGGCAAGGAATCCACCTTAATAAAATAATATGCTCTGTGCTATTAAGAAATGTTGACTTTGTTTGTTTGTTCGTTTCCATGCAGAATGTGACGCAGTCGTTATTTGAGCAACCGATCCAAGTATTTATGAAACTGGTCATTCCATCTGTTTTCAGTATCATGTTAAACTGAATTATACTGGAAGCCATCCTTAACGTAACATTGTAAGCTAATGCTTTCATAGCCTGAGGTGCACAGACTGCACAGCCTCGACAGACTGAAATAATTAGATCTGACAGAAAACAGTGGAGTGGCTGGTGGAGCGCGTTGGTGTAATTTTGAGGGGGGAGGCAGTAAAAAAGTACCTACAGCATCTCAATTTTTAATAGAATAAGTATAGAGAGTATCAGTAGATAATTACTGGCTTTAAATTTTCACACCACAGATATTTTTTCCTCTTGGTGAAAGGAGCGTATTACACCAAGGGCGTATCATTAAAAGTACGCTGATGGTAGAGTTCTAAGTACTAATCAATGCAATGATAGTTTTATGATTACATCTGACTTTTTTGTTCTTTTTCTCTTGTTTTTTTTTTTTAAGTCCTTCTCGGTACTTTGCACACNCTGACTTTTTTGTTCTTTTTCTCTTGTTTTTTTTTTTTAAGTCCTTCTCGGTACTTTGCACACATTGTTGTAGGCCAGGATTCATGAAATAATAGAAAAAAATGGCCAAAAATGAAGAAAAATAAAATTGAGTCCTGCCTCTCCCGATGGCCAATCCAACTCTGAGTCAAGCTCTTGCTAACGAAACTAGCGGGACTGTCAACTCTTGGACCAAACCAAAGCAGCGTGGACTTCTCACAGTGGAGCAGTCGGACATTTGGAGCGCTACTTGCAGTGGAGAAAGTGGAGAATTTTGACTCGTTGCATCGCAGCGATGTCTTGCAAATAATACAAATAATACATATGAAAAGTATAATTTGCTTAGAGTCCGGAGACAGTTGTGGTTCAGTCCGGATCTGGATCGGAGTCCAGACTTTGAGGATGACTGATTTAAAAGTATTATTCACATTATTGCCTGAATAGTAATGCACACAAATAATCGGAGTACAGCATGCATGTAAACATGCAGAATGTCTCTGAGCGCCCTCTGGAAACGTAGCATTTAGCTAAACTTTAGCGTGTTTTGCTAAACTTTAGCATGAGGGGAATCCTACCTCAAGACATTTTACAGCAAACTGTCTCAGTCCAGTAGCAGAGATTTTGGTATTTTCCAGCATCTTTTCTGTTCATATCTTTATTAATCTATTATAATGTGTCGGAGCGATGCATTTTAATCCCTACCTTAAGATTCAATGCATCCTGATGCAGCAACACATTTTTATACCCCTACTTAGGATAAAAACACATTGGACATCCTTCAAAATAATCATTAGACTCTCTCTCCAAATACAGTCTAGCATTTGAATCAACACGAGAATCAAACGACAATACAAAAATCAAACGTGTTTTAGAAGACGCACTCTCCCCATGTCCGACCATTTTCATTGCTCAATCCAACAGAAATAATCCAAATCTCTTCCTCAACCCCTCAAATGCAGGGTTCAGCGTTCACACGTCTGATCTCTATCAGAACTTTAGTTCCTCAGCAAATGAATTAAAAGTATTGAAGCTCTGATGTTAATCTGTGCTGGAGTTCCGTTTTTGTACGGCTTGAATTGAAACACTTACATTGAATGGGACGCTTAAATTTTAAAATGTAATTATGCTTCTCCATCAAGGTGTTACAGTGGGTTTTGTCATAGATACAAGTAGCACAGGGATATCGATTTATTGTTTGGCTGTAATCCTTTGGCTGGTGTAACTCGGCAGCAGCATTCAATGAAGGTGTTGTTCATCATTTTGCAGTGTCGTGCATTTATTATTTACCCAAAATAATTCTGTTACTTTCTCTGATTTGCTTTGTGGTAAAGACAGGAGTCACAGTAAAGCGGAGGTTTAGAGTGGAAAGTGATTCAGCATTATTGTGAAGGAAATAATCTTTCCTTCAATGTAGTTCGTACTGTCTTAGCTGTCAACAAATGCTGCTGTCATTGCTTCTGAGTCCACTCACAGTTCATCCAGTCTCCATGTAGCCTCAGTATGTAGTTATATTAGTGGATGTGCTCATTAGCCACCGTGGCACCGACTGTTTAACTGCAGATTAGAGATGTTCTCTCTCATCATGGAAAGGAGGAAAACCCACCCAGACTCCATAAATTAGTGTACTGAAAAGACCATACTGGAAATCGTGCGTGTTTGAGCCCAATATATACAACACGCATACATACGTTACTGAGAATCAATTTCCAAAACATAAAACTTTATTTTAGCTTCCCTGTTATTATTTCAAATCCTCTAATCTTTCAAAAATCAAATGTCCAGGTGATACACTCACCTTAAAATTCATTGCTTCGCCTTCTAGTACATTTAATAAGTTTAAAAAATTGACAAAAAATATGTTAATGAACAAATATTAAAAATGTTGTAGGAGTAAGGTATAAATGGTATCGAAATTGTGTGTTTGTTGTGTGTGTGTGTGTGTGTTAAAAGAATATGAAGTTGTTATGATGTAATGTTGGATGCCAAGCACATTCTGTAGATGTACAAGGGGTTGGTGAAATAAGCTGTAGCTTCAGCCAGCACCCTTTTGGTCTGTTATATTAGCAAATATTTAGCATTGTGCTTTTCTATTTACTTTAATTATGTATAAATGTTGTTGAAGCTGTGTTTTCTTTTTTTGTTGTATGTACAGTATATTGATGCAGACCGAAATACATTTCATTTCATTTCTAACACTTATGCACGATTGTAGAAGGGACGCTCATTCTAATTTCTCATTAAATGCTGTCTTCTTCTGGGACTATATTTCCTGGCGTAGACATACATTGTCTTCTGTGCAGCTCTGTGTTGGATCAAGTTACTTCGACAGAAAAACCTAATATCCATCATGTTTGCTGTAATGGATATCTCAAGCACTTTTCAAGCCTCTACAAGTTACTTTAATAGCATAATGGAATGAACCGAAACCAGTGGCAGTCTGAAAGGTAGGGAAAAACAATTCTAAAATTTACCACTAAAGCAGCATATTTTGGGAAATGGTTGTCAGTAACGTGGATGTGGATTGTATATATTGGGCTCAAACATGCAGGATTGCCGGTACGGTTCTTTAAAAAAAAAAGAGAGAGAGAGAGATCCAACTCAGAAGGGACCCAGCAACATTCGGACCCATACCAAATAGATCTGAGGATAATTAAATACTATCCATTGCAGTCAACCCAAACAGACCCAAACTGAGAGAGAGAGAGAGAGAGATTACTAACAATGGCAGCAGCCTGATGCTTTACCAATTAACAAGCAGCTTTTCTTTCAACACAGTTGCAAAGAATGCCTCCATTTTTTCCCCCCCTGCACTTCATGCTCAAAATAAGCACACATTTTTCTTCTGCGGTCATTGTGATGCAGCACATGATCAGAGCTGATAGCAGATCCACTCGGGTATAAGACATGACACACACAAGACACACCTGAGACCCAAGGCTACTAGTAGCATAGCAAGGATCCTACCTGACCCAATTAGTTTGAATAGAATTTGGTCCCTGGTCGAGTCTTGGTCTTGGTTCTGTGGAGATTTCAGCCACAGTCACAAAACATGAAACACTCACTGACGCAGACGCATAATTCAGCTGTAATGGCAGGTCATCTATTGTTACCATCAGCCCACATGGTCACAGTAGAGATGTGACCGTGACCTTCTCTTCTCCTAGACCAGTCATCCTCCGGACCGAACCACAACTGTCTCTGGACTCTAAGCAAATGATGCTTTTCATATGTAGTATTTATATTATCTGCAAGACATTGCTGAGATGCAATGAGTCAGAATTCTCTGCTTTCTTCAAAGTAAGCAGTGCTCCGAATGTCCGACTGCTCCACTGTCTGTGTGAGAATGTTACTCTGCTTTGGTTTGGTCCAATCACATTCAGCGTCCCTCATCTCCATTGAAAGTGACAGCACAGATTGACATTTGATCGTTCAGGTAGTTTCATGTTTCATCAGCCCCTCCCCCAAATTCCTGGTAAAAATTAGGATCCCAATCCGACCTTAATAAACGGACCTTTGTCTTATTGAAAATTTTCTTTGTGGACCTTTAAGATTTGTATTTGAGTACCCCTGTTCTAGACCTTCATTTTCAATGTGAAACACTGCAGTTCCCTCCTTCATCTTTTAAATCCTCTTGATTCATCTTTACATTTAGACTACCTACCATCTAGACAACCTCCATGACATTTGTCTTTTTTTAAATTTCACCATTCGGCTTCATTATTTCACTCAGAGCAACGCCATTACCAAATGGCATCTGCTCCTTTCTGTCATTAGCCGTCACTTTAAATCCTGTTCTCTATTGCTTTCCATGGAAATTCCATCTCGAGGGCTTATTTGGCGACGTTGCTGTTAGTTTTCCAGCTTCACTTTCTCCTCCTCAGCTAATTGTGGCGTCATTACAGAATTTAGGGTTGCTGATGTGAATCATCTGTAGATGATATTTGTTTCTTGTTGAAGAATAACTTCTAAAACAGAATCAAATATCTCAAGCTGGAGATGGTTTCAGTTTTCCAGATGTTGTTCAGGCTGTGTAAAGTTATGCGACCATTGTCGGTTCTGGATCTCAGATCCTTCACCTCATCCACTCTTATCACACTCCGCCAGATATGACTGAAATGCTTGACCTCCTCAAATCCTCAGAACTTTTAGGACTTATGTAGGTTTTTGTTCCAGAGCTTTAGGATTTGGGTCTTTTGTGTGTTAATGTTTGCAGGTAGGATTTTCATGTATTTTGAGTGTGATACAGACATTGGTTCTCAGTCTATGTAGGACCCCAGGCTGTTATATTAGGGACCAGTGGTGCTTGTAGCACCTCCCTCCGCTACGCCTGTCCCCCCTCCCCCCCATCTCCCTCACCATCTGTTGACCTCATGTCATTTTGCCTTCCCTCACCACCACTGCTCTGTTTTCTTCCCCTGCTTCTACCCTTTTGCTCCAGCAACTCCCCAACTTCTTTCCCTCTCCTAAAATAGCAAGTCGGAGAGAGAGAGAGAGAAAATAAACAAGTAAGACGCCCTTTAGTTTTGCCCTCCGCGGAGGCAGAGAGGGGGGACAGAGAGCGAGTGTGTGTTTATGTGTGTGTGACTGGTTTTCTGTGCTTTTTCTGATCCCTGCCAGTGCGGTCTGAAGTCCTCCAGTCAGTTGGCCGGCGCCTTCAAAGGCCTCTCAGCCCCGCCTTGCTCACTAACTGCAGAATTAACTTAATGGAAACTCGTAAAAAGAGTGGCGTGGAAGCTCAGATTTTAACCCGGACAGGCGCAGCGCAGCATTCTGGCTTCATTGTATATATATTTGAATCGTTGCCGGCATAAATGCAGGTGATGGATGTACATGTTAAGATGTGCAGGCATGTAAAAATATAATTAGAAGCAATGCCATATGGCAAGGGAGTGTGTGTCTGTGTGTGCGTGTGTGTACATGTGTGCCTTCGTGTCAGTAAACGAGTGTGTCTGAAAACTGGGTATCAAGTTCAGACCCCCCCCAACACTCCCTTCCCCCACCCCTTAAGAAAATATAAGTCACATGGCATTCTTCACTTCTGACTCATTGTCTCCATTTCAAGACTGTTTTACAGCTTTGTAATTCTCTCCTCTTTTTTGGCTATTTCCCACATTCCTCCTGCTTTCTTTGTCTCTCTCTCTCTTGCTCTCTCCCTCTTGCTCTTTTTCTCTGCTCTTATTTTCATTTCATTCTGTTGTTTTTTCTTTTTCTTCTGTCCTTCCCCCCGTCCATCTACCCGTCTCCCTCCCTCTTTTCTCCCAGACAGATTGATTCCAGATGTTGCTGTTCTGCCCTCTCTCCCTCCTCCTTCTCTTCTTCTGAACTCCTCCCGCTCTTTCTTTTTCTTTCCACTCTGTCCTTATTACTGCAGAACCAACAGTGTTTCACTCTATAATTTGGTGGTTGGAGATGATTTAGGTTTAGATTTCATTGACATTCCACTGTATTTTCTAACACTGCCTTTTTTATTTATTTAATTAATTTTTTGCCTTTTTGGCCTTTTGTTAATGCACTGAAACCAGCAGCCATATTTGATAATGCAGCTCATGTTGCTAACTCCTAACATGCATCTTAGTTGAACCTAAAGGAGTTTTCTCTTTCTTTTTGACATTGCTGAAGGCATTGCAGATCCGATACTCCGCTCTGAACATTACACCGCATTTCCACCCGTGCTGTGGCAAGCACCAGCAGCTTTTACGTAGTCCATATATTGCTGAATATAAGCCTGTCCATTCTCCTGTAAACTCAGCGCACCAAGGAGAGCGTTCCCCCTGGGGACGAGGCACGAGGGGGAAATTGGTTCCAGATGAAACAGGAAGTGGAGAGGGTGGAGACAAAGAGAAGGTTGTTTCAGACAGGGGAATGGGAGGATGGGCCCCGAATCTGGACACCACACACACACATACATACACACAAGCACACACGCACGCACAGTCATGCTTCAAAAGTCAGACGCAAGCTGTGTTTTCAGAAGGAAAATGTTTTTTTCCCTCGTTTTCCCCTCATACTCTTGTTAGTAACCTCATTCCCCCGTGGCNATCCATACATCATTACAGCATCTGGTTTTGGTCTCAGCGTAGAGTTTCAGAGTCTTACTCGCACTGCATAAGCTAGCTGTTCAGGATCAGCTTTGCGCCCCGACTCTCACGCTCGCCTTTGATTGGCTGAGCGAACGATATCAGGAAGCAATTCACACATCAGGCAGCTGGAGGTCAGGGCCACAAGGTTAATTCTGGCGACAGTCTTCAGAAGCCAAAACTGCTCTGCTCGTCTCTGCAGCAGCTCGGGCTGCAGGCTGGATGTAGGAGTGTGTGTCCGGGCCGACGGGCGGCATATGAATCTGACATTCTGTCAGCTCTTCAACCCTGCAGAGTCAATGTAATGAAAACATGTCAGCAGTTCTAAAGATGCCCCATCCCCCATAACACACACACTCACACACACACATATATATAGTCACTTGCATTACACACACATCCTTCTTTTCCCTCTTTCCCTCATCCTCTCTCTCTCTCTCTCTCCTCTTACCCTCCCCCCTTTCCCTCCTCCTGCAGGAGAGCGGAGGTATGAGTCTCGATAGGCGGTCGTGTTTTCTCTGCGAGGCACGCCAGCAGGCTCCACTGTGCCGGTGTCATCTCTCTCACTGCTGTCAAAATGTCATCATTTGGTTAACTTTCCCCCATTGTTCCTCTCCTCTCTCCCCCTCCTTTGTCTTTCTGCCTTTCTTTTGCCCCCCTCCTCACTTCGCGCTGCAGCAAACAATGGTTCCTCTCGCTGGGGCAAAAATGACACAGAAAGGAAAATAATAGTTGGAGAGAGAGACTGAAATAATCTAATTAAGTAATTATGGAACAATTAACCACATCGCTGGTTTCTGGGGCAGGAACACAGAGGGGTGGCGGGATTCCTCCACTTGCCGAGCAGGATTTGCTCGTATGGCCGGAAGCGAACGCTACGATTGGTCGCAGAACTCCTTTACTAACAACTTTCAGTCATGGCACATGTTAACTGTTAACTTAATACACTCCTTACACACTCCAGTGATGCATCTCCTGTCCTGATATAAACTTCGCTGCTTTTGCATGATGTTGGGCATCGAACAATAACGGCACAAAAAACAACTTTTAGTTTGATTATAAGGGTTTTAAAGGACCATACCGGTCATTTTGCATGTTTGAGCCTAATATATTCAATTTTCATACATGTTACGTTACTGACAATCATTTCCCAAAGGATAAAACCGTATTTCAGCTTTCCTGATATTTTGCAAAATCTCTTCATCTTTCAAAATCAAATATTCAAGTGATACACCCACCTTAAAAATCAATTTTTCTCCTGCTAATAGTTACACAGCCTTATGAAGTCATGGTCATTTAATTTTTCCATAAATGCAGGTCTTCTTTTGGGACTATATTCCCCGGTGGAGATGTACATTCACTCTGCGCTTTTTATTGCGCTTAAACGCTAAAATTACGTAACTTCTAAAAAAAACTGAATATACGTTTTGTTGGCGATAATGGATTACCTATCCCAAGAACGTTTCAAATATCAACAAGTTGATTTTAATAGTGTACCAGAATGAACTGAAACTAATGGGGATTTGGAAGGTAGGAAAAAAATTTAAGTCGCCGTTCCAGTTTTATCCTTTGGGAAATGATTGCCAGTAATGTAACATGTATGAAAATTGGATATATTAGGCTCAAACATGCAAAATGACAGGTATGGTCCTTTAATGTAGCCACCCATTCGCATCAAAACATTTAATTTATTCAATGAAATCTGCTATTTTTGTGTTTTGTGTATTGAAAAAAAGTGCTAAATGCAGATTTTTGTCTTGAACCATTCAAAAAGCCTGAAGTTGTTTTTTGTTAGTGACAAATGTCAGTAAATGATATCTAAGAGTGTGCTTCACCTGGAATGTAAAAGTTTTGGTGTTTCATGCAGCATCCAGTCATTTTCTAAAGCCACTTACACTGCCTCCCATTTGTCTCTTGCAGAACAATGAGCCTTTAAACCCAGGTTTCCATGGATACGCACCTCACAGTCAGGTAAGAGATTAGCTACTACTTGTTACCCTCTGTATAAAAAAAAGATAAATTAAAATGTAACGTAATACAGACTGAGCCACCGGCATCTCTTAACATCTAAAAATCAAAATGCAGCTGATTCATTTTTACTTGCAGAATGTAAATTCTATCCATTCTTTAAGGAAATCAAAACTCATTACCAAATTGTAACATCTTTTAAAGGATAATTGCTAAATTTAAGAAGCCAAGTCTTAATTCCTTTGTTGCCAGTTGAAGTTCCATTGGAGCTCATTTATTTTTCTTCTTCTGCAGCCTGCAGGAGTTTATAAATCATGGCTTTCAGAAGGATTGATAAAAAAAAAAAAGAAATGATAGTGATTGATCCTCTTTCTCAAAGGCTTGACCCTCAGAAAGCAGCGGGGAAAATGGTTGCGACCGCCTTCTCCGAGCAGAGTGTTGCACCCTCCTCTCGCCTGACGTTTCACAATACTGTTCCAATCCTCTCATGCTCTCCATTTCTCCCTCCATTTCTCTTTCTCTCTCTGTCTCATTGGAGGTGTCTCCATGCGTATTGCTCTCAGTAATGAGAGCCTTATGTATGCAGAGCTGCGGCAAGCTAGCAGACTACTTTCTTATCTACCTCCCAGCAGCATAGCATGTAGAGCGGCTCAGAAAAGTTCAGCGCTCATTGTATGCACGCGCGCGTGTGTGTATCTGCTGTGCATGTGTGTGTGTTTGTGAGAAAGGGGAGAAGGATAAAATATGTGTGTATGGTTCAGTACCTGAGCTCTTGCATATGCTTTTGTATGTGCGTGTGTGTGTGCAGATGTCTCCAGTCTGTTGTGCAGCTCTCTGGCAGTGCCACAGGAGGGGAGTGTTGGTCTGTGTGCTCGTTTGCCTCCCAGCCTCCTTCTCTGCATCACAACACGAAAGATTCTCATAGGACTCATCCCTCCTCGACTATTCTCCCTCCTCCTTTCTTTTCCTTCAATCTGAATCTACCCTCCTCGGCATCTCGTTTCTTGGGAATACGGCTCACTTTGAGTTGCTTGGAAGGGGAGAGAGAGTCTTAAAAGAGATGACAGTGGAAGAGTTTGCTTCTCAGGTTTTGAGAGGTCCTATCATTTTTTTTTTAGCCATATTTCAATTTCCCCTGCCTTCTTTTCCAGCATGTCTATATCTGAGTGTTCGCCTGACAGTAAGTGAGATGGATACACAGACAGACAAAGAGAGACTGAAAGCAGGAGAGAATACAGAGGAGAGAAGTGGAGCAGAGGTGAAACAGAAATGGAATTCAGTTATTTAAGATGGCCTGCAGGGCTCAAAATCATACAAAGTTACAGCAGACCTGGTGTGTATTTCAGTCATGCTTCTTGGGTTCATCTGCCTGTAAAAGACAAAATACTTGTGATCTGCAGCACCTTTGGACTCCCTTTTGTCAGCTTCACAAATTCAGCACTAACGCACACGGCTGAATTGGTTTTATAAATGATTTAAACAGTCGTTAGCGCTGATGTATTCTGCCCTTGAGCTCATCTTAGCAGTCTGCACACTAACTGCTGGTTATCATGCAGATGAGCTAGCCAGGCTTAGCTTAGCTGTGTGGGTGTTCATCTCTGCAGCACATTTGTCTTGCTCATGTTCCTATCTCAGGTTGTATGTGCATGTTTGAACTCCCTGCAGGTCTGCCTGTGTCAATACAAGCACATTAAATGGAGGCTCATGTGGGTCCCTGCTGCAGCACGCTGTGAGGGACGGATGTGTGCATGTATGCATGACCGTCGTCATACAGAGCTTTGCATTTCTGACCTGTGAGCTGTACATGTCAACCTACTTCTGTTTAGGACACACACATGATCAGGGTTAGCAACAGACACACACATGAACAGGTCACAGAGGGTATATATGCAAGTATTTTGTATTATTTAGCAGCACTGGATTTAGAGGACCATTCTGGTGATTTTTTTTTTTTTTTTTTTTTTATGTTTAAGTCCAGTCCATGCTGCCTGCATACATGTTACATTACATGTTTTAGTTTTGGTGTTCATGTTTTATCTGGTATGTGTCAGAAACGCAATAAATAATTAAAGGACCATACTGGGGATTTTGCAAGTGTAAACCAATAAATACGACCTGCATTACATGTTATACACATCCAAAACATAATAACCATATTTGAATTTTCCTGTTATGTTGCCAAATCCCCTAATCTTTCAAAACACAATGTTCAGGTGATACATCCACCTTAAAATTCAATGTTTCAGCTGCTAACATGTATGTCTGAATGTAGAAGGAACAGGAATTGGTCACTTTTAAAGGACCATACCATCCATTTTGCATGTCTGTGCCCAATATATTCAATTTTCATACGTTATGTTACTGACAATCATTTCCAAAGGATAAAACTGTATTTCAGCTTTCCTGATGTTTTGCAAAATCTCTTAATCTTTCAAAATCAAATATTCAAGCGATATGCCCACCTTAAAAATCTATGTTTCTCCTGCTAATAGTTACACAGCTTTATGAAGTCACAGTCATTTAAATTTTTCCATAAACGCAGGTCTTCTATTGAGACTGTATTCCCCAGTGGAGACATACATTCGCTTCACGCTTTTTACTGCACTTAAATGCTAAAATTACTTAACTTTTAAAAAAAATCTGAATATGCGTTTTGTTCACAATGATGGATTACCTATCCCAAGAACGTTTCAAGTATCAACAAGTTGATTTTAATAGCGTACCAGAATGAACTGAAACCAGTGATGGTCTGGAAGGTAGGAAAAACATTTTTAATTCACTGTTCCAGTAGTATGCTTTGGGAAATAATTGTCAGTAATGTTACGTGTATGAAAATTAAATATATTAAGCTCAAACATGCAAAATGGGTGGTATGGTCCTTTAATTCCTCGTTAAAGGCCGTCTTTTCCTAGGACTGTATTCCCTGGCAGAGACATATCTTCTTCCATGCAGCTCCATGTTGGATCTGTTACATAAAGTTACTTCGACAAAAAGAAAATTAGGTCGAATCTCAAGAACGTTTCAAGTCTCAACAAGTTGATTTTAATAGTGTAATGGAATGAATTGAAACCAATGGCGGTCTGAAAGATAAAAAAAAAAATTCTAATATTTACAGCTGCAGTAGTATGTTTTGTTTTCAGTAATGTAACGCGTACGCAGGTTGTATTTATGAGTTCAGACGTGAAACCAACAGTTATGGTCTTTTAAATGGAAAAGTAAGCCGTAACCTTCACATGGATAATTGCTGCTGCACAGAAAATGTTTCTTGATTGCTGCTGTGGAAGAGTTAAGCCTGGTTATTGATTATCTTTGGCTGCTGTGTTTGAAGGAGAAGGCCTCTGTTTGAATTAGCTGATGAGTGTGTGGGACGTTTGAGCCCATGTGTGTCCTTGTGTCAGCCGAGGTGCAACAACACGAATATGATTGCGGCACATCTGTATGTACATTATGTATGTGGTTTTTTTTTTTTTTTCTTTTTTTTTGGTGCAACCGTGTGTGTTTATCGCCACGTTCAGTCTGTATGCTTAATCCTCAGATCATCCTCTATTCATCCTCTCATCCTCCTCACTTACAGCCTAATCCTGTCATCCCTCGCTCTTTTTTCATCCAGCTCTTTATCCTTTTATCTCTCTATCCCGTTATCTCTTACTCGCATCCTCTGCCCCTTCCCTCGCCCACCCGCTCCAGCCTTTCTTCCTTCATTTACCCCTTTTCCCACCACCTCCCATCATTTGCCTTGCCCTCCCTCCATCCCTCTGGAACCACTTCTAGCCAGACTCAGCAGATGTCTGAAAGCTTGGCATCAGGGTTTTTTTTTTTTTCCCCCGCAGAGTTCAGTCCCTCCCATATGAAAATGCGGTGCGAGGAACTGCACTCTCATCTCGGCCAATTAAACACCCCCTAACAATACAGCGGTGGGAAGTGAGGGAACTGAGCCCGAGCCAGAAGGAAAAAAGGCGCAATGCAGCTTAATACAGTGTCTTCAGGTTGAGGTTTAGATGCTGGAATTGGGGTTTCAGCGTTGTGAGACTTCTGTCTGTGGGATGAAGGCAGCTGCAGCGAGAAGATGATGATCTATAGGAGCCTACCCACGCAGCTAGCTACCTAGCTGTCGACCGATCCGGCCTACCTACCACTGCTTTTTGGAGCTGACAAGCTGCCACGCAATAAATAAATCATCAAAAGGAAAGCTGCAATGCAGTGGGGGTCGCATTAGTGTTCTGTACTTCCAGGCAGCCAGTGCAGTGGATGGAAGACGGCATCTTCCTTCCTTCCTGTTCCTTCTCTCTCTCGCCAGGGTTTTGAGGCGACAATAACAACAACAACAGAGGTGTTGGATAGATGGTTAGGTGGCTAAACGCAAGGATGGATGCTTTGATGGATAGGAGGGACTGAGGCTGAGAGGGAGGGAAAGTTTGAAAGAGGGGGCGGGAACACGAGGAAGCGGGGGGNGTGCAACGCCAGCGTGTGAATGACAGACAGGAGAGAGAGAGTGTAGGAGAGGAGACTTGGGCTGTCAGGAGGAGAAAGACGGAAAGGCCCGAGGGGGATCAGAGCAAGCAGGGCTAGGGAGGCGAACGTCGGAGAAAGAGGCCGAGAGTGACAGACAGGCGAGGCGTGCATGGTGGAGAAGTGGAGGAAGGGACACTGGCGAAGGGAAGGAGGAGGAAGAAGGAGCGAACGAGGGAGAATTTGAATCTGTGTGCGCATGTGTGTGAGACGTGGGGCCGAAGCCATCGACAGCTCATGGTCTTAGAGCACGGGCAGAGAAAAGGAGGAGTAAGAGGAGAAACAGAGGCACCGGGGGAAGGAGAGAGGAGGAGGAGAAGCGGGGAAGGGGAGAGCTGGCCGGCGGTTGTTCCTCTAGATGAGACAATGATGGGGCTTTACTACCCGGCAGTGCTGACGGTAAGTACACTCCTTCAGCAAAGCTTCTCTGCGTAAACAGCTCTCAAGTAGAAAGACAGGAGCGACCATAAATTACTTCTGCTTCTTTTGTGTGTTTTGGCTCGAGGAAAACCTTTGTAATTAGCGTGGCTTGTTTGATGGCTTTCGCTGCGTCTGGGCCCAGGTGAGGCCTCTGTCAGGTAACTGGCAGGGCGTCAGGCTCCTCGTTGCAGCTTGGCTCCTTTCACATTTAACTCATTGAAGCCAGACGTGGAGATATCTAAGTAATGGCTCAGTCGTATGCTGCGTGTGGAACACTGTGACCTGCTGTCAACGGAGCGGAAACAGCACGGTGAGAGAGACAACAGGAAGAGTCCTGGTGCAAGGATGCACACAACTGAAATGCGTGAGCGTCGCCCCGATTATAATGGCTGTTAAACACGAGCTTATAACATTTTCACAGTTCTTTGCTGTGTTCAGGCTGTTTATCCTACGGTGGGTGTGCCTGTGCCTGGGGATGAGAACTGTTCTCTGTTCGAGCACGTCCTGCTCTCTGGTCCTGGTTCTTCAGGGCCTTGGGGTGGGGGTTTGTTCATGCAGATCCTTAGGTACAAACCACGGTTCACTGCATTTCAGATTGGCTGCATTGACGTGTCTGTGTGTGCGGGCGCCTGTTCATATATGACTGTGTATGACAGGTATTGCGTGCTCCCGCCATGCTGGCTGCACAGTGTGCCATGTTACATTTCTTATATATCTGTGTGTGTGTGTGTGTGTGTGTGTGTGTCTTCTCATGTCATGTGTTGGCACAGGAGATGGAGGGAGGATGTGATTTTGTTGAGTGAAGCTTCGTTGTCAATCTAGCTGTCCATGCAGCTCAGACCTCATCGCTCACTGGATTGAGAGGGACAGGTGCCAAGGCACAGTTGCTTCTGCGCACACACACACACACACACCAGTTGTTGCTAGAAATGTTTGCTCCCCTCCTCTCCACCTCAATGGCATATTGAACTTCAACAGAAGTTACTTAATGAACACACAGCAACACCTCTGTCTTGCTAACGAAACCTCTGACACACACACATGTTCATACACACAACGCACATTTGTTCATACCACACCGGTGTCACACTATGCAGTTATGTACAAGTATCAAGACACTTAGTAGAGAAGAATTTATGACCAAAGGGGCAACAGCTGACACCAAATACCCCCTGTAGCTTTACTCTTAAATTCTGCAATGAAGTATTATAAAATGAGACCACAGTCACAATATAATAATATAATAAACAGAATTGCAATTGATTGTTTCATACAAAAATGAAGCAGTGTCAGACNCCAACAGAATCAGGTAAGGTAACATGGTAGCCCCCCAGGATTGACCACAAAAGCAGGTTTATCCTGCGTCACTTTGTTAGGCTGAAAGGTCACAAATACACAAACACACACACAGGTCAACAGCATACTGGGATGAACTGAACTTGTTTGTTTTGTTTTTTTTTGTTTTTTTTTTTGCTTCTGTTATCTTGGATTTGATTGGTTCATTTGCCATAGGTAGAACCTCCCCCAAGACCGCTTAAAATTCATGCATCGGCACTCTTTCCCTCATGTGAATCCCTCCTTTCTCTCTTTCTGTTCTCTCTCTCTCTCTCTCACACACACACACACACACGCCTTTCTCTCTCTCCCTTCCTCTATTTTCCTCTCCCTGCAGGGTAGAGCAGCTGTTAGCTCTACATATTATTCCTCTTCAAAGAGAATGACACCAAATGGAGGGTGGCGCTCGTAACTAGAAGGGGGTGACGGCAGAAGGGGGTGGGGGTGGTGGGGGTCGTTCCATGTGGGAATCCACTTTAAAGGTGACGCACCACTAGTCTATCACCCTGTTCACTGTAAAACTGATGTTACTGTTCTCTGTTTTTGGCGATGCATCTTTATAAAACTCTCTGTGGATAAGAATCACAGTTACCGTCATGCTGCTAATATACACATATATATATATCATTAAACTTACCAACATGTTACAATTTGCAGATGCTACAAGCAGCCAAACATATCAGAGTTGCGGCTCTAAGTGTGCACTAGCCAACATTCAATCTCGCGTTTAAATTCAAATCAGCCGATTGTGGATTGAAAGTACCAACCATGTTTAATAGTTATTAGGATGTCCCAGATGAGGTCAGGGGCTCAGGACGGCAGTTAAATAAAGGGGTGCTGTGACCATGAAAAGGTCACAGCACGGTAGATGAGCAACAGGAACTCATAAAATGCATCTGTCAGATGATCTTGTGAGCAGTTGAAGTCATTGTTGCAGCATTTTTTGCTTTTTTTGTCGATTTAAAAGTGGAGAGGTTTTTTTGGGGAGATTCTGTCGGACTTGATGGAGGTATTTGCCTTGTTGTTGTTATTATTGTTACTGCACAGTCACAGTTGCCACAGCAGCCTCGTATCTCTGTGTATATACAGATTTCTATAGGAGTTTCATCCCTCAAAGGACCATACCACCCATTTTGCATGTTTGAGCCTAATATATTCAATTTTCATACATGTTACGTTACTGACAACCATTTCCCAAAAGATAAAACCATATCAAATATTAAAGTGATACACCCACCTTAAAAAAAATGGATGTTTTGCCTGCTAATAGTTATGCAGCCTTAAGAAGTCATGGTCATTTACATTTTTCCATAAACGCAGGTCTTCTTCTGGGACTATATTCCCCGGTGGAGACATACATTCACTCTGCACTTTTTATTGTGCTTAAACGCTAAAATTATGTAACTTTAAAAAAAAAACCCTGAATACACGTCTTGTTTGCGACCTATCCCAAAAACTTCTCAAGTATCACGAAGTTGATTTTAATAGTGTACCAGTAGTATGCTTTAAGAAATGATTGTCAGCAACTTAACATGTATGAAAACTGAATATATTAGGCTCAAACATACAAAATGGTTGGTATGGTCCTTTGACATACTTGTTTTGTGCTCAGCCACAGAAGGAGGGTGTCGAGCCATACCGCAGTTACACGGGGGTGTGTGTTGTATGACTGAGTGGCATATGAGTATTTAAACAGTATTTAAACCTCTTATATTATCTCCACACAGCTGTGCCTTGTTAAATACAACAGGACAGGCCCTCAAGGAGCTCACATGGGATCCCCGCCCATGTCTTTTCCCCTGCGGGTGATGTGTTTGTGTGTGTGTGTTTCTGTGACAGGATTGTGGGGCACACTCATTTTTACCTGTTGCTGCACAGAATTGGTCGGTATTTAGGTTTTGTTTTTTTTTTTTTTTTTTTTTTTTTTTGTTTATGAGCACACAAAACCATCAACCTCTTCGTTCGTTTAATGTAATAACAAAAAAATCCTTGCAGTTTCCCTTGTTAATGCAGATTAAAGGAGCATACCGGCGATTGGGTGTGTTTGAGCCCAATAAATACAAACCACTTATACCGGTATGTTACGTTATTAGCAAGCATTTCCCAAAACATATTACTGGAGCAGTACATTTTATTTTTCTTTTCCTACCTTCCAGACTGGTATTGGTTTCAGATTATTCCAGTATACTATAAAAATCAACTTGAAGAGATTTAAAACATATTTGAGATGCATAATCCATCATAGCAAACATGACGTCTATTCAGTTTTTTACACGGAGCTGCACGGAAGACGATGTATGTCTCCGCCAGGAAATATAGTCCCAGGAGACAACAGCTTTTACTGAGAAATTAAAACAACCATGCCTTCTCCAATCCTGCGTAACTGGATTTTAAGGTAGAATATTTGCTTTTGAAAGATTAGGGGATTTGGAAAAATAACACGAAAACTAAAATACGGTTTTATGTTTTGGAAATTGGTTGTCAGCAACGTAACACGTATGTGGGTTGTATACATTGGGCTTAAACATGCTAAGTGCACAGTATGCTCCTTTAAGAGGTAACCCAACGTACAAAGCCAGCAGTATCGGAGGCCTAATGCACTGCTTCTCCCTCAGGATTAACTGTTTCTCTGCCCATTTAGCCACCATGATATTGTCCAGCACTAACCTAATGCTGCTCTAACAGCCCCTGCCTCAGGCTGTATGCAGTGTGTTAAGGTGTGAAAACAGTCCGCATGTTACCTCACACACACACACACACACACACACACACACATATACAGATATACAGNTCCGCATGTTACCTCACACACACACACACACACACACACACACACATATACAGATATACAGTACAGACACACAGAAATGCTCAGTCCAAATGACACGATTCAGGCACCTTCTCCTGCATGTTAAAGCGCATTTATGGTGCGATGCCTGCACACACGTACACACACACTGCAACAGGAAGTCGGCGGAATCAAACTGCTGCTTGGGTTTTAAAATTTTAACTCATTCTTCCGAAATCATGATGCAAGCGTGATCAATGTTCCTGGTTTTTTGCTGCAGCTATTTAGAATTAACAGAGCAGCATTTTCTAAGCAGTTCTTCTGGATTGATTAACAAGGTGTTGTAAAGCAGTATTACAACATGTATGTTTGTTGTACACACATGGAAATATCAGTGGACTTGAATTGTTCCTTGCTGGCTTTAGTATTAGTTGTATGGATCCTTGATGGCCAAAATTACTCTACTTTCTCTGTAAGTCAGCATGTATAAAAGGCCAGAGCAGCCGTAAATTTCAGTTAATTATTCATACAGTGAAAAGGGGAAAATATCATTCACGATTCTGATGATAGTGAGCGTATTAATGCTACAGAGGCATTAATAATAACAACAGGCACCGTGCATCAGGATGAAGACAGGCTGAGATCTGGATGTCAGACTGAGTTTTCCTCCTCCGTTATTTAGTAGAAACTCTGCAAATATTTCACTTCTGTTTCTACTTCTGTCAAGAAACTTACCCTCAAAGATCAGCTGGAGTTTCTCACCTTGGATGCAATCTTACTGAAATATATCACACATGAAGTGAAATATTAGAAGTAGACCAGAGGCTGATAATCTTTACATTTGTTTGAAGGTGGTATCATCAAAAATTATCCTAAATTGACTCGGTTTTTCAGACATTCTGTTTTTAAACTCCCATCCGATGTGGCAAACCACACCCTTCCAGCACTGCAGTCAGCTAAAGCAAACACAAACCAACACATTAGATAATCTAATCCCTCAGTCCTGTTTGGGATCTCTCCTGAAATGCTCCTATACACACTTTTCTATCCTGCTGCTGTTGTGTTCTGTTGGTGTGTTTGTGATGAAGGATAGATTGTAGGTATTGTTGTGATGTGATCTTCTGTTTGTGTCTTCTTAATTTTTACTCTATACACGTTCTGTTTTGGGATGAATCTGATGCCACAGGGAGGAATTTCTGGCCCCCGTCAAAAGTTCCAAAACAGCTGGTAGTTTTCCAGTTTTCTAGTGGTTCATCAGAGAGGTCAGAGGTTAACGTTAAAGCTAGGACACTGCTGAAACAAACACAACATTCCTGCCAGTATAGTAAAACCAGCATGGCAGTGGTGCCTAAAGGTTAGAGAAGTGAGCTTGTTTGAAGGGTTGTCGGTTCAGTCACTGAACTGGCAGGAGAAATTTGGATTGGGGAGGTGAATGAGCAGCCCCCTGCCCCTCCCTCATTATCACCACTGAGGTGCCCTTGAGCAAGGCACCTAACCCCCAAACACCCTAGCCACCAAAGAGGTCTGTGGTTGTACTGGGCAGCTTCCAGGTGTGAATGTGTGTGTGAGAGCAGGGCGTTCCTGAAAAAGAGCATATGATGCTCAGTGAAGTAACCCTGGATAAATAAAGGTTAAAAAAAAAATCCTTCATTCCCAAATACATAATCCATATGACGTTTCTGCTTTACAGTATAGTTACTTACATTTCTCTATCTGTCATTCAGGACACGCTCCTCACGGTTTACCGACTACAGAGAGACTTGATAATGTATAAATATAAAAATGTAAGTAGACGTAAATTAGGCAGAATCTTTTGGTGATAAATGTTAAAGTTTACTCTGCTTTTTTTTTTTTTNTCCAAAGGTTTAATTAAGATTTTGTTTTGAGGCCAAAGTGAGCCTGTGTTTTAGAGCTCTCAGAGTAATTATAATAATGATGCTGATAATAATAATAATAATAATAATAATAATAATAATAATAATAATGGTGATGATGATGCTAATAAATGTCAAAAACAGTTTAGTCTGTTGATGTTCCTTTCATTTGCATTGCTAAGTTGAATGAATAGTTATTTCTGGTTAATTTAATTGCATATCTTTGTGGCTGTTCATTGTATTGCCAATTAAGAATTTAAACTTTTTTGTTATCATCAGCTCTTGTGTAGTACTACTTAACAAAAAATACATTGGAAGCGCCAAATAAAAGTTCTCAGTAAGAAACCCTTTATACTCAAATGTATTTTCCTGCATGTTGGAGTCTGGGCCAGTTCCAGTTCTCAACTAATACTGATGTACCTTTAAAGGACAGCCTTTCTTAAATGTGACTGGTTGACAGTCAGGAAGCAAAAGATAGGAGTTTATTCACAGCATCCTTATAAGGAGATGGGCGGTGACCTGGACATCGCAGCAGAGCCTTTGAGTGACTTCAGAGATGAGTCAGTGATTTAAAAGGGAAAAAAACCCAACTCCTTCTGGCTTTCATCAAGCATGGCAGGCCGGTACTCGGGNGGGTGAACGGAGGCATACTTACTCCTCCAAACACAGAAATGGAAAAGACAGATTATAGAGGGAGAAGAAGCTGAGGAGTGTTTTTGTCTGAAGCCAAGCAACCTCGCAGACAGGACTGAGTTTATCAAACAGGTTAATTGTCACAAATACGGATGTTTGACGAGTAAAACCAACTGCACGCTGAGTTAAATTACCTCAGCAACTCGGCTGTCTGTTCTCTGTTTTTGAGGCTGATGTGCGTGTGCGTGCATGTGTGTGTGTGTGCTTTATCTGGTTGATTAGGCTTGAGTGGGCTGTCAGCAGACAGACATGCACGTACGCTTGAATGGTTTGCCATGAAAAGGTTTCCCTCCCCTTCATCTTCTCAGTGTATGCGAACACATATGGTGTCTCAGGTAACAGATGTGTGCCTCTGACGTGTGTGTGTGCGTGCACAAACTGAGAGTGAAAGAGAGTGGATGAATGGTTTCTACTTCATATGGTACTTTTGCCTTTATGAAAAATGCCGATACTTGATCTACTCTCTGCGTTTTTGCTCTCTGCTATTTAAATGCAGCAGCAATTCAGCCTCTTATTTTATCTCAAATGTCAAAACTGAGTCTGGAAAAGCGGTGAAGCCAGACATAACTCTCTAGCAGAGCGTGCCATTATTTCCCATCATCCACTCTACCCCCTTTTGTTTTTCCACTTTCTTTTTTTTTCCTGTCTCCTCCTCTGTTTTAGATGTTATGATGCGACCATGTAGGGCAGCACGACTCCTCAGTCAGTGTGTCAGGAATGCTGTGTGGACCAAAGCTGCTCTCCTGCCTGCAGCAGGAGGATCCAGCCAACAAACACCAGCTCATATAATATTATCACTTTGCTATGATGATAACTTAGCGCCTTAAAGGACCATGCTGGTGATTTTGTGCGGTTGAGCCCAATAAATACTATCTGCACACATGTTACGTTGCTGCCAACCATTTTCCTAAACAAAAAAAAAAAAACACATTTTAGTTGTGTTATTTTGCTGAATCCCCTAATCTTTCAAAATCAAATGTTCCACTTAATGTTCAGTGTTTCACCTGCTAACACATACGATTGTAGAAGGCACAGTCATTTTTAATTTCTCTGTAAACTCCGTCTTCTCCTGGGACAATATTCCCTGGCGGAAACATAGATTTTTTTCCATGTTGGACCAGTTAATATATGTTACTTCAACAAAAAATTAAATCGACATCATGTTTGCTGTGATGGATTATTTATCTGAAGCATGTTTCAAGTCTCTACAAGTTAATTTTGATAAATGGAATGAACTGCAACTAATGGCTGCCTGGAAGGTAGAAAAAACAATTTGAATATTTAACGCTACAGTAATATGTATTAGGAAATGGATGCCAGTAATGTAACGTATGCAGGTTTATTTATTGGGCTCATACGTGCAAAACCACCGATATGGTCCTTTAAAACAGTCACTGAAAATTACTCGATGACTCGACTGTCCCGGGTCACTCATCAGGTCTCTTAAACGTTGCCCAGTGTTTTTACGATCATGAAAATCCTGGAAAAGTCATGGAATCTGCAAATGTGTTTTTCAGATTGGTAAAAGTTTTGGAAAGTGACAAAGTGTCCCACAAGTTAAGGAAAAGACACTGAAATGTTTTAATGATATTCTGGCAAGATCACTGATTTGACTAACATTTGCTAGACTAGAGCTTGTCGCAGCGACTCAGTTGAGTCATCATCACAGTGCCTGGCAAACGTACCGTTAATAACGCCTGGCTTCCTGTCAAAAAGCAAATAAATTACGGCTAAAAAGATGGCATATGACTTGCTGAGTGTGTGTGTTGATATTATAAAGTTAAGATTCTTCAAGTTGCAGCTCACACTTAGTTTGCAAAATAAATTTAGTTTCACGGTAGTTTTAGTTGTTACACCATGGAAAAGGCTAGGAAAAGTTATGGAACTGAATGGGTAAATAAGTGCAAAAAGCCTGATTCTCACTTATTAAGATTTAAAGGAAAAGCCCTGCAGCATGGAGATGATGGCTGCTGTTAGAGGTGCATGATTACATCTAATATACACTCCCTCTAATCACAAGCTTTGACCTTCTTGTTCCGTCGTCACTATTTTCTCTCTTTCACTCTTTTACTCTCTCAGCTTTCCTTCTCTCCTGCATTTTTGGTGTGTGTGTGACTCAGCCCTAGGTTGAAGTATGGCTACAGGACACACCCTTTAGCGGCTGACTGCAGGCCGCCGCATGTTTACGGGTTCACATGCCCGAACAAGACACTTAGACTTTGATTTAACGCAGCCCGGCTCTGCTCAGACCTAACCAATGAATTTTAACAGCTTACCATCTTTTTTTAAAACTCGGCTTTGATGGTCCCACTTTCATCGCTGGGCGATAGAAACCGTAGCGGATGCAAAACACAATCAGCATTCACACAAATTCTTTCCTAACATACATTCAGCCTCGCCACAATGCGAGAGGATGAGTTCCCCAGATTTTTTTCCATCCTGTTTTTTTGGATTACGCAGCCTTTCTTTCGCTATCTCTTGGTCCCAGACCCCAGAAGCCGTCTGTCTGCCCCGGCTCACACACGGACCTGAGCTGGCAGCATGATTGTCACTGTGAGGCTGCAGGATTATAGAGAGAGAGAGAGAGAGAGGGATAGAAAGCTCATTTGTGGCAAAGCATCTAAGCTATTCTGTCTAATTAAAAGGTCGTCTGGAGATGGAGTATTCTCCAGGCGTCACCCAGCCCAGATCCCAGCCCATGGCGGAGAGCAGACCAGCGCTTCATGCTGCTGGATACAATGTCTTGCCTGGCCCAGTGTGTGTGTGTGTGTGTGTGTGTGTGTGTGTGGTCCTGTGGAAGGAGGAATATACTGAAACCCCCTCCCACTGGTCAAATGGCATTTTTCTTTACCTCACCTTTATCTCTCTTGGCTTATACTTTGTCATTCGTTGCGGGTTTCCTGTGTCATCCATTGTTTTCTTTTACTCTCTCTCTCTCTCTCTCTCTCTGCTGTAAAGGGATTTTGAACTTGCACAGGATGCCCTTGAGTATGAAATGATTGAATCGTTAGATACCGCAGCACCATCGCGCGCACACACACACATTCACACAGAGCAAAGTGTATGCAGTAGCACACCTCTGAAGAACCCATTTATGATACCGCTGCTGTAATGAACTGTACAGGGAAAAAAATGCCCTGATCTGAATTATAGATGAATTCTACATAAAAAAAAAAAAACAAAAAAATCCAAAATGCTGTAACAATTCACACAAAGCAATATTTGCTGTGAACATGTGACAGTATTTATCCGTCTGTCCATCCATCCATCCATCCATCCATCCATCCAATAAACATGTTTGGATCTCAACTGTGTATCACATTTTCTGAGTCTTAATAATAGATGTGTTTGCTGTAAATATTTCATGGTCGGCTGACTGAAAACACATGCCTGTCAGAGATATGGAGTTAGAGGGAAGGGNGGGGGGGGGGGGAGTGGAGCAGGGAGGACACTAGGGAGCGTCTGAGTGTGGAAGGAGGGAGAGAGAAAGTGAAATTTAATGGACAAAACCAGCAATTTTGCATGTTTAAGCCCAATAAATACAAACTTGCATACATGTTTCATTACTGACAATCAATTTCCAAAACATAAAATTGTATTTTAGTTTTCCTGTTATTTTGCCAAATCCCCTAATCTTTCAAAATCAAATTAGGTGATCCCCCCCACCCTCACCTTAACATTCAGTGTTTGTCCTGCCAACAAGTATATCTAAATATAGATGGTGCAGTTGTTTTAAATTTCTCAGTAAAAGCCATCTTCTGCTGGGACTGTATTTTCTGGCAGAGACATACATTCACTTCCATGTAGCTCCATGTTGGATCGGTTAAATAAAGTTACTTAAACAAATAAATATAAAGCAACAGATTACTTATCTCAGCGTGTTTCAAGTCTCAACAAGTTGATTTTTTTTAAAGCGAACTGGAATGAACTGAAACTAATGGTAGTCTTCAAAGTAGGAAAAATAATTCTAAAATGTACAGGTCCAGTAATATATTTTGGGAAATGGTTGTCAATAATGTAGTATGTGTGCTTTTTGTATTTATTGGGCTTAAAGGACCATACCACCCATTTTTCATGTTTGAGCCTAATATATTCAATTTTCATACATGTTACGTTACTGACAATCATTTCCCAAAGGATAAAACCATATTTCAGCTTTCCTGATATTTTGCAAAATCTCTTAATCTTTCAAAATCAAATATCCAAGCGATACACCCACCTTAAAAATCAATGTTTCGCCTGCTAATAGTTATGCAGCCTTAGGAAGTCACATTTATTAAAATTTTTCAGTAAACGCAGTTCCTTTTTTGGGACTATATTCCCCGGTGGAGGCATACATTCACTCCACGCTTTTTTATTGCGCTTAAAAGCTAAAATTATGAAACTTTGAAAAAAAAAAAAAAAANTTATTTTAATAGCGTACCAGAATGAACTGAAACCAATGGTGGTCTGGAAGGTAGGAAAAACATTTTTAACTCACCATTCCAGTAGTATGCTTTGGGAAATGATTGTCAGTAACATTACGTTTATGAAAATTGAATCAGGGCTCAAACATGCAAAATGGCAGGTATGGTCCTTTAAACAAAAAAAACGGCCGGTATTATCCTTTAATAGATTTAGGTTTTAACTCCTCCCTCTACCTTTATCAGGCTATCACAGCCCCTGAAAAATGCCGACCAAATAAACGTGTTAAGCCCTCTCCTTATCTTTTTCCTCTCCCTTCTTCCCCCCACAGGGCTCTCAAGACTCGACAGGAGGACAGGAGGGCTTGGTGGCCCCGCCTTTTACAGCGTTCCCTCCTCCACCTCCTCCTCAAAATGGCCTTCCAGGGACAGAGTTTGTCCCCGGGGCCATGTTTGGGGCTGGGGGCCAGGCCGCCGCAGAGATAGGTGCTGGTGCTAACGGATCCACCACCACCACCACCAACAACAACAACAACGTAAGCTCCGACTCTTCATGAAGCCTGATAAGTAGCTGTGAAATTAATATATTCATTGAATGTTCCAAGTACGATGAATATTTGAGGTTTTACATTAATACATTCCAATTCCTCACTGTGAGATGGTTCTTTGCTTTACTGTTTCCTAATGTGGATATGTTGATGGTGTGAAGGATTATTAGCCTTGATGAGGCGCAACTGAGATGCATTGTTCAAAAAGGTTTAAATTAACATACATTTCAATTAAAATATAGTTTAGATGATCGGCGTTTGCAGTTCACTACACCCAGAGTGTTAATCTCACGCAGTTGTTGTGATGAAACCAGTTTGTGTGGAAATGAATTGCCTCATCTTTTCTCATCAACACCTTGGTTGTCTCTATTAAGGGCAAATGATAGTTTGTGTCCATGGAGCTGCGAGGTCCCGCTAGGATCCATGTGAAGTAAATTTCATTATGTGCTCGTGTCAGCGGTTGTCCGCACAGTCGCTGCATGTACGTCTGTGCACCTTCAAGGGTTTTTTTGGGGGGTTTTTTTGGGTCCTGTCTGCACCTGAACATGCCAACTGCACATGCACTTGACTGTGGGAAGTCATGAAAATATGCGCAGGCAGAAGACGAAGTATTTGCAAGACAGATTTATGGAGCCCAAGAAAAAAAAAGTAAAGGGGAAAAGCGGTCATGCTGACTGTTTCCATGCTCTGCTGGCTCTCTGACTTTGTTGAACAGCGGTAGACATTTTGTTTCCTCTGGATCCTCCCACAGTCCAAACACGCAGGTTGGGCGAATTAGAAACTCTAAATTGGTAAACAAGTATGTTACAGACCTGTGATAATTGTTGATCAAATAAATTCCAGGACACCCAAACGTCTTATGTACATAACCTCATCTATGATCGTTTGGGCTTCTGATGCAGAAGTGCTCTGTTGACATTTAGCCAGTTTTACTTCATGCTTCTGTTGTTTTTAATTTTTATTTCAACACATTGTCTCACCCTGATCAACCCTCTTTTCTCTTTCTACTCGCAGGGAAAAACAGATGAGACGTCCCAGGGTGAGGCGGGAGTACAGTGTGGGACAGGGGGGACGGGAGGAGCAGGGTCCGTGGGAGAGTCTGCAGAGGCTAAAGGGACTCCCAAACGCCTCCACGTCTCAAACATCCCCTTCCGCTTCCGGGACCCCGATCTGAGGCAGATGTTTGGGGTAAGGAGCAGGGAATTTTTCGTTTTTAAGTAGGATCAATGAATCAGCAGGGGTGGAAAGAGTAAAGAAATATTTTTTAACTCAGGTAAAAGTGCTGTTACTTTGATGAAATTTACTTTGATGAAAGTACTTGTGTAAAAATTTACTTAAATAAAAGTAAAAAAGTATTTTGTTTGAAATGTACTCAGAGTAAAAAGTACTGAGTTACATTGTTACCAAAAAATGCAAAAATACATAATTTTTAAACAATTTTGCTGCAATGCTCTCAGAGTGAACACTTAGCATTGACTTTGCTACATTTTTAAAATTTGTTATCCTGATGAGCATTCTAATATTAATTGATAGACTCTACATTTTGGAGGAAAAAAGAATTGCTGTCAGTTTATCCATTATAATGTCTGACTAATGAGACAAACATTTCATAAAAATTCCACACTGAAACTGCCCATCCTACACATGCTAACGCTAAGGTCAATTAACACATGCTNAAAAATTCCACACTGAAACTGCCCATCCTACACATGCTAACGCTAAGGTCAATTAACACATGCTAACACTAAGGTCAATTAACACATGCTAACGCTAAGGTCAATTAATTCAGTAGCTACCCTTAATCAACATTAATGTGTACATTTTTTAGTAGCTAGCAAAACTGCAACCCAGAAACAAGTGAAAGCATATTAGTTTAGACATAGATGTCAGCAAAGCTAGTGACTAGTATGAATAATTAACAGGATAAAGTTAGCTAACTTACTTCCGCATGCATGTTAATGCTGAGTTCTGATAAGCTGCTAACTCCACTGCAAGCAACTGCAATTCCTTCTGCAAACAAAGTCTGCACTGCATCCTGTAGCTATGTGCGTTTTCTTTATAAAACAAAACTGGTCGCTTAGACGTGGCCAGGGATTGTTTTCTTCTAATTCATCAGTTTTCTGGTCCTCTGAACGTGTTCTCTCCATCTTTAGCATCGTGTCCATGGCGTTATTTTATTGCAGCCACTGCAGTTCCTCTGCACTTTTTTACCTTCTCTGATGTTTTTTTGTTTTTTTTGTTTGTTTTTTTACTCTGTAACGGATGTCAAGTAAACGAGCATACCATCCATTTATTTTGTATGTTTGATCCTAATATGTTCAATTTTCATAAACTTATTTTCCCAAAGCATACTACTGGAATGATGAAATTAAAAAAAAATGTCCTACCTTCCAGACCACCATTGGTTTTAGTTCATTCTGGTGCTATTAAAATCAAGTTGTTGATACTTTCTTGGGATAAGTAATCCATCATCATGAACAAGACGTGTATTCAGGTTTTTTCGAAGTTTTGTAAGTTTAGCATTTAAGAGCAATAAAAAATTGTGGAGTGAATGTATGTCTCCACTGGGGAATATAGTACCAATAGAAGACCTGCGTTTATCGCAAAATTTAAACGACTGTGACTTCATAAGTCTGCGTAATTATTAGCAGGCGAAACATGGATTTTTAAGGTGGGTGTATCACTTGAATATTTGATTTTGAAAGATTAAGAGATTTTACAAAATATCAGGAAAGCTGAAATACAGTTTTATCCTTTGGGAAATGATTGTCAGTAATGTAACATGTATGAAAATTTAATATATTAGGCTCAAACATGCAAAATGGATGGTATGGTGCTTTAAAGTGTACCGAAGTACAATACGTGTAATTAAAATTACTTAAGTAAAAGTAAAAGTCACTCAAAAAAGTACAAATACAGAAAAAAACCCAACTTTGTTACAGTAACGAGAGTAAATAAAATTTGTTACTTTCCACTCCTGTAAATCCGTCTTGACGCTGCTGGTCTTCTGTGGGGTCAGATCACTTTGGGTGGTTGAAGGGACACACAAAAGGTCCCAAATAACACAAAGGGGAAAAGACACTGGTGTTCTTTTGGTGCTTGAGGGTCAGCCATGTGTCAGTGTGTTCGAAAGAAAATGGGTCAGAGCAGAGTTCAGAGCAAAAGGACGGAAGAGACACTCTGGTGTTGTTTGTGTAATAGTGACCCCTAGTGCAAAGCAGTTGTAATTAACACTTAAATATTACAGGTTGTGACTGTTGAGAAGGCAAATAGCTCAACAGCTATGACAACTTTAAATAGGATTTATTTTAAAAGAAAACCAGTGCTTATGTCTGTGCATTCATTTTGTTTTTTTATTCATTTGCAGCAATTTGGGAAGATTCTGGATGTAGAGATTATTTTCAATGAGAGGGGTTCAAAGGTAAGGAACACTTGATTCTTCATTCCCGATCGCCCCCCAACAAGACCACAGTCCTTCCTGAGTACTAAGTAATTCCCTCTCTGCACTTGGAAAAATGACAAATTTGATTAAATTGAGGAATTGTTAAACAATTTCAGTCCGTGGTTTGATGTAACCAGCCTCTGATTTAGTTTCTTGTACCCTGTTCTCACAATCACCTCCTGAACCTCTGCCTCGTGTCATCAGGGTTTTGGCTTTGTGACATTTGAGACCAGCGCAGATGCAGAGAAAGCCAGAGAAAAGCTCCATGGCACGCTGGTGGAAGGTCGTAAAATTGAGGTATTTTTTTCCACTCTCTCTCTCTCTCCCCCCTCTTTTTCTGCCCTGTCTTCTCTCTGCGCTCCCATCGTAATTCTGCTTGATCACCGACTCCGCTAGCTAGCTCCCATCCTCCCTTCAGTGATATGCTCTGATGCAGCCCGCTGATATCCCACTCCCTGGTCTTTGCCAATGTTTTTTTAATTTTAAATATAAAAAGACTTATTTTCCCCCCTTTTTGTGTGTGTGTGTGTGTGTGTGTGGTGGGAATGGTTGGNGGGGGGGGGGGGTGCAAGAACACTACATAAGGCATGCTGTGTACTTTTCCTTTGTGCATCGTATTGTGACATTAAGCTATTTATTCTTCTTTTCACTGATGTGCAACTTGTAGCCGCACTGATGATACAACTTTTTCTGCACCAGTTGGAATGTTTGTGTCGCTTGGCACCAGGGGGCATCAGAGGAACGTGGTGAAAGGATGATGCATGGCAGATTGCTGTCGGATGCTCTTATTTTCCTCCCCAGCGTAGAAATCCTTCGGTGTCCCCCCCCTCCCTCCCTCCCTCCCTCCCACTCACTGCTGTGGCTAAGTAGCTGTGACAAGCTTATGGCGCCTGGTGTAACAAGCAGCATGCTGGGAATCACAGCGGCCAACACATGCTCTCTTAAAGGACAATACCGGCGATTTTGCACGTTTGCGGCCAGTATGTAAAACCTGCATACATGTTACATTACTGACAACTCCCAAAATATGCTACTGGAGCAGTAAATTTAGCCTCTCATAGCGTCTTCCGAGGTTTCTTCCATTTTCCTTATATAATAAGGTTTTTGGGGAGTTTTTCCTTGTCTTCATAGGGAGCTTGGCTGGGTCGGGAACTGCTAATGTGTGGGTCTGTAAAGCCCTTTGAGACATTGTATGTGATATTGGGCTATACAAATAAATTTTATAATTTTTTTTTCCTAGAGTCCAGACTGTTGTTGGTTCCAGTTCATTCCAGTACGATATTAAAATCAACATATAGAGACTTGAAACATGCTCAAGATACATAGTCACAGGAAACATGATGTCTAACTGAAGGCAATGTACGTCTCCGCCAATCTAGTCCCAGGAGAAGTCGGCTTTTACCAAAAAATTAGAAACCTCCCCTCCCTTCTGCATTCAGACATACATGTTAGCAGGTGTATCACCTCATTTTGAAAGATTATGGGATTTGGCAAAATAACAGGAAAAGTAAAATACAGCTTTATGTTTTGGAAATTGGTTGTCAATGTAACGTGTATGCGGGTAGTATTCATTAGGCTTAAACATGCAAAATCGTCGGTATGGTCCTTTAATGGAAGTCTGGATCCTTATCAAAGAGCTGTATGGTGTAGTTTTAATGTGAAGTCTTTGTCCCCTTGATTTCACATAAAGCACGTGCTGAGTTGGACAGGGGCATGATATCTGCTTTGTTGTAGTTGTTGATTTTAATTTTTTTTTTTTTTTTAAGCAAAGTGTCTAATTTATTTGGGAGTTCAGCCTGCTAATTGTCCATGTCAGATCTCTTGAGCCGAGCCACTGTAAGCCAGGATTTCTGCATGGGCTTACTTTGGTGATTTCTCTGCCGCGTGTGGGTGTGTATGTGTGCGTGCGAGTGAGTGAGTCAGTCCCTGCATGATGAATGAGGCTGTTCTGGACTGTTTAGTTCCGTACTCTTAATCCTGCTTCATTGTGGGTCGGGAATGAATGGAAAACCACCTGCATCCACTGGTATACATCATGTTCCTCCTCCGCCACCTCCACTTTCAGTCAACAGTCAATCAGCGAGCTGAATGGATGCTGATGGAGCCAGAATAACCTGCATCAGCCTTGCCTCGTATTCAGCCAACATGAAGTCTCTGGCATCACTTTGATGTCTGACTCTCTCTGTGTGTTTCCTCCCCAAGTCTTGCATGATATCAGTCACTTTTTTATTAATCAATAGACAGTTTGTCTTTCTTTTAGCTGTGAGTGTTGCATGTGCTGCAATTGTGGTGTCGGGCTGTAGCAAGTTGCGTATCAGCTGCATGGTGGAGCAGCGGCGTTTGTGAAGCGTCTCTCTCTTTTATGGTGCATGGGCTTGACAAGACAAAAGGCTGACATAGGAGAGTCAGCGGCGTTGTGTCTATACATTCTTTGGGCTGAGGAGAAAGGGCTGGACGTTCTTTTTTTCTTTTTTNTTTTTTTTTTTTTGAGGCCACTTCTCCTTCCTCGCAGACGTTGCTGCAGTAACTCTTGCTTCAACTGGTCGCATCATTTCAGAGTTTGTTGAACTATGTTCTCAGAGACAAAGATGAGGAGAGATCATAACTTCTGCGTTATAATTCAGAAACTCTGAAATATAGGCCTGCTGTATGCTATGGTTTTACGTCCATATTTTACTGTTATTATGTGTGACTGTGGTTTTTCTTTCTGCTGTTGACTGGCATGGGGGTTTTAGTTGATGTAGTATAAGTGTGCATGATTGGTATTTTATTATGGTAATACTGTATGTCACCTAATTAAGGTAGCACTGCAGACAGCTGGATGTTTTATTCTTGCATGTCTGTTCTGTTGAATTAGACACTGATAAGGACGCAGTCAGCATGAAATCACAGTTACTAGGTGACTCATGGTCTCACCTCGCTCACAAACGGGATTCAGCAGTTGAATTTTCACTTTTGGCTTTGATCGAATGATTTACAGAGGTATGCGAGTGCTGACACTTCTCGTTCTTGATGCATGCCTTTGGGAGGTAGTTGTTATTCCTCGCCGCTTACGCAGCAGCGTGCATGTTTTTTTTTTTTTTTTTTTTGTTTTTTTTTTGTAGCTGATGTGAAATAGAAACAACGGATTTGCTGAAAGTTCTTACTGTACTTCTCTTTGTCTGGAATAAAACTCTGCGCTTTGAAGAAGTCAGTTTCCTGTGTGCTTCCAATGTATTCATGTAAGTGGCCACAACTACAGTTCACTTTGTCTCTACCTGCTTCCTGTGATCCTATCTCACCATCAATAATTATATGTATAGGCCATAGAGTCCTATAGGCCTATATATATGTGTGTGACAGTGTGTATCTTAATATGCGCTCACAAACATACACACTCTGCCCATCTCCACCCACCCATGGCTGTCTCTGTGACTGTGCGTATGTCCTAACATTAAAAAGATACAGCAGTCCTTGGTCATAACATTTTGTCTGTCATTGACGTGTGTTTTTTTACACTTAAAGTTCCCAAAAAAAAAACCTTAACAACAGAAAATATCTTCAACCCATTTCTGTCATTTGCAGTCGCATATTTCATTCCTAAGCAGCAATGACTGGCTGTACTGAAAGTGCATTTGGCTTTTAACTCCTACTCTAAGTGTGTGTTTGTGGTTGGTGTGTGTGCGCTTGGAGTGTTATGGGAAATGACGGCTCCTCCGCAGCGCAGAGTTTTAGTCAGACATTTGAAGGCAATAGCGGAGAATAGCTGAGGTGTGTGTGTGTGTCATAAGTGATGCAGCTCTGCATGTGTTTGTCTCATTAGCGTGGTTTGGGGCGACTAGAGTCCCTTGTGTGTTATCACCACTGCATGTATGTGTGTGTGTGTGATGGACAGGAGGAAGTTGTGCCTGTGGTCCTGCATGACTGATCACACACATTCTCAGCCAGCAGCATCACACTCTTCACTGGGACACAGTTTGCTGCAATCTAAGCCTTCAACTCAGTTCGCCTGGGCCTTATACAGGAAGGCTTTATTACATTATCGGCCTTACTTTTGTGTTTTATCCTTAACATTCCTATAGGACATGGATTTTTGAGGGCCTGAGGTGAAGTCTTACCTGTGCTGTGTGTCTCAGTTTCATAGGTGAGACACACCTATGAAACCCGATCCTCCTCCCACCCACAAAAGGCTGTACACCACGTCCTGAGATTTAATTTTGGACTCGGCTCGAGTCTTCTTCTGTTAGTTGCATGGATTTCCTCAGAAACAATCTAATCAGCGAATGAAGTGTTTGCAACGTCGTTTGAGAATTTGTGTGTGTTATGTACGAGTGAAACTATGGAAGAGGTTGTGAGAAAAGGGGAAAGAGCGTTTTTTCCACTTTGTCCTTTCCAGCCCTCTGTCTTTCTGTGGTCTGCTCCATCCTTTCTTTTCCTTGTCTCCTCATTCTATTGTTGCCAGTCGGTTTTGACCTTCTTTTTTTTCTTTTTTCTTTTTCACCACTGTCCAAATCATGTCCATGCTCCCTTATTTGTGACAGAAATAGCCTCTCACCTTGTGTCCTGTCTGTGTGCGCCTCTCTTAATTTGCTCTAGCTGTCGTTTTGTATTTTCTTTTACATTAACTTGTATCTATTTCTCAACTTTAACACCCTTAATCGCCATTTCTCCTATCTGGATCTTTTTGTTTCCGTTTTATTATTGTAACACATTCTTATTTTTGATATTTATTTTTTTGCATCGTTCAACCTGGAGTATGCTCTTTTGTGGTGGTGTGGTTAAAAAAAAAAAAAAAAAAANTAAAAAAAAAAAAAAAAAAATATGGAAATTGTAGCTGTTCTATCTACGTAAACATGGCTCTCTTGTGGCTTAACTTTACCACATAAGAATGAAATCTTTCTTGCAGCGTCTAACCAGAATACCTCTGCTTGTCCTTCTGACTGAAGTAGACCCATCATTAAACTAAAATTTACAATTCTGCTCTTATAAAAGAGGGCGGTGTGCATTTGTGTATCTTCTGACTGACTTTTGCTTGGAGGTGACCAAATTAGCTTCACTTTTCATCCCTCAAAGAATGATACCAGTGACCCTGCATGTTTGAGTCCAATATATACAACCCACATACATGTTATGTTACTGAAAACCATTTCTCAAAACATACTACTGGAGCGGTACATTTTAGAATTGTTTTTCCTACCTTCCAGACTGCCATTGGTTTNAAACATACTACTGGAGCGGTACATTTTAGAATTGTTTTTCCTACCTTCCAGACTGCCATTGGTTTCATTTCATTCCAATACGCTATAAAAATCAACTTGTAGAGACTTGAAATGAGCTTAAGATCCATCACAGTGAACACGATGCCTAGGAACGTTTTTTTTTTTGTCGAAATAACTTGATTTAACCAGTCCAGTCCAAAAAAAGAGTGAAATATAATACACATTTGTGAAATACAGCACATGTTTTCATTTGTATTTCATTTCCATACATGCATTTACTATGTCATAATTAAATGAATTAATTGTTATTCATTGTGACCTGAATTTTTCATGCCACATTACAATCAAAAGAAAAGATCAGGGGTTTTTCATTTCAGTGTTGTCCAGCAGGGGGCAGCATACACGTGCCAACGCTAAATGCAAAGCCCTGTCATTTCTTTTTCTGAAGCAGCTGCGTTATTATTGCCACAATGAAAAAGAAAACACGGTACAATCACAGCATGGGGGTGGAGCTTAAGGCATGGTTTGTTCTGAATGTGCAGTTGCTGGTGATAGTGATCATGTTGGGTCAGGAGAGAATAAAGGATGAGGTTGCAGCTCTGTTGCAACAAGTGGAAGAACACACAGTTAGCCATGATTTGACAATAGAGGTTCACAGTTTCTGGTTGTAATCCACATTTCCAAGTACCTGATTATGGAGGTAATAGTGTATGGGAGACTGGCCCGGGCGATCAGACTGGTAATGTCCCTTGATGTCCCAGCTGCATCTTCATCAGAAACTGTTAGCGTGAGGCTAACTTGTTCCTGTTGTTTGCAAAGCTCATTTTGTTTGTTGAAGAAATTTGTCACCTGTGAGAAGTTCCATGTCCCCTATCCTCTCTACAACCACTCCACATGAAATAATATCAAACCATGGCTAATGCGCGTTCAGAACATACCACGCATTAAGCCCCACCCCTATGCTGTGATTGGACTGTGTTTTCTTTTTCATTCTGGCACTGAAAAACGACCGTGCCTTCTACATTCGGACATAAGTGTTAGCAGGCGAAACATTGAATTTGAAGGTTGGTGTGTATCATCTGAACATTTGATTTTTAAAGATTAGGAGATTTGGCAAAAAAATATAAAAATAAATGAATAGGAAAACTAAAATTTGGTTTTATGTTTTGGAAATTTGTTGTCATTAACGTAACATGTATGCAGGTTGTATGTGTCAGGCTTAAACGTGCAAAATCGCCGGTGTGCTCCTTTAAATGCAGTTGGCTAATTCGTGGGTTAAGGCAAGGATGCCCCATGTCTCCATTCTCCTTTACAATGTCTTCTGTTCTCCAGAGCGCCAAATTTATTCCTATCACCCTTCCGATTGTTACAGTGATGCTCGGCGCTCTGTTAAAGATCACCATCCTCTCTTCTTTTCCTCCTGTTTCTTCTTTCTCTCCATTCTATTCTGAACTGTAACACTGCTGCTATCGGGGTTTTTTTATTTCACATGAGGGAGGGGGGGCATTTAGGTTTCTTTTGTTTCTAGGATTATTTGTTCCTTCATTTATTATATTTTTTCTGTTTCCCTGACGACTTCTGTGTGTTGTTGTCAGTCTCCACGGTAACCACTCGCTGTTTCTACTGCAACGGTAAGTTGTGTACAAACATCTATCACTGAACTGACCCCCCNACCCCCACCCTACCCCTGAAATGGCCATTTTTATACAGTATAATATCATGACAGTTAGAGATCTTTGCATTGGTGCTGACCTAAATGATTTTAACATGAAAAGCACATACCCACACTGCATCAAATCCCAGATCTGTGCCTCAGAAAGTTATTGATATTTTGTAATCAGTACTTCATAGGCTCACAGACAGCATGGACTCAGCATCCTCCAAAGCCCGAGGATGCTTTAGGTGGTAATATTTTCTCCACGTGCCCGCCCACCATCTAATTAACACCTCACTGGGAATGACCGAATGTAATCACCTTCCTCTATGCAATGACACGGCTGTCCACAATCCATCTGATTAATTCCTCATCAGATCCATTTTATAGTATTCAGTTTCCTGATTAATAGAAATCAAAAGGAGTGACTTAAAAAAAAAAAAAAAAAANTTTTTTTTTTTTCCCCCATTAACATGCCTGCCGTTAGCATAGCATACAGCACATTTGGTATTTTAGCCAAATGGACACAATGTGCATCCAAAACTTGAGCTAAGGGGGGCCTAGGCTCGGAAAAATCGATCTAGGCTGTGAAGTAATGTAGAAATGTTCAAACGTGGCAAGCCAGCATCCTGGCACGCCATATTGCAGACAGATAAAGTACGCCAAGACACTCGTCTCAGAAAAAAAAAAAAGTGTTGTTTGCACGATCATTGAACATAACTGTGTTATTCATTGGGGTTTGTTTGATCATTTGTACTAAAATATGTTCAGAAACCATCTTGCTGCACCAAATTTGGTCAGAAATCAACCTCACCAGTGTTGTGCAACCATATGCATCTCTAAACCGACATGGGGTTTACCTTGCTGTTTTCTTTGGGTCTCTCTCTCTCTCTCTCTCTCTCTCTCTCTCTCTCTCTCTCTCTCTATTATGCTACCATTTTGTTTGTCTTCTTTTTTTGATTTGGTTTTCCTGTAGTGGATTGTCTGTGTATTAGTAGTTGTAGTCGTAGTCATAATGATCTGGTCTTAGTTTGTGACAGTCTAATGCCTGGCAGAGTGTCTCATGTTTTTTTTTTATTTCTCTCCTTTTTTGGGAATGAGAATTGCTCTTTTCTCTCTATTTCTCTCTCTCTTTATCTCACCCTCTCTCTATTCTCTCTCTGTCCTCTCCCATGGTCTCTCTCTCTCTCTCTCTCTCTCTCTCTCTCTCTCTCTCTCTCTCTCTTCCCTCCATTCTTTGGTGCTCTGTTTCTCAACCCACCACACATAATGAGATTTTCAGGAGAATGGTCACCAAATCTAATTCTTTTATTTGAATGATGCACCTTGGTATTTATTTATTTTTTGTTTTAGACAGTACTTGTAAATCAGTTTTTTTTTTTTGTTTTTTTTGGTGTTGCTTATGTGAACTTTTTCCCCTTTTCTCTCTTTTCTCTCACTCCATCTTTGTTTTTGTATATGGACTGGCTCTGTCTCTGTACTTCTCACCTGCATCCCTCTCTCTTAACGTCCCATCTCTCTCTCTTATGTGTTTGATGTGGGAGTGCTATGATTGTTTTGATTGGTCTCTATGCTGCATCCGATGCTTGCTGATTGGCTGCGTTTTTTTGGTTTGTTCCTCTCACTCTTGGTCATGTGATGCGCCCATATTTGGCTGCGTGTAATTTCTGTGTTATCTGATCATTAATTTTGTCAAACAAATGTTTTTGCACCCTCCCCTTTTCTCTCCCTCGTTGTGTTTTAGTTTTGTTTTGGAATATTTCTTTTTAGGTATGTAAACCCCACAAGTTTGGTTTCATAATGTGAAATGTGATTTCATTTTGTCCAGTTCAGGCTGGACTGGGAGGGCAGAAGTGGGATGAGAACGGCTGAATGTTTGATCAATCATTAACACTTTGAGATTTGCCTTCTACATCTGTTAATTTGCATGTTTAGAGAATTATCCTGTTTCATAAATTGCGCATGACACAAATAAATACTATATATATATATATATATAAAATACACCAAATTAACCTTCCTTTAGCTTAGTGTAACTCTTCATCATCTGTTGTTACAAGTCAAGATAAAACATAATAATAAACTTCTGGATAGAGCTGTGCTGTGACATAAAAAATGTGCTGCCATTAATTTGACTTATTAGCTAGCTTTACATCTCTAAGGCTATGTTCACATTACAGTCAACTTAATGCTCAATTCCGATTTTCTTTTAATCAGATCCGATCTTTTTGCGTTGATGGTTTACATTCATGTTTGCAAGTAACCTGTATCCGGCAGCAGTGTGAACACCGTTGAGGTCTTAACTGCCACGCATGTGCAATTTCCTCAAAAACTGCTTGGTTACGATATGTTCCTTCAGGTTTAGTTTGGATAGAAGCTTCTTCATGTATATATCCCACAAATTTAAAACTTCTTTGTCTCTCCACTGACCCCGTCGCTGTTGTTGCTCTTCTCCATATTTATTTTTACCGGGCTGCTATGAGGCGCCGACACTGAATGAGGACGGCATGCGTTGTGCGCAGAGAAGTGAGACATTAAAAAAACCACATGAATTCTGATCTGACCGGTCAGACAGCGGTCACATAGCCAGAGATGAGATATGGAATGGATCTAGGACCACATATGCAAGTGGCCCAGGTCTGATATGAAAAAATCAGATCTGGTTTGTTCACACTGCTGTGAAAAAATCAGATCTGAGTCACATNGATATGAAAAAATCAGATCTGGTTTGTTCACACTGCTGTGAAAAAATCAGATCTGAGTCACATGGAGTCAAAAAAAAAAATCAAATCTGGGTCACGTCAGCGTGTGATGTGAACGTAGCCTAAATGTCCCCACCCAAACTGCCCAAGGACAGCTGCATCCGATAGCTAGCCAAGCTGGGCTAATTGAATCATTTGCCACTGACCTTCTTATTTGCAATGAGGGAAAAATGAGATAAATCTCGTTTCCATTTGAATGAATCAGGACAGATAAAGAACATGATTCACTGAGAGAGACAATGAGAATGGCAGACTAAGCTTTAATGGTCCTTTAAATGGCTCCATGATGTGTATGCACACACAAACACTATCATCTCTCTCTCTCTCTCTCTCTCTCTCTCTCTCTCTCTCTCTCNTCTCTCTCCCCCTCCCCCTCTCTCTCATTAATCTTTAGCTTGCCACAAAGTCAGCTGTAGAGCTTCAGCGGCCCTCTTAGACAGTATGAATTACTACATAGAACTGCAATCTCCATCTTTTAAAGCCCATCAAAGGAAGATGGGGGGACAGATCAAGGGACCGGAGTGTGAGCCTTTGAAGATCAGAGGAAAGATTATCAGCCATCATGGACTGAAAGGCCTCAGCATTAGTCAGAAATGTCAGGCAGTGTGCACGGCACATACACACACTTACACACAAACACCTAACAAATGCACAATACCTTCCTCACCTGTGCGTGCCAGAAAAGTACAAAAGTACAGCTCAGATCTCCCTGCTGTGATTTGACCATGTAGAGCTCTCTCTCTCTCTCTCTCTCTCTCTCTCTCTGTTTCCAGTCTCGCTCCATTTCTCTCTCTTGTTCTCTCTTTCTCTTTCTCTCTCCTTGTCTGTCTCTCTCTCTCTCTCTCTCTCTCTCTCTCTTTCTTTCTCTCACTCCATTTCTTGCGCTCTCTCTTCTGTTTCTGTCTCTTCTGTTTCTCTCCCTCTTTCTCTCTTTCTGTTTCTGTCTCTCTTCTCTCTCTCTCTCCCTCTCCCCCTCTCTGTCTCTTTGTCTGTCCTGTGTCTTTCTGTTTGTCTCTTGCTCCATTCTCTCTCTTGCTCTCTGTCTTTCTCTATTTCTATCTCTGTCTCTCTTTCTCCCCTTGTCTCTCTCTCTCTCTGTCTGTTTCTCTCTCACTCCATTTCTCTCTCTTGCTCTCTCTCTTCCTGTCTCTCTCCCCTTGTCTCTCTCTCTCTCTCTCTGTCTCTCTTCCTGTCTCTTGCTTCATTTCTCTCTCTCTCCCTCCCCCCNTCCCCCCCCCCTCAATCTACACATCTTTTAGTCACAGCAGTGCCATCCTCATATCTCTCCAGAATGAATCACCAAATATCTACCCGGCAACTCTTTTTCCGTTGCATGATAATGACGAATCCCCTTAACAATCCATTTTTATTAGACAAACACGCTAGTCACAAACGTCATGCTGCCATTGAAGGAGTCGGCAGCCACGTCTGAGGTAGAATTCAGTTGAAACATTCAATACACACATAACACATCGAGATAAATTAAGTCAATGTACATTTTTCCCTAAAAAAAAAAAAAAATTGTTGATTTGCTTACTGTTTTGAAGCTAACTTTTGAGATGAATAGAAGTCAAATCCCCTGGCAGAATAGACAGGTAGTCCCTCAAGCCTGCCATGTGAGTTTTAACACGACACCCACATCGTCAGAGGTTAATTTGCTGTTAGCTTCAGCGCTTTGCATGTTAACGCTAATTGGATGAACGCGACGTGAATGTTAAAAGACTAGATTATGTGCGACATGCGTTTTCAAAATGGAAATGAGAGGTAGACATTCAGTAAAAGGGCCATAACTCCAAGTATCCTTTTTAATGATGCAATAACAGAAAATGGACACAGAAAATAGCATTGACAGATTTGACTTATGGATTTTAAGTATAGATATACATTAAAAAAAAAAGAAGGCACCATCCCACTAGCTCATAACAGCAGGCTTAACGAATGCCAGTATACTATGAAGTATATGTCTTCATTACAAGCGTAAGGCTTGTAATGAAGACATACATAGATCCGTTTTAGTGTTGCTTCTGTGTCCTCTGTTGATTCGTTGTTTGTGTCTGTGCCTTTGACCTTCTTTCCCTCCATCCCCAGGTGAATAACGCCACCGCCAGGGTGATGACTAACAAGAAAATGGTCAGCCCTTACCCTAACGGAGAGGCTCTCAGCACACTGCCTTATGGTAACAAGCACACTGACACACTAACAATGAACAGTGGCCCGTAATAATAATCCAGACAGCTTAGATACACAGCAGGATAAAACACACAATGTCCCTGCAGTGTTCGGTTCCCCTGCAGAGAACAAAACACACTGCAGAAGCACTGGAAAGATCACAGTGGAATCTCAGTGGATTCAGATTAAGAAAACACGAGCATCCTGCGGAAATGAAGGTTGGCTTTGAGGTCCTAGTTTGCCAAAATCCTCTTACGTAGACTTACAATAGGACTAAGATCAGCTTTGTCTTAACATGCGTTTGGGAAACACGACTGAGGTCCCAGGTGATCGCTGTCCTCTTTCTTTATTCTGGCAGTATGTCTACTGGAGTTTATTTTCTCAAAGTTATTCATATTTGGACCTGCCGTTCCACTTTGTTCACCTTCTCTGAATATGGATCCAGCCTGCACCCCAAAATCCACTGAGATCTATTATATCTGTCTGTCTACTGAGGTCAGAATTACTCCTATTTACTCCTAATTCCTGTTCAAAACCCACAATCTGAAATGAGATCTGAGCTGCACATTTGAAATTTGGAGTAAATATTTCTCACACAATTAAATCTTGGCGATAAACAGGATGTGCAGGCTTTTGAATTATTTGAATTTTCTTCATTTTAAATAATAGAAATAATGCAAAACAAATTATGTAGATTGTAATGTTTTCAAGTGGTAAGATCATTTTGGAGCAAAACTGTGTTGTAAATTTGATTTGGAAGAAAAAGTCACCTTCCTAGCCACATTAATTCATTAATGCATCATCTGCATGGCCGTTAGAGGAGAGGAGCCTCTCTTTGAATTGCCTCTTCTGAGGTTCGTTCCTTCCTTATTTTTCCTTCTATGATAAGGGTTTTTAGGGAGTTTTTCCTCCTCATCAGAGAGCGTGGGCTGGGTCGGGAACCGGTAACGTGTGGGTCCATAAAGCCCTTTGAATCATTTCATGTGATATTGGGCTACAGAAATAAACTTGACTTGACTTGGTGTTGCTTTTAATAGGATCGATGCTGTTTCTTTTGTAATTCTCATACATGAACGTGCTTCTAATAATCATTTTCTTGTCTGCGTGACTGTCAGCTGGGTGGAAGTTGAGTCCTATGATGGGCGCTGTGTACGGACCCGAGCTCTATGCAGGTAAACCACCTTCTTCAGCCACACCAAGAGCTGCCAACCTGCTTTACATTTCAGTCACATTCACGTCTTCAATTTGTATTAATGTGCTGCTTGCCAAGCATATCAAAGTCTTTATTGATATCAGCTCCTTGAGGCCATGGTGCATTATTCTTTTCTCTCTTTTCTCTTTTTCTTCTTCAATTCATCATCGGCCTTCCCCTCTTTTTTAATCACATTTCCTTTCTGCTTGCATCTTTGACTCCATTCTTCTCTCCATTTTTCTCTTCATACCTTAATTTTCTTCTTTTTCTGCGTTTCTCCCTCATCGTCACCCCTTTCCAACACCTCCACACTTTACTCTCTTTCATCCTTTTCTGTCCTCTTGCCTTTCTTACCCCTTGTCTTGACTTGTCTTCCTCCAGTCCCGGGGTTTCCTTACCCCTCAGCAGCAGCAGCAGCCACCACAGCAGCAGCAGCGGCATTCCGTGGTGCCCACCTCAGGGGCCGAGGCCGGCCCGTCTACAGCGCTGTGCGGGCCGCCGTGCCGCAGCCCACCATCCCCGCCTACCCCAGGTAAGAACGACAAACCATAAGCCAACGCCTTTCACCTTCTATGGTGTGCTTAACATCTAAGCACAAAATACACACACCACTGCTCAAAAGTTTAGAATCGCTAGTGATTTTCACACAGAATCAATGCTTCCAGTCATGTAAAACTAGTTTTGTTTCATATGTACGTATAAAATGATTCTACTATGTCTGTTAGTTTTATGCGCCTACAGGTTTAAAAGCAGTTGCAGGAAGCTGTAAAAAATTTACAGCGTTTACACAAATTTAAGACATTTTATAATTGTCCAGACTCATGACTTGAGTTGTAGATGATTCCAGATTCATGTAGAGAAGCTGGATGTGGTTCCAGAGATTATTAGGAAATTCTAGATGATTCCCTGATGCTCTAGAAACTGATGCCTCATATTTACAAAGCAGATATTAAATCTCACGGTGGATACTTTGATGAGAAATACTAAAAATAAAAACTTTTGAAACATTAAATAAAACATCTTAAAATCCATTTTGGTGTTTGTTTAATATAATTTAAAAACACTTATTATTGAATAAAATAGCAGGAACAACTTAAATGACAAGTGATTCTAAACTTTTGAACAGTAGTGTCTATTAAAGGACCATACCATCATTTTTCATGTTTGAGCCTAATACATATTCAATTTTCATAATGTAACGTTACTGACAATAATTTCCCAAACTGGAACGGTGAGTTAAATTTTTTTTCCTACCTTCCAGACCTCCATTGGTTTCAGTTCATTCTGGTACGCTATTAAAATCAACTTGTTGATATTTGAAACGTTCTTGGGATAGGTAATCCATCATTATGAACAAGACATGTATTTGGGTTTTTTTTAGAAGTTACGTAATTTTAGCGTTTCAGTGCAATAGTAAGCGCAGGTGAATGTGTGTATGTGAATGTATGTTTGGGACTATATTCCCTGTCTCCACCAGGGAATATAGTCCCAAAAGAAGACCTGCGTTTATCGAAAAATTTAAACAGCTGCGACTTCATAAGGCTGCATAACTATTAGCAGGTGAAACACTGATTTTTAAGGTGGGTGTATCACTTGAATATTTGATTTTGAAAGATTAAGAGATTTTGCAAAATATTAGGAAAGCTGAAATACAGTTTTATTGTTTGGGAAATGATTGTCAGTGATGTTACGTGTATGAAAATTGAATATATTAGGCTCAAACATGCAATATGGATGGGATGGTCCTTTAATTTGTTTTATTTTGCTAATAGTAAGTAGGTTGAGGAACACTTCATGAAAGCCACTTTAAGAATGCTGTTCCAGTTTTTTCATTTAAGCAGGTTTAATAAAGCTGTGCTCATACAGTTCTTACCATCAAACATCATTCACACTTCGCTCTCCTCCGCCGTCCAGCTGGCACGTTGTCAGTCGGCTCACGAGCCATTCAGCAGAACATAACACATTGCGGGGATTGCACCACCGCAGGTTCATTTGAATAAACAACACACAGATACCACCATCAATAGATTTGCATAAACACACACAGCCCACGTTCAAGCATTATGCACAAGCAGTCACCCTGCACACAGATTAGCTCCAAACGATTCACGTTTATGTCATCTGTTTTTCTTCCCTCCATATTTGTACTGTGCATGCATTGTTTCTGGGCTGTGCTGATTGGCTAATGGGGTTGTGACTGCCGTGGTACTCAGATGAAAACAGGAATTGATTGGTTAATGAACTCGTGGCCGCTTACCGTGATTATATAACGATTATGGTTGAAATTGGGGGGGCCCGCAGGAAATACTCTTTCATATCTGCTCCACCGCCGGCTTTAGAAAAGCCACTAAGAACTACTCGGAAATCATTTCCTCATGAAAAGACCCGTCTGAAGTGGCCTTTACTGCTTTGATTTTCCTGTAGCTCGGGAACAATAGCAGTTGATGCTTTCATTTCAATCCAGCGCTAAGTAATGAACTCTATCTATTAGCCCCGTGAGACTATTGCTGTCATGCATAACGGCACCGGATGTTTCTGGCTGCAGTTGTGGAGCTAAAATGGAAGCTGTATCTCCTCTGCATGCTGCATGGATGTGAAATAACTACTCTCTCTTTTTTCTCTCTCTGTCTTTCCCTCTCTTCCTTTTTTGTTTTTTGCTGTGTTGTAACTTTCATTCACTCTGGTTTGGGACTGTGCACCTCTCTGTTTGCACCCCCCCCTCCCCCTACCCCTACCCTCCTGTTCCTCTCCATCCATCTCCCTTTCACCTTTTCCTGCCTTTGGGGTCCCCTTCCTCCTTCCCCTCTTCTTCCTCCCTCTGCTTCTCGTGTCTTTTCTCTCTCTCTCTCAGTGTGGTGTATCAGGAAGGGTTTTACGGCGCCGCAGACTTATATGTAAGTAAATTCACCTCCCGCCAACACATCTCGTTTCCCCTCCCTCACGGCTTTCTCCTCCTCTTTTTTCCTCTGGGGGTGATTCTGCATGTGCGTCCGGTCATGCGCTGCACAGAGCTGCCCACGGCACGAGTGTATGAGCCCACTACAGACCGAAGAAGCACGACACACCCTGCCACAAATCTAATAACAGCAGATTGTAATGTGGTGATAGGGGGGAAAAAATTAATGGNACCCTGCCACAAATCTAATAACAGCAGATTGTAATGTGGTGATAGGGGGGAAAAAATTAATGGTGGGGAAATCTCGGCGATGAGGGGGGTAGAGGTCTCAAACACCACTATGATGGCTGCTCTGTGGGCGGATGCGGCAGCGTGCGTCAGTGTATGAGTGTTTGAATAAGTGTGAGTGTGTGTGTGTGTATCCAGGTTGACATCGGTTGTTTCTGTTCTCTCTATAGACTAGTGTTTCAGGACTCAGTCCTTAGTCCCAGATTGCCTCAGGTAGGGTCAAACTCAACACCAAACCCACAGTGTGCATTGTTTTACTGTACTCCCTCCTCTGATCTATGAATCATCTTCTGATCTGGAACATCTTGTCTTTTAGTTGTTGGAAAATTACCTCTGATTTTAGTTTTTTTTTTTTTTTTTTTTTTTTTGTTTTTTGTTTTTTTTCTACTAACTCACTGAAATGTGCACTTTTCAATTGTGGGGAAAGGCTTTGTTTGTTTGTCTACTAAACTACTAAATTTTGTGGAGTGTGTTGTTATCCTAAGAGAACCTGGTCTCTTTTGTCCAGTTATTAAGATGTTAAGAAAAATGACAGCATCAACCTTTAGTTCTTTTTTTTTTCTTCGCTAAAATGGCATTACACCTGCATCTATATAAACAGCATTACACATTTAAATTGGATTCTACTGTGATGGTTCATACCAATCTTTCTTTTTCTTGCATCATCATTTTAAAATTGGAGACTAATGGCCGATTTGGTCTGTGGTGCTGATTCGTACCGAGCCGGTGGGCTGCTTCCTTTTTCATGACACTCGCAGCTGATCCGACCCGAGCCGAGCTAACGCGAGCTGAGCCTTCAGCTTTCAAAGTATTTTCAAAGCTCAAATGTGCAAGCGACCGGATAGAAAACAGAGGAGTCCATGTTTAAAAGATAAGAGAATTTCCAAGGATATCTGCAGCTAATCTGTATATAGAAACATGTTTTATATAGAAATGATGTAATGCACTAACTCAGTTGGACAAAATACAGCCATTCTTTGCCATTTAGAGTCTATGTGTAACGAGAAATGTTTTAGGAAACTTCCCACAGTCCTCAAAACAATGTTGACTGCTAGTTTAGCCAACTAAAAAACATTTTTAAACATTTTGACAGCATATTGCTTCCCCTCTGTGTCACTGATTCTAAAGGTAACAGTATGCTTACTTTGAAATACCTGACAGAAAGTTGGAAGGGGTGGGGTCTGCATCCAGTTAAATTTGCAACTTTCTGATGCCATTACTCGGCCAGGTACACCCACTTCATGCAGCGATTGGTCAGCTGTGGTGAAAGTGGGGAAGCATTTTAATTTCTCTGTCAAATTTTTTTTTCCCGTCACTTTTTTTTCCATCTTTCCAAGAAGTGAAAGTGAAACTGTGCACCACTATCCTTTTTTTATATATAATTGTGTGGCATTATCTCCATTTATATATTCAGTCATGTTGAGATTAAAAACACACACACACACACACACACACACACACACACACACAGACATGCATACACACCCTTCCCCCTCCAGGATGGCAGCTTTTTGCCCCACCTTCCGTGTTGCCCCACAGGTACGTGTTTGTACCTTTTCAGGTACAAACACGGATGCTTCGCACAGCCTCCAACTAAGTTGGACCGGCCCGTTTGGATGAAGCACATCTTAAAGGACCATACCATCCATTTTGCACGTTTGAGCCTAATATATTCAATTTTCATACACATAAGGTTACTGACAATCATTTCCCAAAGGATAAAACCGTATTTCAGCTTTCAGCTTTCCTGATATTTTGCAAAATATTTTAATCTTTCAAACTCAAATATTGAAGTGATACATCCACCTTAAAAATCAATGTTTCTCCTGCTAATAGTTACGCAAAATTATGTAGTCACAGTCATCAAAAGTTTTCGATAAACACAGGTCTTCTTTTGGGACTATATTCCCCAGTGGAGACATACATTCACTCCNTTTTCGATAAACACAGGTCTTCTTTTGGGACTATATTCCCCAGTGGAGACATACATTCACTCCACAATTTTTATTGTGTTTAAATGCTAAAATTATGTAACTTCTAAAAAAACCCTGAATACACGTCTTGTTGGTGATGATGGATTACCTATCCCAAGAACATTTCAAATATTAACAAGTTGATTTTAATAGTGTACCAGAATGAACTGAAACCAATGGCGGTCTGGAAGGTAGGAAAAACATTTTTAATTCACCATTCCAGTAGTGTGCTTTGGGAAATGATTGTCAGTAACATGATGATCATGTATGAAAATTGAATATATTAGTCTCAAACATGCAAAACAGGTGGTATGGTCCTTTAACCCACATTCACTCCTCCATTTCCTGGATGATTCTTTTTCAATGAAATAAAAGTCTTCCCGGGCTGTGAGGAGATCACGGACACATCTGGTTTGGTACAGTTTAGTCCGGCTCGGGTAGGATTCCCACAGCTGTGGAAAAATGTCAGCGAGGTCCAGTCAGATTTAGCCTGCGGCGAGAACCCCGAGGGGTTCACATCAAAACGGAGAACATGGTCTCTTCCTGAACGATTATCGAAGCATGCGCTGATCAGCTGCTGCGTGCAGACATACTGTATCACTCCTCCTTTCTGCCTCTCACCCAGACACCCTGCTCTCTCTCTCCCTAATAAACCCATTCTTCCCATCCCGCCTCCCCTCCTCCGCTCTGTGTCCCACGGGCGTGTAGGAAATGGCGGGTGTTCTGCTGTGTCGTGCTCTGCTGTGTTCTAATGGGGTTCTAATGCAGCGGTGTCGCATTTCAAGCAGGTTTAATCAGGTCGTGCATGCAGTCTGAGTCACAGGAGATGATTTTTAGCATCAGCATAGGCCTGTGTGGGTGTGTTTGTGTGTGTGACTCCCCCCTCTTCCCCCATTTTCTTTCATCTTTCTCCCTCAATCCATATACTTGTCTACCGGAACTTCTGGCTTCACTTTATGCTTTAGTGTCTTTATCCACTGGAGGCGTCCTGCTGACACATCCATTTATTACTCCATACTTCTCTAAGTCGTCTCTTCTGAGGAGACGATGAAGTCTCCATATTATCTAAACTCAGCCAACACTTTGTCTTCTGCTGTTTTTACCTCCCATCTCCTCCAGTGGTAATAATACAATCTAACTCAACCTCGACAGTCCAATTTCCTCTCTGTCTCTCTGATAAAGCACCGCCACGCCCTCCTCCACCCTCCTCTTTTCCCTATACAGAAATGTAATATGCTGACATGCATTTTATGTGTAGATATTAAGTTCATTTAGTAAGAATACAAGGAAATTTGTGTTTTGTTTTTTTTTAAATGACATGTAAGATACGTACTGTATGTGTTTCCGTTTACCATTTATAGATATGAAATACAATAGTAATCACATTGTCAGATCTAGAAACATATTTTTAAAATGACTTTCCTGTAATTAATTATTATTATATTGCATTTCTGTACTGGTCCCCCCTCTCATTTACACACTTTAGACCAGGCATCTTCCCTGTCAGAGGGAGTTAACCTTACAATATATGTGTGTGCGCGCCTGCGTGTGTGTGTGTGCGCGTGTGTGCTTGTAGGGAGGTTACCCTGCTGCTGCTGCGGCCGCCGCTGCCGCCTATCGCTACGCTCAGCCCGCCGCCGTAACTGGAGCAACTGCTGCTGCTGCCGCCTATAGTGACAGGTGAACTCAACACACACAAACACACACACACACTGCAGGAATACTGGAATATATGCACCTCACCTGACTGTGAGAGATGCAGAAGTGTCAAAAGTGCTTTCGGGTAATTTTCAGAAATGAGTGGCAGGGATGATCTGAAGAGAACTCCTCAGCTCCACGATTAATACAAGAATTAAAGTGCGCGTAACGATATTACTGTGTAAATGGATTCAAGCAGACAAAGCCGTGAAGATAGATAAATAGATGTGTTTAACCATGCAAACATAACCTGGCATTTTAGGAGAGGATTAGATGCCGTGCATGCAACATGACCAGGAAGCCAAACGATGATTATGCTAAAGAGAAAAACTGTCTATTTAATATGCAGAAATTTAACATATCAGCTCTGCTAATTAGCTTAGAATGACTTTTCCTTTACATGTGTGTTTTCTGAGTAGCTCTGATCCAAAAAGGCTGTCAGACAAATTTTGTGTCTTTACACCAGCTGCAAATATGAAATCCAGAACAAAATCAATTTCATACAAAACAACAAAGCGCCAAGTTACTATAAAGGCACAAATCTGATTTGGCAACAGCGTCCTGTCTTTCATAAGCTTCACCTCACGGTAGCAAATGCAGAATGTTATGCACTTGCCTAATTTAGAATGCAGATGATGTGAGCAGCTGGGGTGGAAATAAATGGCCTGAACTTTCAGGGGAGGAAAAAAATGACTTGCAAGGCTCAAGATTTGGACATTTTGGCTCTTTCTGTGTTTTTTTTTTCAGAGCCCCTAATGTAAATCATCATCTTTATGACTTCTGATGCCTCCACAGGCTGTAATTTGCCTGAATATCTCATGGCTGGATTCACTGTCAGAGCTCAACTTTTATTTTGGTTCATTCATTACTTCCTCTGCTGATGAACACATTGCTAGCTTATCTATGCTAGCATTGTTGGCAAAACATGAACACTTTAGCTGAGCTTGCTCTTGAATATCTACATCCATGAATGAACCAAAACAAAAGTCATGGTCACCAGTGATGCATCCAGCCGTGCAGTATTTGGAGCCGTTACAGCCAGGAGGAGCTAACGGAACTAGAAAAGACAAAAAAAAAAAATCCTGTAAATGCTCTATTAGTGGCCATTTATTTATCTCAGCTGCAGAGAGAATCCAGCCAATATTGGAGACAAGCTTTTATAAGAGACAGGCCTTTATTTCTAATTTGCGGATGGACAAACCCATAACTGTGCTCACGCCACACGCTCCTCACCAGGAGCACGTGGCTCGACATAACAGAGGGCTCCGTGTTTACAGCTTTATTTCACATTGAGCCTGGTTGTGCCTTTTGGCTGGAGGGATGACGGCTGGAGAGATTTTTAAGCAGTTTGGTATCCAAACATAGCTGCTGTCATCTAGCAGCAGGTTACACTAATAGTTTCCTGGGCCAGTAAAAGACACCAAACCCAGCCTTTATATGAAACCAGCTTTTATTTCGTCCTGCTGACTCCGCCCCCTGGCTGTTATTAGATACAGGCTATTATTTGAATACCGGCTTTTAATAGAGAATTTACAGTAGTTCTTAGGGACTGTATGTATCTTTTGGAGTACACTTGGACCTTAAATGACCATACCAGCCATGTTGCATGTTTTGCCTAATATATCAGAATCAGAAAGAGGTTTTTTGCTAAGTGTGTTTGTACACACAAGGAATTTTTCTTTGTGAATGAAGCCTGCAGTACACACATACAAATATATATTCAACAGCAAGGCTAAACCAAAATGCACATATTTACAGATGTGAATAGATAGATAGATAGATAGATAGATAGATAGATAGATAGATAGATAGATAGATAGATGAATTTACATAAGAAATGAGATTATGCATATTATTCAGTGGGAATATTGGAATGAGATCATATTATATTACACAGTGGGTATATTGCACTAGGATATTATATTATCCTAGGATAATAGGTTATTATATAGGATGTATATTCAATTTTCATACTGACAATCATTTCCCAAAGCATACTACTGGAACAGTGAATTAAAACATTTTTTTCCTACCTTCCAGACCGCCATTGGTTTCAGTTCATTCTGCTATTAAAATCAACTTGTTGATACTTGAAATGTTCTTGGGATAGGTAATCCATCATCACCAACAAGACGTGTATTCAGGTTTTTCTTGAAGTTACGTAATTTTAGCATTGAAGCACAATAAAAAGTGCAGAGTGAATGTGTGTCTCCATCGGGGAATATAGTCCCAAAAGAAGACCTGCGTTTATGGAAAAATTTAAAGGACCGTGACTTCATAAGGCTGCATAACTATTAGCAGGAGAAACATGGATTTTTAAGGTGGGTGTATTGCTTGAAAAAGATTAAGAGATTTTACAAAATATCAGGAAAGCTGAAATACGGTTTTATCCTTTGGGAAATGGTTGTCAGTAACGTAACGTGTATGAAAATTGAATATAGTAGGCTCAAACATGCAAAATGGTCCTTTAAGAATGTATGGTCATTTCTGACTGTCTCTTTAATGAGACATGAGGTTAAATTAGATAAAAGCGATGAGCATTTGGTCAAAGTTGAACTGCATTTTAACTGCAAATGTCTGTATTGATTTTGTGTTTCCAGTTATGGCCGAGTGTACACTACGGACCCCTACCACGCTTTAGCCCCCGCCGCTGCTGCTTACGGAGTGGGAGCCATGGTGAGAAAACTTGAAACAAACTGTCTAATAATAATAAGTTTTTATTTGTTTTAAAGAAAAGCTGAACTTAATTTAATAATTTGCTGAGAGGAGGAAACGATAGCAGAGGTGTTAATGTAGGCGTCTTAATTTGCACCCCTACAGTGAGCCATTTTGTTTGGAAGATATATGCTATAAATCACAAGTAAATGTCAGGTCTTGGCATCTTAAATCTCTAAACTTAAAAATAAGTCAAGTCCCAAGCCAGGACATGCAAGTCACAAGTCACAACCGACAAGCTCAGGACAAGTCATAAGTCCTAAACTTTAAATTTCAAGCCCTAAACAAGTCATAATGAGCTCTGTACCAACCTTAATGCTCGGGTAACAATTAGTATAGTCAATTTATAGAAATTGGGAATGCTTTTTAAAAATTGTATTTATTATTTTCCCAGACACTATATAATTTGATGAAATTATAGAGTAATAGGACTGTAAAAATGTAATAATTATATAACTGTAATTTTTACATCTTTGAGTCAAAAGACTCAAGTCAGTAGTGTCAAAGTGAAGTTCCAAGTCTTTTTTTTTTTGACAATGTCGAGTCTCAAGTCAGCAAAGTTATGACTCAAGTCCAAGATTGAGTCTCAGTCATGTGACTCATGTCTATGCCACTGACATGATATATTCAGTGTTTCAGAAGGTTGTCGTGGGAACCAGGTTTAAGCTTGTCCTCCCTTTTAAAGAAAGAAACACAACATGTCCGTAGCCTCATGTTTTTTTTCAGCCTATGATTTTGTCTCCTCTGTTTTCTTTCAGGCGAGTTTATACCGGGCAGGATACAGTCGGTTTGCTCCGTACTAAAAACCACAAATCATACCCGAGGAATTTCACATCGCTCCAAACCCCCTTTTTTCAAGCTCTTTGTTTGGCAGGAGCTCCCCTCCATTTTCCTGCGGGCGGACTATAGTGACAACTCACATGTTTTTGTTTTGTTTTGTTTTTTTTGGCGAGACAGTTCAAAGCCACATTGACTCAAACTCGGTTTTCGTGCCGCTCCGTGTGTCGACACGGATACGGCAAAAACCTTCCGGAAGCGCTCCGCATAAAAAACCAGAGGATATTCTTTGAACTGTGTGGAACTATTTAGGTTTAGAACACTATGGGACGGCTGTTACCCTGTGATCTCGCACACTACACACCTTTCTTCCAAAAAGTCACATATCCACTGCCCTGTAACGCATTATCAGACATATATACACTCAGTCTGCAGTTTCCTCTACATTTCTCTTTGTGTTGGCCTGCACAGATTAGTACAACTGCCACAACACAGCATCACTCGCCCAAAAAACACGGTACTTGATGTTTTTTTATACACACTACACTGATATAACATGACTCCCTCCAACAGCAGAGACCCTGCGGTTTTTAGCATCACGCCATAATGTAAGAAAGTAAATCAAACTTGGAGAAGGAGGAGTTATTACCGCTCTGCTGCAAAAGCCGGATCACCAATGTTGACTGGAGGCCGCTGGCGGGAGACGTCTGGCTGACAGAAACCACTGTTGCCCTGGTAACGGTCTTTGCTCGACCTTTCACAACTTTCCCAAAGTAAAAGGAAACAGAAGAAAGTGAAACAGAAAGTTTGAAAATGACAAGGAAAAAGAACAAACGACTTGTTTTTCTGCATTACCTCAGTTTTTTTCCTTTTTGTCTACTCTGTTGCTGCCATCAGCTGCCATTATATGTAGTACATTGTGGAAATCGTCCATGACTTTCAGCGATATAGCCATTGTTTTCACGTTATGTCCTCTTATTGCCGATGTGTAACTATTCCATTACTGCAACTGCAACACTAAGACGGAACTTTGGATCCTTACGTTCGTCTTTCAGCGATGAACTGACGCCTCTAAGACTCTTGATGTTAGCTTGTTTCTTATCTGCTCATAGCGCTTATTCCAAAAAAAAGAAGAAAAAAAAAAGGACTCGGTACATTTCCTCCTAGAACGTCAGACATTCCGACTGTGTGCGATTTAATGGGTCAGTTGGACAAGGCACCACACAACGCAAATGAACTAGATTTAGAGAACCAGATTTTTAGCAGGAACACCCACATGGGAAGCGAATCATGAGCCAGTCAGAGAAATAGGAATCCCTCCGGCCAGCCGAGATATTTCTGGAGTCTGGTATCCACTCAGCACAACAGTAGATCCCAGCAGATCCCCAGATTAGAACACAGCGGAGCCCGTTAGAGTTAGCAGATAGCATTCAGCATCAAGTAAAGAGAATTTCTTACAAAGCTTTTACTATTTTCTAATCATGTTTGTTGTTTTCAGTGCAAAGGGACTCGGAATACCCATCATGCTCTGCTGTTCGCATCGCATTAAGATCTGAACTCCCTCATCGTGCTCTCTGGGAATGTTCTCGGAATCGTTTCGCAGTCCTCCTTACCGATGAAACCACGTTTAGACTACATCTGTCGTGTATTATAACCATATACTCTCATTGTGTTCTTATTGCTATTATTTGTCTTGTTTTTTTGGTTCCAAAGATTCTCTGAAATAAGCACATTTTTGTCGAGTTTTTTTTTTTTTTTTTTTTTTTTTGCCTTTACTTTGTCTGGTTTTATCTTGGGTTAAATCCTCATTTTTCCAGGTTGACACAGCACGGTGTGTTCGCAGCACCCTGGGAAATGTCACTGCCACAGCATTTATAGAGGACAGAATAAAAAAAAATCAGGAACCCTGAGCCGCAAATGAAATAACCCCAACATCCATTCAGCAGCCTTGACAAAGTGACACAGGCCTTTTCTTTCTCATATTAACACTTGAACATGCTGCAGACGCGTTCAGGGCGTTTGCTAATGAGAAGGAAAATTACAGTGGAAGGAGCTGAGGGACAAAGAATATGTTGAGGCGCATTTGCTATGAGGGCCAAATCAGCTTAAATAGAAGACAAAAGCAAATTGGAAAAACTTCCAAACAATGTCACAGGGGCCCTGCAGACCAGCAGTGGCCACCTTTGAACAATGAAATGGTGAAACGGCGTGGGTGGTTAGTCAAGGGATGCTGTAGCGGCGATGGTGAAGGTGAGAAGCTGAGCTATTAATCATTAGCTGGATAGGATGGCAGCGTCCCCCCCGCTGTGTTTTTTCAGGGGGGGCAGCATGCTCGAGGACAGGTAACGGGGTTTTGTATGATTGTGATAAAGTGTGCTGTAGGTCCAGTGAGTGTTTTTGATGAAATCACGAGGAACAATTACCTTTTTTTTTTTCTTTTTTNGTGTGTGTGTGTGTGTGTGTGTGTGTGTGTGTGTGTGTGTGTGTGTGTGTGTGTCTTTTCCTTAATGAGTATTATCAGAAGTGTCACTATGCATGCTTTTGTGAGAAAGGCAGGGTGTTTCATTTGTGCATGAATTCAAATTGTAGTGCTGGAGGAGGAAGATTAGAGTGGAGGATGATGATGAGGAGGAGGAGGATGTGTGATATGAAAGGAGTCAGTAATGGTCCAGTACAGAGTGTCNCCCCCCCCCCCCCCCATGATTTCATTTCATCACCAAAATAAAACCCGGTAGCCAGGGACAACCATGGCTTTTGGTGAAAACATTAGACATGAACCTGGAGTTTATTGTTATTAACATGGAATCACAAAGCTAAATCTTGCTGCAGAGATTCTCGTTTAGTCGCATCTAGAAGCTCCTGCTCGTTGTTGAAATGTGCATCACGTCCTGCAGGCTTCTGAAGTTATGATGCATCTCTAAAGTCCAAATGTGGAACGATGTAAAATAACTCCAGACGACGAAGCGAATCAAAAGAACTTTGAGCTGTTGGCCTATCCTGACTCCCAGCAGCTGACCTCTGACCCCGACTCCCTGCACTGTGCACAAGTCCAACCCGCTGGGAGTTTTTGTACAGGGATTCAATAAATGGGTTTGAATTGCATGTGGATTTTTTTTTTAATGTCACATGCTCATCGTTGCTATAAAAAAGCTCATTTATCCAAGTGATTTTTTTTTCAAGAAGTGACGTGTATTTTTCTCACATTGTTTTATTCTGCCATCCTTGTGTCTGCCTTCAATTTATTCTCTTCATTATTATTGAATGTATATAATAAATAAACTGTTTGGTTTTTATACTGGTCTTTGGGTAGTTATTACTCTGTGCTTTTCTATGGTTTTTGTGTTACATAAGAAGGAAATAATGATTGTCAGATGTTGATAAAGCACATTTTCTAGATATGTTTTTTGATTTTGGGCTGGTAACCATTATTTCTTTCCTATTCAGCCTTATCTTTGACTTTTCAGTCGTGTCCAATCAGAGAAAGAATGTTCCTGCTAAACCTTAAAATAACAACAAAAAAAAAAAAANAAAAAAAAAAAAAAGAGTACTTGTGTTTTTAAGACTTCCAGAAACTTTGCTTTCCACTTTGCACTCCTGTGAGTCAGATGACTGATGGAGGTGACAGTTGCTCACATTATCTCCACTTGACTGTGTTGTATCGGCGTCAACTCTTGACTTGTGTTCCTCCACGCCAAACCTTCCACGTTATGCTGAGCCGACCTTCAACTTCTTCATCATTGACACAGGGAACAATCTAGAACGGTCTTTAATTGCATCTGGAGTTAATGGCTGTAAATGGGTTGGATGTGGCAGGAAAGCTCATATCCCTGTTAATTGCTCTAATGCACAAGAGGCCAATTGCCATTTTGATGGCGCGCTCTTTTGGAGTAATTGAAGTCGGGCTAATTGGAAGAATAGATTGAAGGCCGATGGATAAGTGGGGAAGTGTGAAGATTTTATCTGTTGAAGTGAAGAATTGACCTTTGTGGGTGACAGAAACACCGCTGGCCGCTGGGAGAAAAAGTGAACAAACCCTCAAAGGCTGAATTATCTAAAACTATAACTTTGTTAAATTTTTAAGAACATTCAGCTGAGATAAAATGTCTTTAAATTACCTGCAGGATATACTTTTAAAAATGCTAGAACACCTAAAAGATATTGGTGCAATTACGAATATTTTCTCTGATAGCCAATATTCGAAGGTGACTCAGCCAATCAGAGCACAGGGCTACAGCCACGCCTTCATTGTGCCTCCCTTTATACTGCGTTCGTTTAAACTCGGAATGTCTGCAGTGAAAACGCTCCCTCAAAAGTTAGGTTCCTCAACCCCGAGCTCAGATTGATGTCATTTCAATATGGCTGCTTACACTTTAAACAGTAATTTACTTTATAAATTAACATTTAAAAGCATTTTCTTAAAATCTATCAACACACAGACACAGTAGTGGGTTAAACATATAACACTGGCAATGTGTGTTATGAAAAAGATAAACAACTTATAAATATTAAGCTTGTTTTGGTCCAAAAAAGCAAACAAAGCAAAAGTTTTCACGCATGTTGTTTAACTCAAACCCACGGTAGTTTTAAATGACGTAATTCGGAGTTACGGCATCCCAGTTCCGAGCTACAGCGAACGCAACATTTTATGATTTATCCCTGAGCCTTTCACTCTTCCCTGGTACGTCTTAACACTGCCCCCTGGTGGTCTGAGTGAGGTACTACCGCTCAATCTGCAGTTGGCGCCTGGAGGCATCATGGCTGTAATTGAGGTGGGGAGATTAATTGGCTTTTATTTTGCCATCTGTGCTCTTTGTATGTAGGAGAAACAAAGGTCGGGATTTGGAAATATAACAAAGCATGCATGTCCTTTTAATCAAAGTTTTATTGATCACAAACCTTTAAAAAGAGTATACTTTGTGATATATATACAGAATATACATTCACTTATCTGCAGAATTATTTTTTTAAACAGCTATACACTGAATGCAGAGATGCTGACAGGTCTGCTCTCCTCCTCACTCCTCTCCTCCTTTCCTTACTCCTCTCCTCCCTCACTTTCTCTACCGTTCACACTTTGCTCTGCTCAGCTGTTTGGCACCTAGAATGTCAGTTTCACGCCTCCTCCCTGACCTCACAACTATTATATACCATGTCAGTGCACACACGCCATTACACACACCCACATCCACTAAGCATTGTGATGTAGATTTCCCAACACCAGAAATCTAGATCATCTGAACCCATCTAGCCTCCAGGACGAATCTCTAGCAGGCGACTCCTTTGTCTTTCTTGTTTTTCAGATAGAGGATTTTACTTCCTGCGTCCTTTCAAAATACACTCCCTTCATATTAAAACATACTTACATTTGTACACGATAGTGCATGAGCATCAAGAATTCCAAATTTAATTATGTCTATAATAATCATCAAAAGGTTCCCTCGTGTTGGTGGTCTGTGGGCGAGGAATGGTGTAATCTTTGTCTGGGTCAATTTCCTGAAACACACACATGCGTACAATCACACATTCATCATGTCAATGCAATTAATCCACACGATAAACCGAGCTTTCGTTAACCTTACAGTGTGATTGAGCTTTAATTGTCTGTGCTAGCTAAAGGTCACAGGTCTTAATTAGTGGGAGTGTTAATCCTGGTGGTTTATTACTCACTGTCATGGAGAATCCAGACTCGTAGGGTGATTGCAGAGCTGGCTCGGTCCTTCTGCCTGCAGGGAGACACACCATACACTTAGCTAATTATTGCTTCATTATATAGCATCATAAAGGCCCACAGTGGGAGCTGAGCTGACAGATAGTGGGATCCAAGCTGGAATCATGGAGAGAAGCTTCATATTCATTGTGGCTTGCAGTTATAATTTAACCCAATGGCCCTTTTTCTGGTCAGCCTCAACCCAGATTACCATGTTTTCCTAATTTTTACAAGGATACTTAGAGATTTTATTGTACGGGGCAAGGACAAAAAACATTTCAACACTGCAAACACCTGCAGCATTATTTGATTTATTTATGAGTATTCTTCTATGGCTTGTAAATGTATTTGTCATTGATTGGTTGACTGGTATGTTAACAGGATTATTCAAAAAGGGTAGGGCATGACACCAGGGATGAATTGAATTTTAAAGGACCATATAACATATCATGAAAGATGAAATACAGTTTTATCCTTTGGGAAATGATTGTCAGTAATGTAACGTATGAAAATTGAATATATTAGGTTCAAACATGCAAAATGGGTGGTATGGTCCTTTAAGGTAGGTGTAACACCTGAACATCTAATTGGGAAGATTAGAGGATTTGGCAAAATGACATGAAAACTATGATTTTATGTTTTGGAAAGTGGTTGTTAGTAACGTAACGTGTTTGCTGGCTGTATTTATTGGGCTTAAACATGAAAAATGGTAAGTAAATGATTTGAGAAGCTGCTGGTCAGCTGGTATTCACCCTGATATGAGCCAGCTTTGTAACTGTGTTTGCAGTTTTGATGAAGTTACTTCACATTGTCATTTTTCATGAGATATTTATAACATGTTTTGTCTCCCAAACCCAAATTTCCAGTTTTTTCCTCCTCAGTAAAGATGGCTGTAATGAAACTCTTCCTCCTCTGTTCTCACCTCTCTTGTTCTCTCCATCATTCTCAAAGCTTCCGTTTTCTCTTCCTTCCTTTGGGCTTGCCAGTCCGGGCATATCAGTGTTGGGGCTGGTCCAGCCCGAGAACCTCAGAGGGTTCTCCTTGGCCTTGGCCTCCCCCCTGCAGAGAAAGGTGACTTGGGCCAATCCGTGGCCGAGCAGCAACACCCAGCCATTGGCCACCAAGGCGATGCTAAGCACCAGGTCGTCCCACTGCGGCCGATGGCCTATTTTGGCATTTACCTTGGTGAGTAAAACGATCCACGCCACCCATATGCCAGCAGAAAGCAGCAGCGTGAGGAAGAGGAGGACGGCCTGTATCTGGCCCTGGCGGTGGGAGCTCCCCGAGTAGCTATAGCTGTAGGTGAAGCAGAAGCGGCACAGGAAGCGCAGGGAGAGGACAAGACTGACAGTCAGGAGGCAGAGCACATAGATCTGCAGCATGACAAACTCCTCCTGGCTGTACTTGCAGGGTTTCTCGTCCCGCACCAACACCAGGATCAGCCACTCCGTTGCAATCACAACCTGCAAGATGAAGAGGCCCAGGGCCAGAGCGGGCTCCCCCCAGCCCCGCGCCACCGCAAGGCCCAGCAGGGCCAGGCACCGGGCCAGCAGGCAGGAGAAGGCCAGCGAGAAGAGCACGCCGAAGAGGAAGATCCTGGTGGGACAGGTCTGAGGGGTGAGGTGGATGATAAAGGGGAAGGTGAGGGCGAAGATGCCGGCGGTGGCGAGCAAGTACAAGGACGTGCAGGCCACCGTGCCGCCGATGCTGCCGTGCTGGTGCTGCGACGAGACACAGATCCACAGGGTCCAGATGAGCAGGCCTGCCAGGAGACCTGAAGCCACCAGGAAGCCCAGAGAAGCCACACTCTCCACTATGATACCCCACAGTGACCCAAGATCACACAGGAAGGTGAAAGTGTGGTTCAACCCTGCATCGCAGCCTGAGACAACGATGGAGGTAAAGGTTGAGGGACTGATGGTTGTGGAAGTGGGAGAGCTGCTGTTAGTCTGCGTTGTCTGGCACTGACAAAGGAGAGGAATGTCTAACAGGAGGAAGAAGAGGAGGAAGGGTTTGTGCTTGTGGAACAAAAAGCCCATGCTTCCTGTAACGCAGATCCCTCGATGCGGCATCTCTTTCGTCTCCTGAAACAAACGGCAACACGTATTTTTCATCAAACTGCAGAGCTGTACACATACATTTCCTGACACATGTTAACACGTTGTCGACTCGACTGATGGCACAAACACAGAGATGAGATCACGTGGAGGGAGGGGAAAAAGAGGGAGAGGTCTGAGTGACTGTCAGAGAGAGAGAGCAGGAGGAGGAGGAAGAGGAGGAGGGAGCACCTAAACATGCCAGAACACGGTGGAGACGATGGAGGAGTAACAAGGTGATGTTCAGGACAGAAGCAGAAACTTCTGGATTCTGCTCAGGAAGCTGCAGAGGGAGATGCACAGATGAGGATTGTGGGTAAAATACAGATTTGGAGGAGAGAGAAGCAGAGAAGGAAAGATATTCAGTCCTGATATCTGATTTATCACTTCCTCCAGCCATAACAGAGCCTTTGTTTCAGCCTCTGAGATCAGATGATGACCTTTAGTAGGCGGATAAAAACAATCCAGGTCCACAACTTTGCCTTAATGCCGGAATAATGACAATTTATAGGTAAAACTATTCCACTTTATTGTAAAGCTGTGGAGAAAGTATTACAGGTTAAGTCAAATAATTATTAGCCAGTTATAAGAGCTGATAGTGTAAATCAAACCATAAACCCCCCAATCCTCAACAGGTGGAGCGCGGGCTGGATCTGGACCGAAATACATTTTAATTCAAACAGAAACCTGACCAGGATTTATTTTTCAATGCATCCTGTCACAATGGAAGTCTTATTTTGAAGGAATGTAGCCTGTAGTCCTTAGTTGATTTTGACAGCAAAAACAAAAGGAAATGCACGTCAGCTACAGCACAATAAGTGCTGAAAATAATTAAAGGTGGTGTGTTTGATTAAGCTGCCAGCAAAGAGGTAACAAGGCGTGTTTATTTTCAGTGCACGTTTTAAAGGATTTTGAGTTTGATTTAGTTTCATGATTTGGTTTTTTAACTCCTCCCCAAAACTTCCAGTGTGTCCATGTGTCTTTGTCTGTGTCTGTCTCAGTTCTCACTTTTTAATGAACTCTGAAGTATCTTTACTTATCGGCTAATCGTGCCCAGATGTTCTATGAAGAAGGTCATTTGTGCCTGTTGCTGTAAAGCTTTTTAATAACAAAACATAGAGGTAACTGGGTTTTTTTTAAATTGTTTTTTAGTAATTGTAATGGAGGCGTCATTTGTACTTTAACAATTCAATGGTACTTGCTATGTTGCTCCTCAGATTGTATTATATTTTTCAAACAGTATCTATCTATCTATCTATCTATCTATCTATCTATCTATCTATCTATCTATCTATCTATCTGTCTATCTGTCTGTCTGTCTATCATCTATCTATCTATCTATCTATGTTTTCTCTTCTCTTTATTAGAGCTCAGCTAATATTTCAGAAAGCTGGGGGATCTGGGCAACTAGCATTAGCATTAGCATTGCTAGCTGGACTTGGTGTCTTTCTTCTCTCCACGTTCCTTCTCAAACTATCATGTTTGCTCAAACTTTGCTGTGTCTGCTGGATGAACTCATACTGTATGACTATTATGATCCATACATGACAAGTATTAAAGGACCATACCATCCATTTTGCATGCTTGAGCCTAACATATTCAATTTTCATACATGTTACGTTACTGACAATCATTTCCCAAAGGATAAAACTGTATTTCAGCTTTCCTGACATTTTGCAAAATCTCTTAATCTTTCAAAATCAAATATTCAAGCGATACACCCACCTTAAAAATCCATGTTTTGCCTGCTAATAGTTATGCAGCCTTATGAAGTCACGGTCGTTAAAATGTTTTGATAAACGCAGATCTTCTTTTGGGACTATATTCCCCGGTGGAGACATACATTCACTCTGTGCTTTTTATTGCGCTTAAATGCTAAAACTTCTAAAAATTAAAAAAAAAAAAAACCTGAATACATGTCTTGTTCATGATGATGGATTACCTATCCCAAGATTGTTTCAAGTACCAACAAGTTGATTTTAATAGTGTACCAGAATGAACTGAAACCAATGGAGGTCTGGAAGGTAGGAAAAACATTTTTAATTCACCGTTCCCGTAGTATGCTTTGGGAAATGATTGTCAGTAACTTTTCCATGTATGAAAACTGAATATATTAGGTTCAAACATGCAAAATGGGTGGTATGGTCCTTTAATCAAGTTTTCAGCTAAATATATTATCTTTCAGACAGAGCTGCTGCTTCTGTTTCTTCTATCATGACGTCACCAAAAGTCCCGATTTGTATTCTGTTGTGTAAATTTGGTAGCTAATGTGTTGTTATGTGGTTGCCAGTTTTGAGCAGTGAGCTTTGTTAGCACAATGGCTATAAATGCTATTTAACCTGTTGAGCCTGTTAAAGGACCATATCTGTGGTTTTGCATGTTGGAGTCCAATATATGCAACCCAAATGTACTGTACGTTATGATTGCTAACAGCCATTTTCCTAAACTTGGGAATTGGTTTGAAATTGGTTTCAGTTCATTCCAGTGCACTATTAAAATAAGCTTTTTGGGATTTGAAATGTTCTTGAGATGTGTAATCCATCACAGCAAACATGACAAAGTGACTTTAACCGATCAAACACGCATGGAAGAAAATGTATTTCACTGCCAGATAATATAGTTCCAGGAGAAGACGGCTTTTACAGACAAATTAAAAACGACCGGGCCTTCTACACTGTGTGCATTAGCAGGCAAAACATTGAATTTTAAAGGACTATACCAGCTATTTTGCATGTTTGTTGATACTTGAAACAGTCTTGGGATAGGTAATCCATCATCATGAACAAGACGTGTATTCAGGATTTTGCAAAGTTTCGTAATTTTAGTATTTAAGCGCAATAAAAAGTGTGGAGTGAATGTATGCCTCCACCAGGGAATATAATCCCAAAAGAAGACCTGCGTTTATCGAAAAATCTTAATGATGTGACTAATTTTGCGTAATTATTAGCAAGTGAAACATGGATTTTTAAGGTGTGTGTATCACTTGAATATTTAACTGTGGAAGATTAAGATATTTTGCAAAATATCAGGAAAGCTGAAATACGGTTTTATCCTTTGGGAAATGATTATCAGTAACGTAACATGTATGAAAATTGAATACGTTAGGCTCAAACATGCAAAATGGGAGGTATGGTTCTTTAAGGTGAGTGTGTCACCTGAACATTTGATTTTGAAAGATTAGAGGATTTGGTCAAATAAAAGGAAAACTGAAATACAGTTTTATGGTTTGGAAAATGGTTGTTGGTAATTTAACGTGTTTGTGGGTTGTACTTGTTGGGCTCCAACATGCAAAATCACAAGTTTGGTCTTTAACATGTTATGATAAAGTAGTGATAAGGCTGCTTTATTTATTTGTTGTGATGTTTTATGGCTCTTATGATCAGTTTAGTGTTTCTAAAAAAAGAAGGACTAAATTAAACTTAACTGACCACCAGTCCAGAATCCTTTATTCTGCTGGAATGCTACAGTTGGCCTGATAAATGCTTGATTTGCATTGAAACAGCAGCCATTGTGGTACTATGACATCAACCATCCATTTTGAAAATCAATCATCTCCAGAACACAGCGGTAAAACCCACAAAACCAGCTGCAATGATATCAAGCTACCAGCAGAATAACTCTAAAATCACAAATAACATTGCTCCCACTTGATGCTTGCCTGTGTGCACAGTTCATACTTCTGTTAATTTGATTATGACAGACTTAATCCATCCTTCCTGGATCTGTAACGCTGCATAAAATTCAGTAAGTGGACCCCTTAGATTTACATTTGAGTAACTTTGCCATAAACATTACACAAGTGCACATAATAAAACTACACATCAATTTACACACAATTCAAAGCAATCTCACAAACCCGATCAAACCTTTAAAAAGTAAAAGTGACTTACTTTTTTCTCTTTGAGCTTTAAGTCCTGATTCCACCTCTCAATCTTAAAGTTCGTCTCAAAAAGCTGCGTTGTTATTTTGATGGTGTGTGTCTGTATGTGTCCATGCACCTCCTATCCTGATGATGTGCCCATATCTGGCAGCCTGAGGTTAACAGGAAGTGTACGAGATGAGGAAGAGAGGAAAGCGATGGAGCTGAGGAGTTTCTCTGATTTACATCAACGGTTAGGCAAGACAGAGAAACTTCCACTCCCACTCATACCTTCCTGTCAGACCCCTCCTGTGTTTATAGGTGGGGCTCACACACCTTGAAATCATGCAAACACACACACACACACACACACACACACACACAGGGAATGAGACAAACATCCTTGCTATTTCCTTTAAGAATATTAATCCCATCATCAGATAACATTTACTCTAATCAGCATGAAGTGGAAGTTTGAGCACATCATGTAAATCACCTGTTCAGATAAAGGTCAAGGTTCGTTGGGAGTTTGGGAATCACAGTGACTCAGCCTGATCTCATCACCATTACAGCATGAAACCATTCACCACCAGTTACTGGGAAGCCACAGCCCAGTTCACTCGTGTGGTGGAGTTTCACCAGGAAGAATACTTTCCACCGTGTGCAAGCCTGTACGTGACCTCTCAGCTCGTGTCTGCACAAGTCCTGAGTTTATAGGGNACCGTGTGCAAGCCTGTACGTGACCTCTCAGCTCGTGTCTGCACAAGTCCTGAGTTTATAGGGTGTGTTCACTTTCAAACTCCAAATTCAGTGCAGCTTGTGTGTGTGTGTGTGTGTGTGTGTGTGTGTGTGTGTGTGTGTGCATGTTTGCACTAAAACCTAATATCTACCTGTGTGACTTTATACAAGAGGAATTGAAAGCAGCTGTGTGTTGTGTTATTATCATGTGAAATGACAAGAGATGAAACATTTAATGACTCCATTCTTGGTTTTAATAGCAGATTAGCAGATTGTTATTTGGAATGTAACCATAGCAACTCAAGTGGCTAATGGGAATTTTACTGGGTATTTTGCTGTGTTTCTGTGCAGAATGTGACTGTTGAGATCTTAATTATATCTGGATTTAAAAACAAAAAAACAAAACAAAACAATTCTTTCTCATCAAATTACCATTTTGTTGCATGTAGCGAGGACAGTCCATAATAGTCATTAGAATATTTATATTTCCATGTTCTTATTTTAATTTATGGGTCTATTGTTTGAAAGCTTTACAAAGATTTAATGTCTAAAAACCTAACTGAGCCACCTCTGCTCTCCTTTGCTGCAGCACTGCTGTGCACACTGAGTGAAAACAGGCTGCTTTTGGTACCGTCTCTTTAAGGCTCCTGAATAACCTGCTCCGTTCTGATTGGCCAGCTACTTCAGGCCTGAGCTGGCAGCATCCACTGACTGCAGTTGGCTTAAGTTGTATTTTATGGGTGTGTCTAACCAGGTCTGTTACATGATGATGTAAACATGTTACAGAAGTAAAGGACCAATCAAAACGAAGCTTTCAGAGCAGTTCGGGACTTCTGGGCTTGTCTATCTGGATGCATTTGTGTATATTTATGTATTCCACTATAGAAAATGGAGGGAAAGTTGCAAAAAAAAAAAACAAGCAAAACAAAAAAAAAAAACTCATAATATGTCCACTTTAAAGCTTAATATTCCCTTGCAGCTGTTTTGGTTCCAACAGAAAGAAAGAGACGAATGAGTACTGAAAATAAACACATTTTACTGCAGCTATCAGGATAAATGAACAAACTCGCTGTGTGACATCATGGTTGGGACAGCAGCACGGACAGAGAGAGGGGAAAGAGGGAGTTCTTCCTCCATAATCTCAACATGCATTGATGATTTCATCGATACAGTATGTTACACGGTCTATTTGCATGCCTTAGTGTTTACAATACAAAGGGCAGGAAATACAATGCAAAAAAGAAAAAAAATGGAGGGAAGTAAAAAAAAAAAAGGTAAGAAGGTTCACAGAAAAAAAGTAATATTTACATTTTAGTAGACAGCTAGAAGCATATACAACATCGTATAACTGGTGTGTTGCTTGCTGTAGGTGAGGAGGTGAAGAGGAAATGAGGAGGAGGAGGAGGCTATCATAGATGGATGAAGGAAAGGGAAATAAGGTGTTTGGAACTTTCTCGTCGTATCATTTTCAAGTATATATTATATACTGTAAACAGTATTATATAATAATAATAATAATAATAATAATAGTGTAAAAATAAAACCATTATTATGCGTTCCATCCAGTTGGTGGCGTAAAGCATGAGGTAGNTGCCAGGCGAGGAAGGCAGGAGGTAGCGGCTTTAAATGATGCCATATTTGGCCAAGTCGCTGAGCTCCATGTCGCCAAAGGCCTCCCACGGGCACACCACTGTGATGTCTGTGCCAAGACCCTCCATGCCGGGAATGTCATCACCAAAGCTGCAGCGAAGGAAAGAGGAAACCAGAAAGGTCAGCGGCGTGTGACGCTTTAAGAAAAAGATGAACGAATGTAGCAGTCTGTGTTTTTACCCTTTCTGGCCTGGTTTGGGGGCCTTGCTCTTGAATGTGTGGGCCTGCCTCTGCTTGAACTTGGGTGGGCCCTTTTTGGGTGTAGTGGGGCCAGTTGATCCACCGGGGCCCAGAGCGCTTCCTGCAGGGGGGGCGGAGTTCATTTCTGCAGGAGACAGACGTCTCATCACATGGACATCAAGGCCACATTTACACTACAGATCTTGATGCCCATTTCCAATCTTTTGCCTACCAGTATGTCCAATTTTTTGGACGGCATATACATCTTTCTTAAACAGCCCATATATGATAAATGCATGAACACAGTTTTGACCTGAAACACCCTGAATGCACATGCACACATTTATATCAATATAAACAAAATGCTGCAATGTGACAGAAATATGCTATTGAGCTTCTTAAAGCTCTATAATCATGTTTTAAGATGGAAAAGATGGATTAGAGCACTTGTTGCAGCTTGTGCACATGCAGCAATGATCGCTGCTTCTTCATAGGGAGGTCTATGTAAAACTTTGACAATGATTGGCAGGATAGCAACATTTGAATGTGGAGAAAAAATGTTTGGTATGTTGCATTGGCAGATCTCCGACACGTATTTTATGTATTTATGGCCCAAACTGGATCTGAGAATATCTGATTCTGTCTGAGTAGAAGATCTGAACCAGGTCGCTCTTATGTGTAAATGTAGCCGAAGAGGAAAAACTTTCCTCTTGTTTCTTCCTCTCTCCTGTCCTGCTGTCCTCTGATAATCCCTTTCTGCTTCCTTCCAGCCCTCAGTGCTAATCAGTGAGGATTATGCAGATTAGGTTTAACAGCCAGATTAGCTTTAATCCAAGTTAATCCCTGACAGACTAATTGCCCTTCTTGAACAACAGCGATGTCCAGTGAAATGAGAAAGCAAACACTGTTGTTTCGCCTCCAACAGCATAACTTTAGCACTTTATTTTAGCTAGCTTTACGTACTTTAGGATATCGATGATGTTACTTAATCATTAACATATTTAAATCAAACCATCATTGCTCCATCTGACTGCACAATGTTCTGCTTTACATTCATTTAGTTGTTTTTTTTTTATTGATCAGGTTTGACTGAGCCCTCCTTGTGCCATCCAGTACATACATGACAGCATATGTCATGGTTCTGAGATCTCCTTTGTGTCTCCTGACTTCTCATGCTGCTAATCCTATTAAGACAATATGATGCAAACACCTGCCTGCTGAGACGCGTTATGTAACTCACACACGTGCAGCAGCAGCAGATCTGGACGTCCCGTAGATGGACTTAGAATGTTCTATCGTCCTGCTCTAGAGATCTGTGAGACGCTGTCCATCTGTCTGTGATTTTTGCCCTTCAGGTCAATCCTCTTTCACCGGGTATTAGAAAATACCCCATCTGTCCTCCTCGAAATGTTTCTGTGTATTTTAAGAGTGTTTGTCTTGGGGTTTTTTTTCTGAACTGGATTGCATCGTACTTGATCTTACAGTTTATCCATTATTAGTTGTTAGATCTGGAGCAACAGCAAGCCACTCTTCTCAAAAATCTTTCAGCACACTGAGTAGCTTTATGGCTGCCCTTCACTCAAACCTCACCACTTCCTTCAATCCATTTACATGCATGATCGTACTCAAATTAAGGAAATAAACCATCTTTTGAAAAACGCCACATAAACACTGTAATTAGATTGAAATCGACAAAATCAGCATATGCATATGTCAAGTAATAAACTCGAATTGATCTACTCAAGACATGTAAAAATCCATGTCTTTTAATTGGAGTACGCCGGCCATGCAGGCTTGTGTGTTTCCCTGTGCATCCTAGTAATTTTGTCCATGCATGTGTCTTACTCATGTTTTTTTTCCTTTATTGCAGTACAGAAAAAAATCTGAGTAGAACCCTGAGGTTCTCAATTCTGGACCTTGAATACCTTAGCATTGCATTTTTCTATCTTTCCCTGCTCTACCTGAACTCCACCCTGCTCCACCCTAAATCAGGTGTGTTTGCTCAATCAAGAATTCTCCCAGATCTTGACTGGCTAAACACACCTGATTTAGCCAATCAGGTGTGTAGAACAGGGAGAGATGGGAAATATGCGATGCTGTGGAACTCAATGATTGAAGGATTGAGAAGCATTTTTTCATTAAACGCTGTTTCTTGTATCTCTCCATCAAACAGCTTCAGGTGGAAATCCAAAAAAAAAAACAAAACACTTGGGTCAAGACATCCTCATCCTCAAAGTTATAGTTGTCTTCATCATAAGTTTTCATCCTTTAGCCTTATCCCATTAATCATCCATAACTTCAGTGCTACCATCAGCTAAAAATGCATCAACAGGTACTTCTGGCTCTAATAGAAGATGGAGTTTTCTTACCTGTTGTATGGAGAGATCACAGGTAGTTTCTGCTCCGATCGGCTTCTTCTTGCTTCTTGATTTCGTGACAGCCACTCTCTGTCTTTATATCTTCATCTCTAATCCCCACATCCTCCTTTTCTCAGTCACATGGTCATTACAAAAAGGTCAGCCAAGTTTCTCGACCAAGCTAGCATCTTCTACTCCCCCACCCCTACATGTCTCCTTGTTCCCAACGCTGCCCTCATTACCTGCCATGGAAGAAGGAGGCTCATCCTACAGGACGGATGATGATGTCTGAGGTCAGGGTGATGAAATTTTAGTGGGATTATCCCTTTAAAACCCTCTGCACGTCTGCATGCAGGAGACAAACTCCATGCTCTGTCACGTTTCAGGTCCATGTGAGAAGATGTTTGTACATGGAGGATGTTTGTTCTAGTTAGCCACAGGTAAACAATGGTGGCATTATCCAATTTGAATAGAATTATAAAGAAATGTAAATTATTCCAGCAATATATCACAGCTTCCTCTAGAAATAATTTACATTTTTAAGTATTAAAAATACAATAAAGTTTCATATAAATGGGGCTGTGATGAATATATTTGCCTAAAAATGTGACAATATTAGTTATTTCTTCTTTTGGTAACTGAAATAGCCTGTTTGGATTTTATAAATTATTCAGAATTACTTCAAAAAATCCAAATATTAAAGAAGTCACATTTTCAGAACCAGTCAGAGCCAAAATGCTGGATCTTTGATCTAAAAGTTCCAGTTTTGCAGCAGAACTCTTGACTTCCGGTTTGTATGAATTCATATTTACCACATCTACAACATGATATACCAAAAAAAAAAAAAAAAAAAAAAATCAAGAAAAGTCATGTGGTTCTAGAAACACGGAGGAAATATTTTTGTTTTTCATCTCCTGTTTGGATCTTTCATTCATCCTGATTAAACCATTTTTACGTCACACTGGTGCACTAAAAGTGAACGTGATGTTAGAGATCAGATTTATTTAAGGTGTATAATACACCCTGAAATCAGATTTAATTGGATCGTGTATTTCAGGCTGAGCTTCACGCTGTTTTCTTGGCTCCTTTATGAGACAGAGACCAAAAGGCTCCAACGGTCTGGATATTTGCTGTATCTGGATTTACTCAGCAGCGATTACATTAAGGCCGCTTTAAAACTCTGTGTATCATAGTATAGCATCAGCATTGGGAATTCATTTTATGACTTCATGATCTGATGACTCAGTGATTTTGCTTTGATTGGGTTTCTGTGGATTTTAGATCCTCTTACGTGATCAGAGCTCAGCTGCTGCATTTAAATCTTCTTCTATTGTTTCATAGTTATTTGTCTTTTTGTAAATTGTCTGTTTACTCACGTGTGGATCCTACTGCTCACCTGTCTGTTGGACGAGAGGGAATCTCTCTGAATTGCCTCTCCATGTTTTTCCTTAGATAATAAGGTTTTTTTGGGTTTTTTTTTTTTTTGGCAGTTTTTTCCTCGTCTTGTTACAGAGTTTGAGTTGGGTCAGGATCTGTTGATGTTGGGCCTGTAAAGCCCTTTGAGGTGTAGTAAATAATAATGACATGACTAGGTTGGACTATTGCTGCATTACTGTATCCCAGAAGTAGGAATTCGTATCTCGGAATTCCTTCATTTATAACCACCATGTGTTTGAGCTGTGGGACAACATGGATGTTTCTATGAAAGCTTTTAATTTGTTTGCTCTGGGGGACCAAGAAAAGCTCAGTTTTTTAACATTTTATGAGTTATTTTCCTTTTCAAAACAGCTGCAGCATTTCCAGTCTTATACGTTTAACCTTTTACTGTGTCTGCATGCTGATTTATTAAAAAAAACAAAAAAACAAAAAAAAAANAAAAAAAAAAAAAAAACAAAAAAAAAACCACAACATTCACTTATAAATACAGAAATTACAGACTTGTCACTGAATTCTGCATTTGAAGGATCTGGGGAGGGATTTGGTTTATTTCTGTTGGACTCAGTAATGAACATAGTGTGTCCTCTGAAAAATGATTGTGAAATAATGATTTTTTAAAAATGGTCCCGGTGAACAGTGTGTTTTTATTGTAGGATTTCTGCATTCATTTTTCTGTTGTGTGTCATATTTTATCATTTTGCACTGAGCCAGTTTTACATCTTGGCATGGGCCTATGGATGAAAATGAGTCAATCTCAGCTAAATCTGGCGTAGTTACATTTTGATCGTCAATTAATATGAATTGTCCCAGTTTAAATAAATAAATACAAACACACACACACAAAATACTGTTTAGTGTTTGAGCAGCAGCATGAAATGCAATACATTCAGCATTTCATCATATCTGCTTGGAGTTGCGGAACTTTGCCCAATTTTCCAAGTTGGCATTCTGAGTTGACGAGCCGTTTTCTTTGACTTTTCCCAGAGATGGGAAGTTCCAAGTTCCGAGTTTAAGTCAAACACGGAATTTATCTATATTGATCAGCAAAGTGTGTGACAGCAGAACATTGTGGCATAAGTTGGTAAAGGAGGACAGGACAGCTAATCCTCTCTAGCAGTATGTAGGCTGGTCACATCCTGACCTTTTTAATGCCTCACCTCATTTCTGCTCTACATAGTGTAAACCTGGATCCTGAACCTGCAGGTCAGACAGCACAGAGTCCGTTTCATGTTGGACGAGTCACAAGTCTACAACCATGTCCAGGTCATGTGTTGAGATGATGCTCACCAGGTTAAAAGTATTCAAATACAGTCTTCAAATATGTCAATTACTGAGCTGGATAAA
>VXCM01001027.1:178451-180951 GCA_014773175.1 Lucifuga dentata | reverse complement strand
TCAGTAACGTTACATGTATGAAAATTGAATATATTAGGCTCAAACATGCAAAAATAGGTGGTACGGTCCTTTAAGCCCAATAAATACTACTTGTTAGGTTACTGCCAACCTTTTTGCAAAACATAAAACATAAAGCAAAACATAGTTTTTGCGTTATTTTCTCCTAATATTTCTAAATTAAATGTTCAATACATCCATAAAACAAATCTAAAACCACCACATAAAACCTCCAGTCGTATGTTTGAAAAAATGGCTGTCAGTACGTAACATGTGCAGCTTGTGTATATCAGGCTCAAAAAAAACATGAAATCACTGGTATAGTCCTTTAAATTTAAGATACATCTTCATCAAATAGAATCACATCAAATCTAATCTAATCATGGCAGAATGTAAAAGTGGATGATGCATCAAATAACTGAAATATTGATCGTTTCTGGTTTGAATCTTTACATCAAAACCTGCAGGAATCTGATTTCATAACGACGTTAACGTTAACGTTTCACCTGCTTTGTGTTTTATATGTGTGTCAGCAGCAGAAAAATAGCTTTGTGGAGCAGACATGATGCATGTGTCATGCATCATGTCTGCTCCATGTCAGAGCTCAGACTGTCTGCTGGTGGTGGAGGGTCACACACACACACACACACACACACACACACACACACACACACACACACTTCCGCATCCACTTCCTGATCCCATTTCATCACTTATGACACAGCAAGTCCTGACCTCTCTCTCTCTCTCTCTCTCTCTCTAACTTCTCTTGCTCTTTCTGTCTCTCCCACACACACACACGCACATTAACGCTCTACACTGACACATAAACACACTGTAAATAGTTCTACCTGTTTAAATCTGTTAAATGTTTTGTTTGATCTTTATTGCTGTTGTCTGTTGCTCTGTTCAGTCATCAAATCTCTTTTTTTTTTTTTTTTAACAGGATTACTCAAACATTTCTGAACCGGTTTTGGCCAGTCTTGGTAAAAGGTCATGGTCGAGGGAAGAACCCATTAAGTTTTGGTGCTGATCCAGGTCCAGTAGTGGATCCCAGATTTCTCTATACGATTCGCTAACATTGGCAGATTTTGTTTTTCCGCAATATTGTCAGTTTCTTCAAATGATCTAAATTCAGAAGACAGCTATATTTATCTCCTGATACATGATCAGTAGGTGCAGTTTGGTCCAGATCCAGACGGATTTTTAAAAACACAGCATCAGAGACATCTCTCCTCTTTTCAGACTGGAATTTTGTGCGGTGACTTACAAATCTTCATTCAGAACGCCTCTAATGACTTTATTCATTCATGCAAAGACGTTCTGCATTTTCATTTCCTATCAGCCTCATGCAGCTTTCAGCCTAAATCTTTTACATAGCACTTTTTTTCTTATGGATTTGCCTTAGGTGTTTATTTTCATTCTATTCCTTTATATTTCTATTTATAAAGCATTCCAATGTGGAAGTTTCTCACTGCTAATGATAATTATTTATTGAACATGTTGTCAACATATTGGCATATAAACCATAATTTACTATGAAATGTGTCATTTGCAAAATAGTTCTGATCATATTTTGATAGTTTAGTGAGAGAACAGAGAAGTTACTGTGTTTTCCTTTGTTTTCACCACTTCACCATATTTATTATTACAACAAAAAATAAATAAATAAATAAATTCTGACTTGTTGGTGTATTTCCAGGTAAGTTTTGCGTGTGTTGTCCTGCTTATATAAGACTAAAGAGGAAGAATTCCCTGAAAGGCAGCTTGACCTGAATCTGTTTTCATTGGCTTACATTCACAGACGTCACGATGAGGCATTTCTCCACACACCTTCAGGAAATGAGCTGTTTTCCAACTGAGTTTCTCTGTAGAGCTCCTGATCATGCATTCATTCCCGACGCCAAGGAGGCTTTTACCTGTATGTGTGTGTTTGTTTGTTAGGATTTACTCAGAAAGTTCTCAGTATATCAACCTGGTGGAACAGCAGGCACCTATTAGAACTGGTGCTGATCAGGTCTGATTGGGATCATAATTTTTACTGGGAATTTAAAGGACCATACCAGGCATTTTGCATGTTTGAGCTTAATATAGTCACTTTTCATACACATAACGTTACTGACAATCATTTCCCAAAGCATATGCTGGAACAGTGAATTAACAATGTTTTTCCTACCTTCCAGACTGCCAGACTTCAGTTCATTCTGGTACGCTATTAAAATCAACTTGTTGATACTTGAAATGTTCTTGGGATAGGTAATCCATCATCACAAACAAGATGTGTATTCAGGTTTTTTTCAAAGTTATGTAATTTTAGTGTTTAAGTGCAATAAAAGGCACAGAGTGAATGTATGTCTCCACCAGGGGATATAGTACCAAAAGAAGACCTGCGTTTATCGCAAAATTTAAACGACTGTGACTTCATAAGGCTGTGTAACTATTAGCTGGAGAAACATTGATTTTTAAGGTGGGTGTATCACTTGAATATTTGATTTTGAAAGAT
>VXCM01001027.1:159321-178335 GCA_014773175.1 Lucifuga dentata | reverse complement strand
GGGGGGGGGGGGGGGGGGCAACATCAAGTTTTATGTCATAGGGTTTACTTCATAAAGTTTCCAACATAAAGCTTTAAATCATATAGTTTTACATCATAAAGTTTCCAAAATAAAGTTTAACATCATAAAGTTTCCGACATAAAGCTTTAAATCATATAGTTTTACATCATAAAGTTTCCAAAATAAAGTTTAACATCATAAAGTTTCCGACATAAAGCTTTAAATCATATAGTTTTACATCATAAAGTTTCCAAAATAAAGTTTAACATCATAAAGTTTCTGACATAAAGCTTTAAATATCATGAAGTTTTACATCATAAAGTTTTACATCATACTTTATGTCGGAAGCTTTATGATGTAAAACTTTATGACATAAAATTTATGATGCAAAGCTTTATGAGGGAAACTTTATGATATGTACATATATACATATACAGTATACTGTAGAAAAATCGAGAAAATTAAACGACCGTGACTTCATAGTTTTGTATAACTATTATCAGGAGAAACATGGATTTTTAAGATGGGTGTATCGCTTGAATATTTGATTTTTTAAAGATTAAGAGGTTTTGCAACATATCAGGAAAGCTGAAATATGGTTTTATCCTTTGGGAAATGATTGTCAGTAATGTAACATGTCTGAAAACTGAATATATCAGGCTCAAACATGGTATGGTATGGTATACATAGAAATCTTTCTTGAGCTCTAACTTTCACCCTCAAACACATCAGTTGTAAACCTTCATGTCAGCAAAGAAAATTTGGTATAATTTCTACTGTAAAGAGTCAAACCGATATAAAATGACACCATTTGTCTCTCTGCTGAGACTTTTTGTCATTTGAAGTTTATTGCAGGTTCTGGCCCGCTTCAGAAAAATCCATTTCTTTCCTCTTGACTCTCTGGTTTGCTGTATTGTACGTTGATGGCACTTTGCCAAATGAGCTCCCTTTGTCTCTCCACCTCTGAGTGCAAAAGTGAGGCTACCAAATATAGCACTTTTCACAAACGAGTTGAGGCAAGGTCGTCTGCCAAAGAAAAATTCCATTATTCGTTGTTTCACAGGAGAAGACGAGGTGTGAGCTGCATGTCCAGCAGTTTGTGCGGATCCAATTATTATTATGCCATATTTGATTTGAAGGAAGGAGGGGGAGGAGGAGCGGGCAATATAACGACCCTGCAGCCATCATGCCAACGCTGGAATATAAAGCAGGAGGATAAACATTAAGATTCATGTTACTGCACAGAATACTGAACACACACACACACACACACACATACACACAGAACTCAAAGCTGACCTTGATTTTTATGTCATATAAATCAAATACAAGAGCTGAGAAAAATGAGAAATAATTGATTTTCCTGTTTCTTCGCTCTCTGAAATGTGTTTTATAAGAGTTTTCAAAAAAAGATGCAAGAATTCTTGTATGTGTTGTGAGATCTAACATGGAGGAAGATGATTGGGATGATTGGCTCCAGCTCGGTAAAAGGAAAGATTTTGATTGGCTGAAATTGATCAGAGAGAATCATATAAATGTCTAAGTACAGAAAGACAGAGGAACAAAGGAGAAAAAGAAAAAAGAAATTCTGACCTTGGCTTTAATGTTAGAGAAGAAATAATGAAAAAGAAATGATAGAGTATTCACATTTTTTAATACATAAAACCTGAATGCATCAATGCACATTCCATGCACGATTATTGTACTATGTGGATTTTGTCTGATGAAGGTCCAGCACTCTCAGCGTCATGCAGTGAATTACATGTCAGGCAGGAAGACTGAGAGATTAAAATGTGGATGAGCTCGCTGAGCATGAAGACAGAAAATCTCAGAACGTTCCAGTTTTCAGTTTGTATTGTTTTATTTTTCTACAATAAAAAACAAACTATGAAAATCATCTATTGTCTATGAAAAACAATGTCTCTAAGTCAATATTAAGTACAATTCTGTATTGTATTCTGTATTATGATTATTATTGGATTTGATGTTGATTATATAGTTGCTGCTATAGTCATGGATCACTTTTCCATACTCTTCTATTGAAAAATATGATCAGATTTATGATCGGCATTTCTTTACCCAGGGAAAGAAAATGTTGTACACAATAGCTGCTTGTTTCAAGTGAAAATAGGAGATGTTCTCTAAGAAAACATGAATCAGTGGCAGATTAAAAAGATGTGTCACTCAGAGGAACACATGACTACAACGTGCTTTATAAAAGCATCAGATTTCACATGAGGATGCTGCAGGGTGAAGAGTCTCATCTCAGCCTGAGGATGAACCAGAAAATCTTTGAAGTTCCAGGAAAACTGAGAACAAAAGAGTTGATGATTTCTTCTGGTGGTCGGAAATAATCAAAGAGCAGAGAGGAAGGGTGGAACCTTATGAAAATATTACAGCAACTAAAAATGTTTTAAGTTCTCTGAATGTACACAGTGTCATCTGTCATCTTTATTCTTTACACACAAATCAGTTAGCTGCTCCAGTGACGACCATAAACACTTATTTTTTCACCTTTTTTTCCTCATGACCAGTAAATGTTTTTTGCACAGAGCACTGTGGCTTCATATCGTTTATATCAGAAGCTCAGAAGCTTCCCGTGCATTTTTACATACCGTTAACCTTGTAATAAATGAAAGTATTTCATCTGCTTACAGTTGAATTGATTTCTCCCGAGGACGCAGCATAGCATCGCTGTGGTGAAAACATAAAAATCATTTATATATGATAACAATTTGCAAGTATGATGCTGAGTTACATCTGCATCACACAGATGAGGTGAATTTAAAAATTAAAGCTTAAGGCTGTTTTGAACACTTCAGGAGGCGAGACATTCACATGGACTCAGAATGAACTCAGAAACTCTCTTTTCAGACTTTGGGATTGTACATAGAGAAAGTACACAAGAGCAAAGTAAAGCTTGTTTTATACTTGATGCATCCATGTGGGTGCACGGATCCCCACGGACAAAATGACGTCACAGAGAAAGACACTCCCATGGCGCCACGTGCACATCCGAGATTTTGTAAGTCTGCATGGATGATTCAAAGTGGAGGAGCTGCTAGTAACCGTTTTTGATATACTGCCTCCTGCAGTTTGGATGATGAAAAGACACACGGAGTATAAAAACTCCATGTATCTGCTTATCATGTTTCCACGTCAGCACTCATGCCTGTGCAAATGTCTGTGCAGAAAGTATAAATAGTATATATATATATATAGGGCTCAAACATGCACGATCACCTGTATGATCCTTTAAGGCCTGTAATAGTTTAGAAAGGTCTAGAAAGACAAAGAAACAGAGCACAAGAGAGAAAAATACAGAAAGTGGGTTAGGGATGGGGAGCTGGAGCTGTAATCTGGGCTTTAAGGCTTCCATTGGTATTAAGGAAGGACACTTATGAGCTTGGAGTGTTTTTCTCCTCGGAGGGAAAGAGTAATTGGATAGAAACCAGAGAGCCTGATGCTGTGATGACACAGGACAGGACAGTGGAGGTGGATGACGCCCACAAGCTGGTAAACAATGGAAACATCGTTAACACACTTACAGGCTCATAAATAAAATGATTTAATAAATAAGACTATTAGTTCTATATGCAGATACACACATATACACCCATGAACACGCAGCATGCGTCCATGTCAACATCTAGAAATACACACATGCAGGCAAACACATGTTCCATTGAGGAAAAACTAGAACATGTTCAGGAAATATTGGTTGCCTGTATGATTTAACACATTTACACATGTTGATGCTTTTATGATTAACAGTATTAAAATGTGTATGTGCATTAAAAAGCTACAGTCAGCAATTTTTGTAGAATGAGCCATTCCCACTCAACTTTGGCAGCCAACTGTAGCAAAACAGTAAGAATTTAAAAAAAAAAAAAAAAAAAAACACAGCGTGATAACTTTTTTCATTCTTGGTCCAGGGTAAACATTGTGTTAATAAAGTCACAATTGTGAAGGAGATATGAAAAAAATCAAAATAATAATTTAATAATATCAAAAAAAAAAAAAAAAANAAAAAAAAAAAAAAAAAAATGTGTCTAAACTTAAAGAATCCAGGAGGGGAAAAAAAAAGAATTTTGATTCTGTGACTTAAGGTTCAAAAGTTATAGGGCAAAATGTAAAAGTGCTTATTACAGCGCCACCATCAGGCCTATCAAAGTAAACTTGATAGATCGGTTCAAATTATCACAACTAAATAAATTATAGTCGTGATAATTTGGACCAATCTATCAAGTTTAGTTACTGTAGCTTTTATGGTTACTGAGTTACAGGTACTTTTAGTGGATAATAATAATAATAATAATAATAATAATAATACAAGCATTTGGACCCTTAATTAGACAAAGAGGAGAAATAATAGGAAGTGCTCAGAGGCTTTGCATATAGCATGATGAAACAATCACTGTGAGGGGAAATTATTCCTCTGAGTTAGTGTGATTTGAGATTCTGCACTGTCAGAAAGTCTTATATCATTCTTATATCATTGTTATATCATACAAAGTGGGACCACATCTTCCCATAAAATCTCCCCTCAGTCCTCTGTGTTGTTCCTCTCTTTCTTTTTACACCATACTCATGTACTTTGTGTTTTCTCTTCACCTGCTGACCTGATAAAAAGATGACTTCATTTCAACACATATTTTTTTTTTTACTTCAAGAATCACATAGTTACTGCAATTAATAAGCTGCGAAAGAATTTAATGAAGAAAGCACAAGCTGATATTGTGGTTCTCTTTCATTACTGGCATGTGTTTAGCATTAGCATTAAATGTTAACTAGGTTCTCTTATTGACTGTGATACACATCCAGAAGTCTCTGGCAGCTCAAAACATTTACAGCAAACACACATTCTGCAAATCATGCATCTCTCTCCAAATCCTCTGTCGCTGTTTGGGTGGCTGTTGTGTTATAATTCATATTTCTGCCAGATAGGTTTGTGTGTGATTTAATGAACTTCATAAATGTGTATTTATATGTTTACTTCTAAGACCATAAGCCCTTAAACCATATAAACAAACCCTCTGATAGGCGATACAACTTGTCCACTGTCATTATTCAGGGCTGCATATGTGAAAAGCAGCATTCGCCCTTTGGCTACTTAAACATTCCGTTTCAGTCAGCGTAGTAATGTACTCATTAATACTTAAATGAGTGTGTAGCAGCCATTAAAGTCCAGGAAACAAGTAATAGACATCGTAGTGCTGCATATTGTGAGTGCATGTAGTAAAATAGTGAACAAGAAGGAGCATTTCAAAGCAGGCTGGGAGAAAATCAACTCGGTGACCCTGCAGAGCAGATTTTGAGTCTGGTCCCTGAAGGCATCTCTCTAATTCAAAAGAAAACCGTTGGCAGATACAATCTATAATGTTCAAATGACAAATGTGTCAAGCCCTGCCTGCTACTTAGACCCTACACATGGGGATATTAAAGAACCGTACCATCCATTTTGCATGTTTGAGCAACATTTCAGCTGTTCTGATATTTTGCAAAATTTCTTAATCTTTCAAAATCAAAATTCAGGCAATACACCCCCTTAAAAATCCATGTTTCACCTGCTAGTATAGTTACACAGCCTTATGAAGTCACAGTCGTTTAAATTTTTCAATAAACACAGGTCTTCCTTTGGGACTATATTCCCCAGTGGAGACATACATTCACTCCATGCTTTTTATTGCGTTTAAATGCTAAAATCACGAAAGTTTGAAAAAACCTGAATACACATTTTGTTTTGTGATAATGGATTAGCTATTCCAAAAACATTTCAAGTATGAACAAGTTGATTTTAATAGCGTACCAAAATAAACTGAAACCATTGGTGGTCTGGAAGGTAGGAAAAACATTTTCAATTCACCGTTCCAGTAGTATGCTTTGAGAAATGATTGTCAGTAATGTCACATGTATGAAAATTGAATATATTAGGCTCAAACATGCAAAATGAATGGTATGGTCCTTTAAATGACTCTGAAATGTCTTTTTATTGTAACAATATTAAGGATTCAACATTTCTTTTTTTTTTTTTTTAATTACCTAGACACGTGTTTTCTGCACTGTAAACTACTATTATTTAAACAAAAATCTACTCCTAAAAAGTCTCCTGGGAGGTTACAATTTATTTAAAACTAAAAATTAAATAAAGAGGGAGCATATCACTCCAGTTTTAGTTAAATTCTACTGGCTTGGAGTATCATTCCTCATTGATTTTTATTTTTTTTTATTAGTCTTATTGTCTTTTTATTAGTATAAAACACTGTAAAAATGGTTTTAGGACAATGCAGACTCAGATCCTCTATGCTGCTCTGTTAGATTTTCCAAAACAAAACCTCAAGAAATTTGGACATGCAGGTTTTTTTTTAATGCTCCTAAACTGTGGAGCAGCCTTACCAAAAACATCAGGGAGGTGCTCCATTTTAAACCTTTTTGTCTTTAAATGTAAATGCATTCCTCGAATGAAAGATGCTATAAAATAACGAGTATTATCATCATTATTAACTGCCTCCTCTGCACCCAAATCCAAAGTCCGTGGAACTCAGGTAGAAGTTTCACCCACTCACTCTGCTGCAATGTGCAGAAACACACACACAGCAGAAAGAGGAGAAAGTGCTGCAGAAGAGAGGAGAAAGGAGGATAAGGGAGAAAAAAACAGCCAAACAAAGGAGAGAAGAAGAGAAGAAGGGGGGAATATGAATGAGAGGTGTCAACTCCCTGCAGGAGTAACGGGAAGCAAATCTTCACATGGTGCTTGATGATGAGAGGAGAGAGGAGGAAACAACGCTTCCCGCCCTCCATGTTGCCACTGTCAGGGCTAATATCTCATTACTAGTCTTAGCTGGAGGCTCTCAGGCAGTCAGGGAGAGTTCAGGAAAGCTCCAGAGAGACAAACAGCAGGGCTCTCAGCCAGCTTAACGGCAGGAAAGCAGAAATGAAAATACTCAGAGGAGTCGTCGAGAAAGAGAAGCCATGAGAAGATACTTTTGTAGATCGTTGCTAATTGTGGGAACTAAAGCACATGTAACACTCTTATGAATGTGTCTATTCATATATTGTTAAAAAATATATATATATTTGTGGGGAAAAACCCAAGTTTTTCCAAGCTGGAGCCTTCTCGTGTTTGCCTGAATTGCATCTATCTTGCTTTCAGGGAAATGTTTGGCATTTCTTTTGCTTCAGCAGCAAATTTAAAGCCAGACCACCAAACTCTTTTTTGGCTGGAGAGGAGAGGAGAGGAGAGGAGAGGAGAAAATAGGAGGGAAGAGGAGAGAAAAGGAGAAGAGACTAGAAGAGAAGAGAGTAGAAGAGAAGAGAACAGCAGAAGAGAGGAGAGGAGAGGAGAGGAGAGGAAGCTTGAAGTGAGGCGTTATAACACTGGCACGAGACCTCAAAACCACAATCAGGCGAGGGAGGAAAAAGTCAGAAGCCCTCACACAATGTGAACCCGCTGACATAGTGTAAGCTTCATAACAGGAGAAAACAATCATCTGTTTCTCTGCAGCACATTTTCCACCGTGACACTGTGACATCACTAATGGAGGTAGTCACTCTTTTGCACCTCCAGAGGGCAGATGAGTTTCACTCAGCCTGTGGTAGTGAGGCTGTGAGTGGATCAGAGAGGGCAGAAGAGGACGACCACTCAGGCTTCACACTGCATCTCACCACAGCTCACACTCGCCTGCAAATAAAGTATGTGGGTTTTTTGGCTTCCAAACCCTCAGCGCAGCACTGTGTTGGCGTCTGGTTAGGGTTAGGGTCACAGAGGCTCTGCTGCTAAAGCCTGAAATTTTACTTGTCATATACTTACTTAAAGGATCTTGCTGGCAATCGTGCATGTTTGAGCTCAGTTTTTTCAATACTGACAACCATGTCCCAAAATAAGCTGCTTTAGTACATTTTGGAATTGTTTTTCCTGGCTTCCAGACTGCCATTGGTTACAGTTCATTCCAGTACGCTATAAAAATCAACTCATAGACACTTAAAACACACTTGAGATACTTAATCGTAATAGTATTATGTAATAGTATTAAATGCAGATAAAATCAAGTCAATGTTGTTTACGAATGGCAAAAAATTGCCTGAAAACCTTCCAAAGGTGAAAACTGCACAAGGAATTGAACTTTAATTGTCGTATAGATTTGAATATAAGCTGAGTTTTTATTACCAAATTTCATAAAAGTAAATCAGGGGGTCAGCTTATACATGAGAAATTCAAATTTGATCCCAGAGAAGGAAATTTCCATGGGTGGAAATACTACCCATTACCACTACCCATGGAAAATAGTTTAAATCATACCTTAGAATGAGATATTTCCTGACTAAACATCTTATCCAGCACATTTTGCAGCGGCCAGTAAGCGCTGTTGTGACTGGTCAAAGACAAAAGAATGAGCCAATCAGACATGACCTTATAAAAGTGCTGTTTCATATACTGGTACAGTACCATTATTTGCTAGTCTCGTTATGTCGTTAATAGAATTTTTAAGGTGGGTCACCACCTTAACATTCCTTAATAACATTTACCTAAACATTTGATTTTGATAAGGGGTTTGGCAAAAAATTAACAGGAAAACTAAAGTATGGTTTCATGTTTTGGAAAATGGCTGTCAGTTACGTAACATAATATTCATTGAGCTTAACCCTGTAAAGCTGACCCATGAAATAATTATCAAATTTTTTGCAGTTTGTTTCCTTATTGAACCCTTTAACAAACACAAAAAAAAAAAAAATTCTGAATTTTTTTTTTTTTTTTTTNTTTTTTTTTTTTTTTTTTTGCATATATGATTTTTTTTTGTATCACATTTGATACATCAGGCATTTATTGAACTCAACAGGATTTAACTGGAACATTTTTTAAAGAAACAATATAATAGGCATTTTGGTTAATAACTGATCATGTTGATGATGTAGAGGTCTCAGAAAATCATGAATCAAATGTGACACAAATGCAAAATCACCAGTGTGGTGCTTTAAAGTCACATAGGAGTCACGTTTATAGAATGGCTGATATATCAGCCACACTATTCAGCATTCTGCACTGGTCTTGAGAGGGTTCAGCCTCTCTGACAGACCGTATACCTTTATCTGAGGCTGTACTATCCCAAAAATAAGCTGGCAGCTGAGAGAATGTGAATGTGAAAGAAGCTGAAGAGGTTGTCGGGTTCAGTTCAGGGCTCCTCCACTTCCTGTCAGTCCATGCGACTGGCTGCCTGCGTGTCACGACTCGGTCGCAGACTGTGTGCCGTTTCATTGTTTGGCTTGTTGCGTTAGTGACTGCAGATGTGTGATCACACTGACCACATCTGACAGCCACAAAAGGAGGGAGAGACAGAAAAGACAGAGCTGGGATGACAGAAAGTAAGACAGAACTGCAGAGAGAGATGAGATGCAGGCCATCACATCCATGTTCGGAGAAAAACATCCAGAGAGATGGAGGGAGCATAACGAGGTGGTGATAAATGATAGGCGAAAATTCAGGCAACGAGATTGTGAAAATGGAAGAAGAAGATTAAAACGAGCCATCAAACAATGACAGGGTGAGATCTGAGAAGCAGGGGAGAAAAGAACAAAGATTAGATGGAAAAGAGTGAAATTCCTTGTAGTTTTAGATAAGGCTTATAGCATGTAAGTTAAAAAAAAAAAAAAAAANTTAAAAAAAAAAAAAAAATTCAAGAAATTTATATTTGCATTAAAAAAAAACATTTTCAGCAGGCCATTACTCATGCTCTAATGATAAACTCTTTCAGCTCATCCTTAACTGATCATAGTTATGCTAATTTGTTATTAGAAACACCTTTGTAACTGTGTTAGCACACCTGAAAGCCATTCTGCTGTTCAGTTATGCAGGTAAATTGCTTTTACTTGGATTGCAAGGTACTGACATTCCTAAAGCTCAATTCTGTGGTCAAAAATACTAAAACAAAACGGCTTTCTAAAGAAACATGTCAGTCTATTGTTAGCCAATGGCCATTTGCAAACATTATTAATGTCATAGCTATATATTTAATCAATTTAATGCAACCTTGGCACATAAAATTATAAATTTTAATCAAAAACATGAAAAACTTTTACTCTGTCTGGCTCCGTGCAATCAAATTGAAGTCCAGCTGTAAAATTTAAGTTTAGAGTACCATTCCATTCCCAAACCAGCTTTGGATAATTAGCAGGAATATGTAGCCAAGAGGAATGGAAGCAGTACAGTGCTGTTATGTTTTGTTTTGTTTTGTTTTTTTTGGTTTGTTTTTTTTTAAATAAAGAACTAAAGAAATGGAGGGGCAAAGAAGGACATAAATAGTGAAATCAGAAACTTTGCTAGAAAGGTATGGAGCAGACCTGTGTGTGCAGAGAGAGAGGCTGGTTCTTGTTTCTAGATGAGCAGATTGTTGCAGTTAGTGTGTTTGCGGTTGTGTGACAATCAGCATGGAGACCCTGGTGGAGGAAATTCCTGCACATTGTTATCATCATTGCCTTTTCATAAACGGAGCTGCCGTCTGTGATTACCCACTTGTTTGTGAATGTGTATCTGATTTATGGGTTTATGAGTGTGAAGTTTTGTGTGTGTGTGTGTGTGTCAGTGTGAGATTCCTGACAGGATAGGTGAGCGCTGGTCGTTTGCCCTGCAGGACCATTTGTTGGAGTTGGCATTAGAGAAGAGTGACAGGGCACCAAAGTAAACGGCATAAAAGGGAAAAGTTGGATAGTGCTCTTATGAGAAATGGAAGCATATTATTCAGAGCTACATACACGCATACACACTCAGATGCACGTACACTCACACAAACACGCAGTAAAACCACAGAGCCTATCGCATAGGAACGTCTCCTGAATTGACCCCAATTATCAATACAATGAACACACACTTGAAAAATTTCCTGTGTGTTAAAATTTTAACCACTTGCATATGTATGCTGCTAAAGAAGGTATTATTGCAATCCCAGACCCGCCCTGCCTGACGGAGACCAAACCCTGATTAAACAAAGAGAAAAGAAAAAAAAACAACTGGAAATTCCCTGATGCACAATGAGGAAAACTATGCATAAAAGTTTATTTTTGTATTATCTGAAGAAGTTAAAAGACAGAAAATCTTGTGAAACCAAAATTATGCAGGACTCAACCTGATGCTGTATCCTCTCCTATCAACTCAAACTATTTCCTAATTGGAATTATCTATACTTATGTGATTTTCCAGTAATGACAGGTTTGCTGCTGGAGGTAATCATTTCAGAGCCAGAGATTATAGGAGGTGGAGGGGAAAGTTTAAACGCGGATATAACAGATATAAATCACGTGACTTTCTGATCCCATCACCACTCAGGTTGAAGATTTGTTTGTGAGAACATAATTCCTTCGACATCAAGTTTATGGAGGATGCCGAGATGATGAGTGTATGAGCGCGTTATGAGTCATTTCAGCTTCCAAATCTGAAATCCATCTCCAAACAGACTCATCTGAGAAGAATTAGCAATCCAAATATAATCCCACTCAGTCATCTAACAGCAGGAGTTATGATCCTTAAAAGCTTGCCGAATTATCATTTAATTATCATCTAATTATCATCTGCTCTTGTTCACAATTTAGGTCAGATTAATTGTTTTTCCGGAAACATTTTCACCAGATTACATGTCCCAACACACAACTGTTGTGTTTCTTGCTGCAAGAGGTCACTGTTGACCACAGTTTCCAGGAATTGAGGGGGTAAAAGCATGTCTCAGGATGTGCTTTGAGTTGTAGAATGGAGAGGAAAGTGCAACCAAGAGACGACTCAGAGATCACAAATGTGTTATTGAAGACAAAGATACGGACTTTAGTTCTTAGATGGGCAATTTGTTAAACAAAACCATCCATTATCATCTGCTTATCCGGGTCTGGGTCGCGGTGGCAGCAGACTAAGCAACCCGACCCACACTTCCTGTCCCCAGGCCCTCTAACTCTTCCTGGGGGACTCTAAGGCGTTCCCAAGTCAGCTGGGAGATGTAATCCCTTGTTACGACCCGGCCTAGGAACTGTGCGCAATATGTGGAAGAGGTTTCCCTGCACATGCCTGCTCCCAAGAAAGGCCCAAAACACAGAGTTATTTAGTGCAGACAGATAGCAGTATTTATTTTTTCGTATCAGGGTGAGCACAGCCAAAAAAATATCAACCACAAACCAACTAACAGTCCTAAAACTTCTCTAAACCAAAATGAAAAAATGGAAATAAAATACAGAGGACTGACCTGAGCTCACATCACCAAAACAGGAGAAAATGAAGTGTACAAAAATAAAACAGGCTTCTCACCCAACTGCTACCATGGAGTGCTAATGACAATAAGTGAAAAGTAGCAGGTGATACACAGAGTATGCAGAATAAAGTAGCTGAGTGAAAGGATGACACTAACCTTCATGAGCAAACAAAGCAGAATAACTACAACTGGAGTTGGCAGAGTTACAGGATAGCCAGCGCCACAATGCAAAACAGAGTTACCAGCACCTACGATCTGAAATTAACAAAATCACAAAATAGCTAGCACTACGATTCGGATGTCAGAAAAACAGAATTACACAAACACAGCAGTGTTGGTTGGGAGCAGCCGAGGCAGGGAAACCTCAAATGTATGTTGCGCCTGGTTCCCTAGGCCGGGTCATAGCATAAACCCTCCAGCATGTCCTGGGTCTTCCCAGTTGGATGTGCCTGGAAGATCTCCCTAGGGAGGTGACCAGGGGGCATCCTTACTAGGTGCCCAAACCACCTCAACTGACTCCTTTCAATGCAGAGGAGCAGCGGCTCTACTCCGAGTCCCTCCCGGATGTCCGAGCTTCTCACCCTGTCCCTGAGAGTGAGCCCAGACACCCTATGGAGGAACCTCATTTCCGGTGCTTGTATCCGCGATCTTATCCTTTCGGTCACTACTCGAAGCTTGTGACCATAAGTGAGAATAGGAATGTAGATTGATTGGTAAATTGAGAGCCTCGCCTTCTGGCTCAGCTCCCTCTTTACCACGACGACGGTCCAGTACAGCATCTGCTGTATTAAAATGATTTTAAAAAAGCAATGCTAATAACAGTTCACAAAAGTTAAAAATGCAATGAATGTCACTGCTACCTCAGGGCTCTGGAATGGTGACCTGGGATATCACCATGCACAGGAGCACACTTACACACAACAAAACAAAAGAAAATCCATACCACCACCGGGTGCACGGGGAGGAAGGCCACGCTCATTTAGGCGCTCTGGGGTNGAAAATCCATACCACCACCGGGTGCACGGGGAGGAAGGCCACGCTCATTTAGGCGCTCTGGGGTCGACTGGCGATGCCAAAAGCTCTACGCAAAAGAGGTTAAAAATGAACAGGCATAAAATATCTTATTGCATTAACAACTAACTCAATCACATCAACACAGAATTGCAATGTCGACGGCAAAACAAGCTAAAACAGACATCGATGGCAGATAAAAAAAAAAATTAAACATCCCTCAGCACAAACAGAGGTGCATAACAGTTAAAGACAACAAGTTTAAAAACAAAAAAAAGTTAAATACCTTTCCTAAGCCATGTCCTGAGTCTGATTAAAACCACCTACTGCATGCAACAAAGAATTTAAATGGTTAACAGCAACATTTAATCACATCACGAATCAACTTAAATAAACCCAAACATACCTCTGTGACCACTTCCTGCTTCACAGCCAAGAACAATCTGACTCTGCTTTATATTTCCCCCACTCAGCTAATGATCAGAGTGATTTCAGGAGTGGAACCTGGGCCACAGAAAGAGGGAAGAAGAAGAAGAAGAAGAAGAAGAAGAAGAAGAAGAAGAAGAGAGGTGCAAGTGTGTGTGTGTGTGTGTGTGTGTGTGTGTGTGTGAGAGAGAGAGAGAGAGAGCCTATCACCCAAACTTCTAATTTAGCCCCAGAGATCCACAGGCACAATTTCCACCTTAATTTTTTTTTAGCTTAATTTATAACTATTCTGATTTTCCCAAGTAAAACAGGAAAAAAATTATTTTTTTAAGTCTAAAAAACAAAAAAAAAAAAAAAANAAAAAAAAAAAAAAAAATAACAGACCACAACTATAGACTGATTTTTCAAATAATGCTGTATTGAGAATGCATGAAAAACTGGTTGATGTTTTACTTTGATGCAGCTTGTCCAAACTGCATGAATAAAACATCTGACAAATAATACAGTACTGTGCAATAATACAGCTTGTTTTTTCCACAACATGTAGCCATGTAGCCCAGACAAAGACTATTTCTGAAGAAACACGTTAGTTTTAAAAGTATGTTTTCATAGACACTTTGCATGTCTTTGTGTTTCCACTGGAACCTCTTTGTTTTTGACACAAACACGGTGTGTTACTCCTCCAAGTTCACATCAAAATCAAAATGTTAGCTGTTGCTGTTGTCATCATGATTAGCTGGCTAGCTAGTTAGCTAACCTTGATTGATTGGTCAAAGCCAATTTGGTGAAGAATTCTAGACAGCCAGGGACCCACACTGGGTGGATTTATTCTGTGTCCGAGCTATCTCAGAAGTCGGATTTTTCCCAGTTGGACGTTCTGACTTTCGATCTCAAATCGTTCCAGTCAAATATAAACAAAAAAGCATGGGAACACCAATAAATACTGTAAGATTAAATAAACTTAGTAATAAATGCTAACTAAAGTAAAGTTAGACTACAGGACTGTTTGGTTGTGTTGTTTTACAATGATATTAATCACTGTGGGTATTAAATATTTGTGCAGAGAAGTCATATTCTGAAATTATTTACACTTACGTATCAATGGCAAACAGACATTGTACACTGCAGATGTAGTAGTACCTTGGCGATATATTTTGACCTTTTTATTTCAGTGTCACATAAGAAAAAATATTTCATTTCTCTGTTAGCTGATCATTTCCATTAATAAAATTCGCATCCACGGGTGCTGCCATGTTGGTTGACGTCATACTTGTGAACATGGGGTAGATAATTTGAGTTTCCCAGTTGGAGCTCCAACTTCAAATGCTGTTCCAACACATTTTTCCAAGTAGCATGTCAGAAAAATCCGACTTTCGAGTAGATAGCATTAGCTCAAGCCTGCTTCAAAGGTGCATGGTGACGCTGCATGTGAGCACATTTTGACCCCCAAAATAACACACAAGATACCCTAAGATCTTGTGGACTTACTTAGATGATACCATAAGACTGCAAGTCCACTTAGAGTCCACCGTTTTGAACAGTTCCTGACTTCTATTTCCTCCACATTTCTGATTCTGAGAAGTATGCAGCCAGTGCGTTTATATACACATTAAAACTGTGATAACACTCTGAATAAAATGTTTTTTTTTTCCAAAGGTCATGTAAAGACCAGATTAAAATCGGTGTAAATCAACGTCAGCTAACTTGAAATAACAGACCTAGATTATGCAGTTTTATAGCATATTTTAAGCGACCTCTGCATTTCCTCACCTGCTTTACTTTCCCTCAGATTCCGCTGAATCAACAAGTATCACAGTTAGCAGTGGAATTCTATGAATTCCATCCATGCAAGTCTTACACACATTTTTGCCTTAATTGGAGCACAGACAGAATTACATACATGTATATGTGCATGTAAACGTACTGAGCACGGTACACATGGAGGCAGGTTCAGAGATGTTGAGGAAATATGGAAATCTTGATGCCAGGCTTAATAAAACATGTGGTACCTGATCTTTGTTCAGTTTTCTATGTCTGCTCTGTTTTTCATTACAGGCGACGATGCCAGAGGCCACGAGCCAAACCAGCTATGAGAACAAGCCAAGGACCTGCCGCTAAAGGAATCTTTGTCTAAACTGACTGAGCACCCAAAAGGAAAGATAATAAACAGCTTACAGTTAAATCATGTGTCATATTATTTTATTTAGATTTCAAAATCAATCATAAAAGCAGGATCCAGGATGCCATAACTCTACATGATTTTGTTGACAAATCTAAGGCCATGAGACAACAGGACCATCAGATTCTCAAAGGAAGTGGGCGGTCCTGAATCACGTCTGGCTGCATCACCCGCCATCCCACGCGCAGGCCACGAGCTTACATCACCAAATGTTTTCACCTATCTGAGTCACTCCCTCCTTAATATGTCCTCTGTTCCCAAACAGAACGCAGATCACGGCAACGATTACAAAATTATGGCTTAAAAATAGCAGCAAAAATATCTGCTTTTAGCTGTTTAGGTCACTTTGGTCACTTTTCTTGGAGTTTTCTGGGTTGTTGTTCGTCTGGCCAGCAGAGCCCCAGAGCGACCTGAGGTTCACCTGCTTTACCACCAAGAAACACAGCCTACAGAAAATTCTTACAATATTATGATGTGCAGTGGGGTCCAAAAGTCTGAGACCACATAGAAAATCTGTGAAGTTTTCCATGTAAATGTGGAAATAATCAGAAAGTCTGACATCACAAGAAGCTCTTTGGAGCTCATTGTCACATCATGCTGGATAACTTGGCTCATCAGGTTTTTACAGACTTGTGGAGTCCATGCTGCTGGAGTGATGNATCATGCTGGATAACTTGGCTCATCAGGTTTTTACAGACTTGTGGAGTCCATGCTGCTGGAGTGATGATCATTAAAGCAAAAGAGGGGGCATACCAAATACTAAGATATTCTGACATTCATACCAAATACTAAGATATTCTGACATTTGTACCAAATACTAAGATATTCTGACATTCATACCAAATACTAAGATATTCTGACATTTGTACCAAATACTAAAATATTCTGAGATTCATACCAAATACTAAGATATTCTGACATTCATGGACATCTTTCAAAGATTCAATTTTCACTCAGAAGCTGACAATATTATCATTTGTAATGAAAAACCTTGTATTACATTCAAAAGAGAAAGCAAAATAGAAGCACTTTCACAGTGGTCTCAGACTTTTGGACCCTTTTCATAGCTTACACATCAGTGGTCATGTGTCCTCATTAACAAATTTCTTCTCTTTTCTTTAGTTCAAGATTCAAGGTATTGTCTATCACATAGTAACAGGAAATTTTTTTTTTTGACACGGCTCAATCAAACAATAACATTATAAAAACAGCAGGACAATAGAAGCACCACAGTAAAACATAAAATTATAAATGATAACATCAGTACTTTAAACAAAGTAAATCAAGTGAAAACTGTTTCCTAAAACACAAAGTGCAGTTTAAAACAAATTTAAAGATTCTTGCTTCCTCAGCATCTCTCTTTCTCCCACCCACACAGTCACTCTTCCTTCATTTCTCCATCAATTTTTAAGGTGGGTGTATCACTTGAATATTTGATTTTGAAAGATTAAGAGATTTTGCTAAATATCAGGGAAGCTGAAAAACTTCTATCCTTTGGGAAATGATTGTTAGTAATGTAACATGTATGAAAATTGAACATATTAGGCTCAAACATGTAAAATGGATGGTATGGTCCTTTAACTCCTGCTCTTGTTCCCTGCTCCTGTAATGACCTCTCCGTGGCTTCGCTCCAAGTCTAGACATTGCGCAGGTGCCTCTCCCATCCTGTTTTCCCTCTACTTCTTATTTATCATCTATGTGGGCATTTGGAAAAGTTTGTTCCTTGAAAAAAAATTATTCAGGATGAGAAGACGGCTATGAATCAGAAACAGAAAAATAGGAAACAGGAAAAATACTGAGGCAAACTTCGAAGGATGCACACAAGGGAAAGCAAAAATCTGACATTAGAAATTAGCAAAGAAGGGCATAAATAAGAGAAAATATTGGGAGGGGATGGGTAATAAAAGTGACTATTCCTTTCCATGCAATCACCGTCTCCACGCTCTCTCCCTACGCCTCCTTTTTCTGTCTGTCCCCAACTTTTAGGGACTAATCCAGACTCCAAACTTTCACGGCTTTGCATTACCCTAATCCCCTCGGTCCACACAAACAGCTTTAAAGCTTCGGTGAAACTAATCGCTCTCATTTAATTATTCCCTCTCCTTCTTGTTTTGGTATCTGCTTTTGGAAACAGGACTTTAAAACATCTGAAACCACAGCTTAGCGGTTCCACGGCTAACAGCCTAATGCGACCACATCACTGAATATGTCTGCAGCCTCAGCGCCAACATCCAACAAACATGTGCTTTCTCTCTCTCTCTCTCTCTCTCTCTCTCTCTCTCTCTCTCTCTCTCTCTCGCCCCTCCATCTTCTCCCTCTCTTTTACACATTCCCGTTTCTTATCTGTTGGCCGGCTTCATCTCCGTCTTTATGTCTGTCTTCGTGTTTATTTGTCTGTCTGAGATTCCTGGCATATAGGCAGCAATCCTACAGTGTGTTTACAGTTGGCGAGGGCCTGCATTACACACTTTCACACACTTTCACACACTCTCACAGTATGCTGGTTGAGAGAAATGTGATGTGGTGTTATGTAACTCTCAGACATGAAGATGTTGTTCTGTCTATTACTTTAATTTTAAAGTATGTGTACTAAAGCCCTGCTGGCACAGGTGTGTAGTAACATGTTCCATTTACTCCGTTATGTTTACTTAAGTAACTTTTTTCACAAAATTGTACTTTACTGAGTAGTTTTATTGCAGGATACTTTTAACTCATACTTGAGTATATTTATGAAAAAATATATACTTTTACTCCATTACATTTGGTCGCACTCTTTGCGTTACTTTTGATTTCACCTGTTTGAATTCAGTCATGTTCAGTTTTTCTCTTATTGTCAGACACTACACTGTCTGCTTCAGCTCTGAAGTAGCCACGCCCCCACCCTCTGTTTCCATGGTTTCACCCGGAGCAGAACAGTCATGGTGGAATCAACAGCAGGAGGTTTAGAAGAGGCACATTCCTGGCCACACATTCAATTGCTGTTTTCTTACATAATGCGTCATAACATGTTGTGTCTTTGTCTGCTAAAAATGTGACATTTCAGCTTCTAAGAATCAACATGGAACTTGAGGAAACATGTGGCAGTAAGCTACAACATTAGCTACTTAACTAGCTGCTGCTGCTAATGCTAACTCAAGTTTTCCTGTTCTATTCTGAGTAAATTCATGAAGCTAA
>VXCM01001027.1:130765-156410 GCA_014773175.1 Lucifuga dentata | reverse complement strand
CACCCCCACCCCTCACCATCAGCACACTCCCATCATTCCAGCAGCCATTTATCCATTTATAACCTGTAATATATCAGTTTCCAGAGCAGCTTTTTCATCATTTATGATTAACCCGACTCCATGTTTTTCCCGTAGACTCTCATGAAAGCACAGAATCTGTTGAAGGTGATTGAAACGTTCTCTCTCATTCATGGAAAAACATGCATGCTGATAGCTGCGTATTCATATCTGATCCACATATTTGCTAACACACCTCCTTGCTTTATTCCAGCTGACTCTAATATGTTGCATGGTGAGCACGCCTAACTAACCCAGTTGCACCGAGCGTATTTTTTGGGGTAGTAAAGTTGTTTCCTTCCAGATTTGTTCATGAGCCCAAACCGAGCCAACTCCTTCATCACGCCGCAGAGGGGCAACGCGTACAATGTCCCAGTCAGAGGAAGCTCCTTCAACTATTACAACTTCATGAGGTGAAAAAACACGCTACTGCAGACGCACAACTTTCTCTTCATGTCATGCAAACACACAGACACACAGGAAAATGCACACATGTAAGTAGGCATACACACACACCAGCAAGAATGAGAAGACTGTAGATCATTAAGACACAACCTAATTAGACTATTAAACATGTGCTTGACATCCACACACACACACACACACATACACACCCTGAAGCTCGATATAAATAGTCAAATGCAATAATTAAGTTTGTGAGATGCAACAAAAGAGGAAAAAAGCCACTGGGTCTGTTTCTCATTAACCCTCTCTCTCTCTCTCTCTCTCTCTCTCTCNCTACCCCTGTCTCTCCATTCTCCCCCTGTCCTCCCCTCTTTCTTGTCCAGGACGATAAAGTCTCCAGCAGAGAGGCGTGCAGAGACATGCGAGGACTACTCTCCCTGTCGCTTCTACGCTTATCGCCACGGCTATCAGCAGGCCTACCGGAGATACTTTGGGAACCAAAACCCTCCTCAGAAACAAGCCGGGGCCCGTCGATACTAAACCCGACCGCCTACTGCAAAAAAAACATCATTACCTTCTTGATATGAATACCTGTTGGTTCATACATACCGTGACTTTTATGTAATTTATATACTGGTACTCTTTTCATGGCCTTTATCTAGATGCCATCCAGCTTGGCTCAGATCTTACAAACCTGTCATTACACACACACACGTAGGAATTCACGGTCGATCTCTTGTGTAATGTCAGGATAACTTTACCCACTATTATCACACCTTCCCACCATTTATGAGCTTTACCTGATATGCCTGAATGGAGATGAGTCTGTTTTGCCCACAATCCTGCCAATTCTTATGTTATCCACCTCGCCAACGCTGCTGTCAGTGTTTATTTCCATGGCTTTGAGAAATAAAATGACCTTTGTTGGGTTTTTGTCTTAATCCTTTCAGGCTTTTTCTTTGCCACATGAGAGTGTTGACATCTTGAAAGTCCCACAGCTGGAGTGTGACATGTAAAAATGACTCAAAATGCTCAAGATTAATTTTATAGCTACATATATTTTTAAAGGCTAGACAGGAGATTAACACAAAGGCTTGTCAGAGTAATCAAGGGAAATATTTTTAAAGGGGTTTCATTCTGATTTTAATTGTAGAACACTGATGTTGAGTGGTCATTTAAAGAAGCACGCATACCCCACCAAGCCTGATTAAGCCTCAATAAAATTTGTCTTGTTCTAATTATAATATCAGTTTTTTAACTATGGTGAAAAAAATCATGCTTTGCATTTGACCCACTGAACATGAAAAATCCACACAGAAAGGATCAGGACCAAATTTTTAATCTGGATCTGCACCAAATTGCATCCATTGAGTCAGTCATTGGATAAATGTGTCTGATTTCTTTCTTTCTTTTTTTTTTTTATTAGGATTTATGCATTACTTGTGAGGAAATTAACAAAAAAATATGGAAAAGCTTGCTATCTCCCACTTTAAAGAATCATCTAAAAAATTCCTGGATCTGCCCATGGATATAAATCGGCATCGAAATTTAATTGGTTCTTTTCTGTGCCATACCCCATACACCTTACCAGCAAATTTGGTTCAAAACTTTTTGAGTAATCCTGCAAACAGACCAACAAACTTTAGTATCTTTAGTAATATGTAATCGTAGTTCAGTTTCTTGTCACCATAACAGAAATCTGCAATGCAAACACAAGAGTGTGTATCAGTATCCTCATAGGCAGACAAACACACACACACACACACACACACACACACACACACAGGTCAGCAAACTTGGATTTCTGCATGCACAGTCATCAAAAGTCAGCCATTTGTGTTTTTTTATGTTGCCACAAGGCCGCAAATGTCCACAGTTAGAGCCCCTGGACAGAATTCTTGAAGTCAGTCTCTGAAATGAGACAAGGCAACAACAAGGACCAGACAGTGAAATTATACCCCACATAAGACTGTCCAGAATGGTCCAAAATCTGAACCAAGCAACAAGAGCAGAATAATAAAAAGGAAAATGTATTTTTATATTACAAATTAAAGGCACTGAAAGAATTGGATTTGAAATTTAACTTTGGCAACATATACAGCAAGTTGTGCATCAAAACTGTAATTGCAGCAGAATTAGAAAGGCATTTTATAGTAAGTTTATTGTTGTAAGTTACCACTGACTGCAATACTCTCTCACATGATGCCATGAGCCTCTACTGACCTTCACATCATGTCCATGTGACCAAAGGAGTGACCTGGCCCAAGGTGTGAACAATTCTCAGGTGTGAACAACTCTCAGAGGACAAATGCTTGTTTAACTGACATCTCCGACTCACAGCTGAAGAAGTTCCACAGCTAAAAGTTAAAATGTCCATTTGTCTTTAACCACAACAACCACATATCCACTTATGTTTTTATCAAACATATATTTACACGTTTTACTCTTCCACAGATCTCAAACACAAAAAAGTTGTGTTTCTTTTACTTTACGTAGGAAATCTCTGTGGTTTCTAATAAAAGAGAAAAGCCTCATAAAAACTGTGTCACATTATGTGGAACGATGGTCTCTCCTGTTCATTATTAGATGGTTTTCTTCAACATGCACTTACTGACCTAAATGTGTGTGTGGGCGTTCTGCAAAACTCTGACCTCTACAGGCTGCTTGCTGGTACTGCACCCTATCCAAGATTTGATTTTTTTGATGCCACCAAATCTGGCAGCAGAAATGTTGCAATTTTACTTTGCAGCTAAATTACATTATTCTAAACTTCACAATAGTGTGTAAGCAAGTGATACACACTCTGGTTTTAATAATCTTCCTTTACATAAAAAATTACAATTTCTGCATTTATGCATATGCAAAGACTGATTCAGTTTAGTAAAAATCTGCAGGAGCAGCTAAAATAACCTAAACAAGGTGCAAAATGAGCAATAAAAGGTTGCAATATAGAAGGATACAAAACTATATAAAAATAACTATATAAAACATGTAGATAAGAAGCAATATTATTCTTCGAACCTTACCTTAGATAGTTTTTTTTTTAATTTAGTAGTTTTTACATGTGTATAATTCTTGTATCCTTCACCCTTTGACTTTACTCCTAATTTTGCTGTGCAAACATTCTCTTTTCACCTTTTGTATAGTTCTTATTATGTCAGATATTCTGTTTTTATGCACCTTTTTTGAGTTCTTAATTTTTGTCTTGGACATTTTTTACACATTTCTTTTAATTAGTCTGTCTTTAATGTCTCTTTATTCTACCCTTGGGTTCTATTGTTTTTTTTTTTCCTTAATTGACTGAGGGGACCGTGCAAGAATTCCAATGNACCCTTGGGTTCTATTGTTTTTTTTTTTCCTTAATTGACTGAGGGGACCGTGCAAGAATTCCAATGCACTTTTATTTGTGTACTTGTGCAAATGGCAAGTAAAGTCTGTTGAATCCTAAGTCTTGAAATGTTTTTCCATTAAAAATCACTTCCACAGGCTGTGACTTGCCACATTAGTTTTCTCATCTGAACCATATACTCGGCTTTTGTAAACAGTGAGTGTGTATTCCTACTCTGTGTGAGTGTGTGTGTATTTGTGTTGAGTTTATGTGCATTTGCAAAAAAAATATATTCAAAATGCCAGTGTCCCTTTTACTCATAAGTTATTGAATACATACATATATATTTTGTATTTTTTTACGGAGGAGTGTGTCTCTGCTTCTGTGTGGGTGTGTGATACATGATTCCCTAACCAATCACACACCATGTCATCGAGGGCCACATCTCTAAAGCCAGAATGTATTTCTGTATGTATATATACCTCAGAGAAAGAGAGAGGTAGAGAAATAAGAAAAGAGGGAACTGTTGAGTCTCTTGAGTCTCCTGCTTGTTGCCTGATACTCCAGACGGTGAAGAAAGAAGCAGAGATGAAGACGTTGGTCATCTTGGTTCTCTGCTCCCTGGCAGCCACGTGCCTGTGCTCAGGTAAGATCCACACAACAGAACACAGGCTTATAATATGTCAGAAAAACCTTTAACATTAGGGGGAAATGCGTGCATAATATGCCATACTAAATTACAATAAATTTACCTAATAAATTAAATTTACCTTTAATTTGCAGAGAGTGCTGCTCTGCAATGTTTTACCTCCCTTACAAATTAAAACTGGTGAACTGAGACATTGGAACGGTGAAGACAAATGGCTGCAGTGATTTTGAAATAAGACGATTAACTTGAACAAGTTGCGCTTCACTGATTTTTTTTTTTTTTTTAACAAATTTACTATTATTATTCATGTATTATTCTTGTGTTTAAATAGATGCCTCTACTGGCTCCCAGCCTGCCGGTGACAACCCTGCTCAAGAGGTTAAGATAGAGGTGTACATGTTAAGCCCCTAAGGTCCTCTAACTTAAGCCTTTTAACTGTTCCTAAAGTCAGAACAAAGAGGCTTGGTGAAGTGGCTTTTGGTTTCTTTGGTACAAAACTATGGAACACTGCAGAGCACATACATGTTTCTCAAACTGTGGATGTTTTTAAGAAAAGTCTTAAGACATATCTTTTCAGTACTGCTTTTATGTCAAATATTGATATTTAATGCCTTTATTGACTATTTTCTTTTAATTTTATCTTTTGGCTTCTGTTTTTTACTTATTTATCTTTTTGTATTTCTTTTTATTTTTGTGTGAAGCATTTTGAGTTGCATATTGTGTATGAACTGTTTCATGCACAATATGTATGTACACAAGGTGTAAATAAAGTATATTAAAAAGTATAATAAATAAATAAATAAATAAATAATAAAGATTTGTGAAATAATTTAAAAAAATAGTAAAGAGTCACTTTCCACTGTGGTTTCAGGTACTGCCTATATAAAATTAATGAATTTATTAAAAGTGTGATCATAAGTCAGCTCATAAAGAAATTAGAAATGATAAAGTATGGCTATAGTTTAATCATACTGTTCAAAGGACACCATAAATCCATACTCATAGAATATGGTTTAACTCACACCTGGTGAGCCATTCTTAAAGGACAAGACTTGTGTGCTGCAATTTATTTCATATTAGTTTCTCGTCTGCAGAGCTGCTTCATGCTGATCCATTCCATGAATGTGTAAATGTGCATGTGTGTGATATGCAGGCATGTTCGTGGAGAGGGATCAGGTTTCTACAGTGGTGAGACAGAAGAGAGCTCCTGGAGAGCTGAGCCTGACCCAGCTGGAGAGGTTTGATATACCTCTTATGGTTGCACATCATCTAGAAGCAGCTGTGGCCATTAAATATTCAAATACTGCCATGAAATCCATGTCTGTGTATGCTTTAGCTTATATAGTTCAGTCATGTTCTTGTAGCTGTTAAGGGTGATATATGAGGTGACCAATGTGGAATGCTCTCTCTCTCTCTCTCTCTCTCTCTCTCTCTCTCTCTCTCTTTCTCCAGTCTCAGAGAGGTGTGTGAGCTTAACCTAGCTTGTGAGCACATGATGGACATATCTGGAATTGTCGCTGCCTACACCGCCTACTATGGACCAATCCCTTAATGAACAACAAACCATGACAACTGATTCATATTGTCTTTCCTTTGCTTTTTTTTTTTTAATCAAAACTCTTTTTTTTTCTTTTCAGTAGCATGAGAACACATTTTAAAAGTTGTGCCACAGTGAAAGAAGTAGATGTGGACAGAGACAAAGTGAGCAACAAGAATGTTAATGGTATATGCAATTTAATTTTCAATCCTGTGTGGACCAACAAAAGTGTCTCTATGATTCTCTGATTTCTGTCATTCTGTAGAATAGTGTGATGAAATTAAATAAGAGACAAATAAAATTGTTTTGTGCTTTGTCATGATACTGGATTCATTAACAAAGCTAAACCAAATCCTCTCTATGGACCCAACTCTAACTTTTTTCAAGTATTACAGTATAACTGCATGATAATTACTTACTTAAATTGATATTATAACAAACCACATTATTTTTTGCTTTTAAAGTTAAAAGTGTTGAAGTACGCAGCTGGTAATTTATTTCTGAACTTTATTGCAGTAGAATCATAATACCACAAAATCCACCACATAACTGAGTCTACGGTCAATAAAAAAAATCAGAAGACAAAACAAACAAACAAACAAACAAATAAATAATTGAATTAAGAAACAATAAAAAATACTTAGAGGTTAATGTGGGTTAACTCTGCATATGAAGGCTACAGTAAATACTTTGTGTGGTTGTTAATAAGACTGAGAGAATTTACTTTGTAAATATAAAAATGTACCGTCAAATTAAAATTGCACCCATCTGGTAACCACCTGTTGCTAAGCAGTAACACTTTGCTGATTTAACGCCTCAGGCTGCAGATGCAGCAAGTGGCCACTGGGGGCAGTGACACATTTTCGGTTGACTACTTTTGATGACAGTATTCGCATTTTCCGCTGTCTCTCGCGGCGAGTAAACATGGCGAACAATTAGCCGACTTTCCTTTTGCGTCCAGCGTTACAACCTTTAGGTTTTTTTTTTCTTTGGAGATTAAAACATACATTTTCGTTCAGTTTTTGGCGCTGATACATGCTTGTGTAGGGCTTTGTGCTCCACAGGTTTTTACTCATAGAAAAGGTAAAGTGAAGTTTTGCCCGTGTCGCAGTCCTGCTAACGCGGCTCATGCTACAGTAGCAAGCTAACATTACTGTTGCTAGCTAACCTGGAGCTAGTGACAACTCATTTTACTGGCTTGATAATATTGACGAGCTGCTTAAAACATCAGCAGATTGTAGTGTGCCCGTTGGAATGATGCAGATTTATTAATTGATTTTAAATGGATAGATCGACCGTCAACTTTAGCGTTGCCTTAAGCTACACAGGATAATGCACAGTGCAGTGTTGCATTAATCCTGCAACTTAGCTTGCTAGAAAACTACATTTTTACCAATGCTAAAACAGCTGTTCTTATGTATATATTAATAATGCCATACATCTTAAAGTGTAATAGAAATTTTTCATTCTTTTAAAGATGTTTTGAAACACAAACCATTGTCTTTGTTGAAGTAATTGTGAATGATAAGGGAAGATGTTCATTCAAGTTTTGAAGCATGACTCCACGGATTGTCAATTCGCATAATTGCATTTTTACTTTCTACTGCTGTTCTCAATACATTTACAATTTTATGTCTGTAACTCCTGATTACATACAGCATTTGGCCTCATAATCGGTAAATGAGTTGTTCTCATTGGTGTGTTTTAACATATGCCTTTTCAAATTCCCAGATTATAAATGGATTTTTACCTGTTTCTTCGAATCTTCACTTGTAGCAAAGTTTTTACCACAAACTGAACAACTAAACTGTTACTAGCTCTAATAATGTTAGCTTGCTGCCGTAGCATGACTCCACAGATTTTAAAATCAAATTAACTTAAATCTGTGTGGATATGCATATGGTTGTTAATCACATCTCATCTGTTATTGTTGCTGGGTTTTTAAATACTTGACAGGGTGAAGGTGCCATCACCATGGGGCGACGTTCAACCTCCTCCACCAAGAGTGGGAAATTTATGAATCCCACTGACCAAGCCAGTAAGTAATACTCAGATCAGATTTACAGAGACAAACCTGCTAGGTTGCATTGAGAAGATTGCACCTTCTTGGTTTCAGTATGCTAACTATTGTGTATTTGTATTCTGTCTCCTCTACAGGAAAGGAGGCCAGGAAGAGGGAGTTGAAAAAGGTGCTCTTGTTTTGAGATTGCATGAGATTATTTTTAATTGTTGAGTAACACAGAAGTATTGAATTATTTGCGTTTTTTCCAACTCTGAATTGTCCTCCTAGAACAAGAAGCAGAGGATGATGGTGAGGGCTGCTGTGCTGAAGATGAAGGACCCCAGACAGATCATCAGAGACATGGAGAAGTTAGATGAGATGGGTAAGGTTTCTTCATTTGAATGTGGCTGTTGAAGTGGTGGGATTTGTGTAGTTCATTGTGGGACTTTTGTGTTTTGGGTGTTATTAAGCTTTGCGGAATAGATTAAAATTGAATAGATTTTTAAATTTATGGACTTTTTTCAATCATTCAAACTCCGATTTTCATAAAATAAAATTCAAATTTCTGCTTTTCCCAAATATTTTCTTGCTTTTATTGAAACTATCCATCTTAATGGTGTTTTACAATTCTCTTCACTTGCATCAGAGTTCAACCCAGTTCAGCAGCCCCTGCTAAATGAGAAGGTGTTGAGGGACAAGAGGAAGAAGCTGCGCGAGACATTTGAACGTATCGTCCGTCTCTATGAGAGAGAGAATCCTGACACCTACAAAGAGCTACGCAAACTGGAGCTGGACTATGAGACCAAACGAGGACAGCTGGCGCTCTACTTTGACTCAGTCAAGGTGTGAATGTGTGTCTTATCAGATGTTTCTGTGTTGAGTGCATATGTGAATTTATAGTAGAAAAGAATCTGTAGAAATCTGTGTTTTATTGGCATGATAAAGTACACATACCACCATAAAAGCTTGCTTACGTTGAGCTAAACTCAGATGCAGCATCAGGGACATGTACAGAAATCAGGTTGAGAGCGTAATACTTATAACTTTTTTTTCCTTTTTATTTTTAACAGTGAAAGCCGAAAGGAAAAGAAGAAGAAGATTTTTAACAGTGACCCAGTGGGGTCAAAAACTTAACATAAAAGTCAGGAAAATAATTAGAAAGAGGGAGATGTGTATAGACCTTGTCGTTTATCCAGTTTGCTAAAATGTTCCTGCTGAATTATGAGTGTAAATTCTGTAGTTAAAAAAACTAACCAGTTTTAGCTACACTGGATTACTTCTGGCTTTTTGGTGTCTCATTCTTTACCAACCTGTTATAATTCCTGCTCTCTGTGTTTTGCAGAATGCAGAGTCGGTGGAGGTAGACAGTATCCCTCTGCCTGAGATGCCTCATGCTCCTTCCAACATCCACATCCAGGACATCCCCTTACCAGGGGCTCAGCCTCCTTCCATACTGAAGAAGACCTCCGCTTTTATGTAGGTTTTGACCTGCTAGTTTTAACTTCAGTTCATATTTTGATCATTAAATGTGTATGTTTTTTAAACCTCCAAGAGAGAAAGCATATACACAAGCCATATTTTTATAGATGTATATGGGCAGTAATGGATATTTTTCAGCAAAATCAGAGAAGACAAATGTCTGGAAATACACATTGCGGGATGTTTAGGAGATATTATCTCTTTGGTTTGTGTCAAATGAGTAACTTATACAGGATTGAAATCTATTATTTTGCACTTATTTTGTACTTAATTTTTAGCAGCCAGGAGCATTTATCAGGTGTTTAGACCAGTTGATTTTCTCAAGAAATGTAGAATCAGAGCTCAAGTTGGAAGACTGCAAGTGGCACAAACTAGACTGGATCTTGCAGTGACATTGTATGTGGCTCTGCAGCGAGACCTGCATCCATCTCATCGCATCTCAGTTTTATTGAAAATTTTCTGGTACAGGATTTTTACAATCCTCTATACCAGATTCAACCAACAAAACAAAAAAAACAAAACACTATATAGCAAAACAGAATACAATTTAAATAACATTAATAATATCAATGTCAACAATAATCCATAAATACTTACAAGCTTTATAATTATATAAAATGTCCTTTGTTGACCAGAATTTATCCGAATTGTTTTTAAACGAGTTAACTGTGAGGGCCTGCACTTCATCATCTGGAAGATCATTCCACGCGTTAATAATGTGAAGAGTAAAGAAATTCTTTCTCTTCTCAGAATGGCACTTTTGATGATACAATTTTAAAGAGTTCCCTCTTAAATTGCAGCTGCTGCTCTATAAATGTATTATTGGCTCGACAGTGGCATCATACTGTATGACCCATGTGTTAGCTTATAAAGCTCAATCATGTCTCCTCTATATCGCCTATATATTAAAGTTGGTAAATGCAGTTTTCGTAATCTCTCTTCATATAGCAGGTCTTTAAGACTGGGAATCAGTTTAGTTGCTCTCCTCTGAACCTTCTCAATTTTTTCTCTATATTTTAATTTATATGGACATCAGACTGAGCTTGAGAATTCAAGATGGGACATCACCAAAGATTTATATAGTGATAGGAATGTTACTTTATTTAAATTTTGAAATTGCAAAAGCAAAATGTGGGCTAGGTAGTTTAGATTATATACAGTATCTGAAACTTATTCTGGAATGAAATGTGTTTTTAACTTTATTAACAGATAGAAAGTGCTTTGTTTAATGACATCTGTTGTTCTAATATTAATATCAGCGTGCTTCATGACTCTGATGCACAACAAGCACAACTTCATTTTCTCTTTCTCACGTTCGCTGCCTGTTTTTTTTCCCATCCATCTCTGTGTCTCTCAGGAAAGGATCTCTGTCGTCATCCTCTGGCCCAGTGTTGGCTTCAGTGCCAGGTGTCCCGCGTTTACCCCCAGGAAAGAAACCTCCCGGCCCCCCACCTGGGCCTCCACCTCCACAGGTCCTGGCGCTACATGGCATTTCTTCACGACGTCCTTTTGGTGCAGACACAGGTAACGCAGAGTAAATATTCCCTGAACAACATTTGTGATTACTATTATGTTTTTTTCTCAGGATTCTAGGATGTACAGTCTCATCTTTGTTCTAACACGAGACTGCTGTGTTGTTTTTTGATTCCCTAAAGCTGAACTACGTCTTACTCTCTTTCTCCCTGTGCAGAGCCTTCCATTCCCGGCATAGAAAAGGAGTCCGCTATGGAACTGGGACGAGAACGGGACAGCGGCAGTGAGAGCGACAGAGATCGCGACGACATGGAGGACGACGACAGCGACTCTGAGGAGGACAGCGAAGAAGAGAGAGATGAAGAAGTAGAGAGTGACAGGAGAATGAGCGTGGAGAGGCATGACAATGAGAGAGAAAGAGAGGAGGATAGAGAGAGAAGTGATCGACATGCTGGTGAGTGTTGCAGAATTGCACTTTTCACATTACGTAGCAATGGGACTTGCTGTGTTTTATAAGGGAATCTATAAAGGTTAAAATTTCTATTGTTGTCTGAACAGTTTCTGGAAAATCTACTCTGAAATATCCCTTTAATGGATTTCTTCTAATGTCTGACTTCTTTAGGTCGCAGCGTACGTTTTGCAGATATGCCAGCAGAGGCACCGCGCGAAGGAAAGCGGAAGAAAAAGAGGGTGGTGAAGAAGATGAAGGCCATTACCCCTCTGCAGGCAATGATGCTTAGGATGGCAGGTACTGGAGTACAACATTGTCATAGCGACGTACTTTGTAGGCTAGGTAGGCACCTCATTTTCCATTTTTCATGACATGGTACCCTATTTTTTCGTCTGCAGGTCAGTCTGTTCCTGAAGAGGAGGAAGAAGAAGTAGAGGAAGAATACACGGATGAATCTGATGGCTCAGACATTGAGGACAGAGGACCGCCTGGGGAGACCCAACCACACCTGATGGTCAATCAGCGTTTGCCCCCTCCTGCTGGACCAGTTGGAGGACAGCAGGGGCCTCCACATTTAGCAGGTCCACCAATGACAGGGCCTCCACCCTTGGGTCCACCCCCAGCTCCTCCAATGAGGCCCCCTGGTCCTCCATCTGGCCCGCCTCCTGGCCCACCACCAGGTTAGTTACAACTTTGATTTTCTGAAGCTTCATAACTAGACTGCACCTCTGGAACCAGATACAAGACTAAACCTCAAACCCTGTCAAAGACATGCTGATTGTATTTGCATAGAGTATATTTATATTATATTTTCTGTCACTTTTAGGTGCTCCCCCTTTCTTGAGGCCTCCTGGCATGCCTGGAGGCCTGAGGGGTCCAGTGCCTCGTCTGCTGCCTCCTGGACCTCCACCAGGTCGCCCCCCTGGCCCTCCTCCAGGCCCCCCTCCAGGCCTCCCACCAGGCCCTCCACCACGAGGACCCCCTCCGCGACTACCACCCCCAGCACCACCAGGTAGGCATGTAGGTGCATGCAACATAAGCATGCAAGTATGTGTTTCTATGTGTGTGTGTGTGTGTATGAATGTGTGTGGTACATTAATTTAATGGTACACGGCATGCTGATATGTTCCTCTGTGGAAATGGACACATGCTGCGAAAAAATATGACAACAGACTTTGTCAAACAATCGAACATTGTCAGTATGTTTATTTTACATGCTGGTGCTGCTCAGCTGCAGCTACAAACCCAAACTAAGGCAATCAAAATGGCTGAGACATCTCTTTATCATTAAATATAAGCATACTTCCTGTCTCATCTTATGGAAAGTTTTACAGAGTTCTGGTGAAGAGGCATGTATCACACATTTCTCATCTCGCCATCTTTCCTGTCTCTGTGTACAGGTATCCCACCTCCTCCTCCGAGAGCAGGGGGGCCCCCACGTCCCCTCGCCCCGCCCCTCTCCCTCTTTCCACCGCCTCTCAACTCCAACGTGCTCAGTGCCCCCCCCAACATTGTCCAGCGGCAGAAAGGCTCTGGACCCAATCAGGATGGCACACAAGGCAACATGCCTCCTCCTGCCATGCCCATGCCCATGCCCATGCGACCAGGGGTCATGCAGATGCCCCCTCCCCCAGGGACAGCCGCTCCCCCCACAGGCGCCAATCCTGGCAGCAATGCCCCCGGTCACCACCACACAGCCACCATCGAAAAACGAGCCAACATCACCTCTGTGGCAGCTGCAGGAGGCAGTCTTGCAGCGGGTGCCAGCTCTGGAGGAGCCACCATCTCTGCCAAACCTCAGATTATCAACCCCAAGGCAGAGGTCACCCGCTTTGTACCCACGGCGCTGAGGGTGCGTAGGGACAAGAGCGGAACGGTGCCCGGGGCATCGGCTGGGCCTCTTGAGAAAGCAGGTGTTGTTGTTGGAGGAAGGAGAGGGGATGAGGGGATGGGAGGTGGTCTGGGGCAGAAACAGCAGGCCACAGCAGCTGCGATGGGCTTTGTCAGCCCAGCCCAAATGGGTGCTGTGTCTCAGCCCAGCATGAAGACGAAGGACCAGGTGTATGAAGCCTTTATGAGGGAGATGGAGGGACTCCTCTGAGACTCGAGGATAATAAAAAGGAGTACATTTGCATTTTTTTTTTTTTACATGTTTTCTGTGCCGAGTTAGAAAAATAGATTTCATGTCACTGATCAGTTTTGCTGTTTGAGCAACACAGGAAATTACCACTGCATTCTAATATTTCATGTTTGAACAGACCCATCTTCATCTTACTTCTGCAGTGTTGTTTTGTCATTTAATGCAGAATGTCAATTCAGTAAATTAAATCTGACTAGATTGTGCAAGTGAAAAAATCTTGACTTGTTTCTGTTCTGTTGGGCGGCTCATAGGAAGAACATGAGCCGCCCATGCTCTACTGTTTAAAAAAAAAAAAAAAACCCAAAAAATTTCCCGCAACCATACTTTAGTCCTCCAGCTATTTCGTCCTTTTGCCTACAGCTGTAGCCTTCTGTCCAGCCAACTGTATATGAGGTATTTTGGCATGTTTGGGAAAAAAACACATTTTTATGACTGTCAACTGTTGATTATATTGGTGATCTCTTCAGCTTGATGGACATCAGAACAAAGTGTGGAATGTTTGTCAACCATGAGAAGACACAAAATACAGCCTGAATTTGTTGGATATGCAGCTAAATAAATACTTCAACAGTTTTACCTCATGTTGATGTATTAGCATACTATTCATGCACAGTATACGTTTCTGACCAGGTGAATGCTGTTATTGGCAATAAATTTTAATATTTCAGATAGAAATACATGGTCGTTTTATAAAATTCTGCTCTTAGGCTAATACTAATCTTTCAAATCTCAGTGAAGTATTACAAATCAAATGCATTGACAAGGTAAAGTCAAGGTGGTTTTGTTAGTTATTGAAAAGCTGACATTTTCAAAAGTGAAATGTGATTATCACAGCAGTCATGGCAAATTAGAACTATTAAAGCTTTCATGCTACCTGTCTGGGAAACATGCTTCCTGATGTCACCAGTGTTTTACAGTATCAGGTTATTAGTTTCTCAAACCAAAACCTGCAGTTTCCATCTCTCTCTGCTGTACCCACACCTGAAAAAGGTTAAACCAGGTGTGTTCACTTGGTCAAGAGTTGGAGTCTCCCACCTCTTGATTGGATAGTTTATCAGGTGATATGCAGTGTTTGGTTTGGTGTTCCTCTCTCTCTCTCTCTTTCTCTAACACACAAATCAGGAGTTAAATTCTAATAGTCTTTCATTTATTTGAAACAACAGAAACTTTCTATCTAAAGTTAAATTATTATTTTGCCTGGTTAGTGTGTAGTGTTAAATGTAGCAGAAAGTTTTGACTTGAATTTGTCTGCCTTGTCTGGAGCCAGGAACAAACGATCAGCGTAAGGCCACGCCCACTGGCCCTCAAATCTCGTGAAGTCTCGTAATGAAATGTGCCATTATGAAAAACAGCGCTGTGAAATAAAAAAGACCTGAAAAACGGGGCATTATGAAATAAAAGTGTCGTTATGAAATAAAAACGGTGTTGTGAAATAAAAAAGAGACTTAAAAATGGGGCGTTATGAAATAAAAGTTATTATGAAATAAGATTTCATGATAAAAATGACTTTTGCATATACTTATCTATTTCATAATGTCGTTTTTATTTATTTAATTTTGGCGCATTTGGTGTTTCATAATTATTCAAAAAAATTTGAATAATATATCTATTTGGAATTGAAGATTTGTTGTGATTTGGCACCATAGTTACTGTAGGTACTGGAGGTTTAACATACTTCTATGCATTCATTTCTGACTGACGAAGCCATTTGGATGAATGGTGAAACATTTCAGAATTAAAAACTTGAATCTAGTTGACTTGACTCAGTTTTCATAAAACATATCTACTGCCTGGATGACTGAGAATCTTCATCAGTTCATTCCAGCATGTTATCAAAATCAATTTGTAGACTTGAANATGACTGAGAATCTTCATCAGTTCATTCCAGCATGTTATCAAAATCAATTTGTAGACTTGAAATATGTTCACAGTGAACCACATGCTGTTATTAATTTTGTCAAAGTTGCTTAACTTAACTAATCCAACACGGAGCTGTGTGGAAAAAAAAAAAAAAAAAAAATGTACGCCTCCGCCATGGAATATAGTGCCAGGACAAGGCTATATTGAGAAATTGAAAAGACAGTGCTTTCTACACATCCTGCGTAAGTGTTAACAAGTGAAACACTGAATTTTAAGGTGAGTGTGTCACCCCAACTTTTGATTTGAAAAGATTAAGGATTAACAAAATAGGGTTTTATATTTTGGAAAAAGGTTGGGCTCAAAATGAAAAATTACTGGTGTGGTCCTTTAATGCATTTCATAGCTTTTTAGGCACTAGTTACCTGCTATAGTCACTTGGTTTTACCTTTTTGTTTTATTTTTGTAACTTATCACTACCCAATGCCAAATAATTTAAATGTTTATAAGTAAAAATTTACATTCATAAATTTATTTTCCATAAAATTTTGTAGATTTGTGGGACTTTAGACAAAGTAGAGATGATTAGGTTTTTTCGTTTTTGTTTTTGTTTTTCCAGTAAACGAACTGTTCTGAAAATGTCCTCAATGACATTTTTCAATATTTTACACAAATACAAACTTACTTTATTGTCTTATTTAATTATATCAATTATTTTTTGCTTTTTATTTAAATCTTCTTAGAACCTAATTTTTTTTTAACATGTTTTTAATGATAAATTTTAGATGCATAGTTTATTATTTACCATAAGGTTCCTCCCCTCAGAGACTCCACCCACTAGGTGAGGCTCCTCCCACTCGGCGTCGCTCACGTGGTGTTGTCATGGTGATTAAAAGATCTAACTTCTTGGTTTACTGGCAGTTTGACAGACTTTATCTGTTTGTAACGTGTTCTGTACCTTCACTTGACTACCGACTCATCATATGATTGGTCTGTTAGACTATTAGACTCACTAAATCTCCAATTATTTGACTTCTTAACTGCTGAAAAATGGAAATTGGCCCTTATTTCTGCCTCATGGCTGCAGCTGTCTGCGTCTACGCAGCCTTACAGAAACTCAAAGAGGGCCATACAGTTGGATGCTCGGTCGTTCTCTTCGGTGTGTTTGGGGCCCTCGGGACGTTCGGACTCTCTGTGTATTCCGTTTCACCGAGTTTCTGTGGGCTGGCCCTGCTTTGCTGCAGCCTCTGCCTGAAGTTTGTGTGTTTTTGCTCCAAAGAAGACTTCCTGACAACGGACGGAAAAGCCGTGCTGATCACAGGTGAGAGAACTCTCTAAAGCTAACAGCCGTTATGTAAACCAGCGTGCAAGAGTTTCGAGTTATCCACAAATGTTCATGGTTTTGATAGAAATTGAATTAAATTTGCCTAACTAGTTTAAGCAGGAACGGACAGAGCCCCGGCTCAGTCCGTTAATTATACGTTAATTTTCAAAAATGGCANATTTTAAGCAGGAACGGACAGAGCCCCGGCTCAGTCCGTTAATTATACGTTAATTTTCAAAAATGGCAGCATTTCAGATTTAAGCATGCATATAAACACATTACATTTAAAAAAATAATAATATTCAGTAATTGGATAATGACAAATGCCAAAATCAAGGTGAACACTGACTCCTGCATTTGAAGGTGAAGGAAGGGATTTTAGTTTATTTTAACGGTTTATTCCTGTTGGTTTCAGTAATGAAAACGGTCAGAGCTTGGCGTCTTTTGAAATATGTGTGATTTTTTTTTTTTTTTTTTTTTTTTAATTGTCGTTTGATTTTCAAGTTGATTAAAATGCTATACTATATTTAGAGAGCTATTTTAAGGATGAATTTGAAGGATGGTCCAGGAGACCAATGTCTTTTCTTTTTATTTCATTGTAAGCGTTTTGGATCTGTTTCTATGTATCATGTATTTTAATCATTTTATATTGTAGGTAGCATCTTGGCATGGGGCTATGGATGAAAATTAGTCAAACTTGGCTCTATCTGGCATATTAACATTTTGATTGTTCTTGTGCATTGTGCTAGTCTAAATAAATAAATTANGGCTCTATCTGGCATATTAACATTTTGATTGTTCTTGTGCATTGTGCTAGTCTAAATAAATAAATTATGAATTACATAGCAAGGCTTTCTGATAACACAGATATTTCATCCCAGTGATTTTGGGTTTCTGTTACTCTAATAGCCTATGTTACAGTAAAAGTTGTTCATAATGTGTGTGCTTTTAGTACTGGAAATGCTGAATTACACCAATTTTTTGAACCAGGTATGGAAATTCAAATTTTTAGGGAGAGGCACCTGGCCGAAGTAACGGTAAATCACCACGGTAAACGGAAACTGTCATAGTGTAGAATGTCTCAGAAAAATGTTTTTAATTGCGCATGCGTCAGATAAACGGAAGAGGTGATATACTTTTATTTATTTATTTAACTGTCCTTTTAGCTTTGAAAGCCTCTGAGCAAAAGTCTTATTTGAAATTAATCTTTGGGAGACAAGGAACCTGAATGAAGCAAACACTGGGTAGAATTTAACAAAAGTATGTAATTGTACTAACATTCAATTTCTATAAAAAAACAACAACATATTTTTAAAAAAATATTATAGGTTGATAAAAAATATGTCTTGAAGAAGATGAGAAAATGTGAATACTATTTGGTTGTTTAGATGATGACAAAGTGTTGCTTTCTGTATTTTTACGTTTTGCCACCGTTTTGCTGTCAGAATCTCTTGATTTTTAGGGCACATCAAGACTGAGATAACAGGCTATTTATATGTCTGTTCAAAACTGAAAGCCATTTAAATAAAATAAAACACTGTTATGGCTCATAAATGTTTGCCTGTTTTCTGAAACACTACTGATTTTGACAATCAAAGGTTAGCACACATTGCAGCATTCACATTCTAACAGCATCCAGCTGGTGCAAAGCGGTTACCATAAGCTTCAGAACACAATCAGTTTGTAGGTGCGACTATAGGTATGTTATGGTCTTTTTATGTTAATAATTCAGAAATTCCCACACATTAATAACTTGTGGCCACACGTTAAGGATCTCGTTCCCACTGTGGCCACACATTTTGCTTAAAATTGTTTTTTTTTTTTCCATAAATGTCACTGCCCAGCCTCTCTGAGAATGTGTGTTAAAGGTTTATGTGTGATGGATTCTGATTCTGATGCTCCTCTTAAATTGCAGCAGAGGGCAGTGAAAGCTTTCCATTTTCATCATGGAAGACAATCGATGGGATTTGAATCTACCCACCCCCACAGTGGAGTTGTTGGGTTTTTTTCCTCTTTAGCTGAGGTTAATGGAACCAAGTGGCAGTATTGTTGCTGAATTTATCGTATTTCTTCCATTCCAAGGGTGTGACACAGGTATTGGTCATTCCCTGGCTGTGACGCTGAGCGGTATGGGAGTGAAGGTGTTCGCTGGCGTGCTGAACATTAACGGGGCTGGAGCTCAGCGGCTGAGGGATCGAAGATGTGGAAACCTGCAGGTCCTCCAGCTTGACGTGACGGACGACTCTCAAATCCAGGAAGCTCACCACTACATTTGCACTCAGGTTGGAGAGGCAGGTGAGACTACACCGTTTTCTTTACCCATAAATTCCTATTCAGGATAACAGGAGGCTCAAACTCTTCCCAGCGTGCACTAGGGAGAAGTAAGTAAACACCCTAGCAGTACAATCCCACAAGTCTCCCTGTTCTTGTCTGTTTCGATACCCGGCAGGTTTCTGGGGTTTGGTGAATAACGCAGGGATCGTATTCTGTGCAATGGATGCAGAGATCCAACCAATCAGGATGGTCAAACGTTTCTTGGACGTCAACTTCCTCGGTCCTGTGAAGATGTGCCAAGTCTTCCTCCCTCTGCTACGAAGGTCCAGAGGAAGGATTGTCAATGTTACCACTGTGGCAGGTAGATCTGACTCATGGGCAACAAGACAGATGCTGAAAGCTGCAAAATAACAAGAGCAGCAAAGGTTTCTATATGACCATACCATGGTTTTACATATTTAATGCATTTGCTACAAATTCTGAATACTTTACATTCCTCATGACTATTTTAGAAGCATTACTTCTGAATTTTAGATGAATAAATATGTTTTTCTACTTTTCAGGTGGCCATTAGGTTTAGTTCATGTTGATATTCTATTATACTAAATTTGTAGAGACTTGAAACTTGTTGGAGATCCGTAATCCCTCAGAGTTAACCTACTGTTGATGATATGTTTTCAACCGGGGTAGAAACATCCACACTTTTCAGTGATGATTTGAGGCAGAAGAAGACACTGTCCGACTGCTGACATCTCTTCATGCTGTCACTTTCTGCCCAGATCACGGTGCAATTCTAAAGTTGTGGTGTACAACTTGGGAAACTGCCACTGTTGTGTCATTTTGGTTTACGTCACTGTTCTCTCATTACATGTGAAATTTCAGAGGTGGATGGGTCAAATTTGAATTTGGTTGAACTTTGATCAGAAAACACTGAGAGACTAAGAGAGATTGAGCAGTGCGCGACACTCAAGGTGGCGTGCTGCGAGGTTGGAAGTTACCGCTCAGCTCCAAAAACACAATAATGGAACGCCAAGCTCAGCGCATCACTCAGCACTTATCATGTGAAAGCATCTTCAGTTCACAAGCCATGATGTTGGAAAAGCAAACCTAGATGACAACAATAAGCAAAAACAGATGTCGGGACTGATAAAGAGCATTTTTAGTTGGTGTGTTCAAGTGCTTTTGAAGGTCAAATCACAGTGCACTCACATATTCAAACCAGCTATATTCAGAAATTTCAATGAAAATGTTGAGTGCATTAAAGAGGTTCCTGTTTCTGTTCAGCAGCAATTTGTCCAGTCTCAGATATCTGAATTTTTCCCAAGCGCTTAAATGCACCAATAAGGAAATGTATTAACACACCACAGTTGAAAAACCTATGACGATGAAGCCGTTCACTCATAGAACAGGCTTAGAAAAGGCTTCCACATTAACACGGTGGGCTTTATGTAACTTCCTGGGAGTGTCTCTTTCTCAGAGCTTTAGTAAACGTCTATATAGTACAAGTTGTGATAATCAAAGGTAAAACTAAATGTAGAGACTTGGGAGTTAGCAAATATTAACACAAAATTTAACAAGTTAAAGGCAGCATAACACATATCACTATGATTATTTATTGTAGACAACATAAAATCAAGCTGGTTGTATGTTTAGATTTTTTGCTGTGAATATTTTTGCTCCTGTAGGTGAGGTCCCTGTGATCTCATTTTCTGGTTACGGAGCTTCGAAGGCAGCACTGAGCGTTTTCTCAAAAGCACTGAGGTTAGAGCTGGTTAAATGGGGCATCAAAGTCGCCATTGTTCAACCTTCAGGCTTCAAAACAAGTACGTCCATTTCCATTGTTTAAATAGAAATAACCCAGAAAAAACAATGACTGTGTAAAAGTCAGGAATAATCAAGTTGGGAATTATTCCAGAAAATCTAAAGAATAACATGTAACAATTAAAAAATAACCCTGAAAAGTCAGTTGTTGCATTGTAACGTTGTGAATAACTCTTTATTTTTAATTTCAGATATCTTTGGAAACAGCAAAAGCATCAGACGCTGCAAAGAGGAGATCCTTAACAGTATATCCTCAGAGGTCAGAGAGGATTATGGCGAAGAGTACATCTCTGCTCTCTGCAGCTCTCTGTCCAAAAGGTCCGAGCAGTTTCCTGAGGATCTGAGTCCTGCAGTGGACAACATGTGTCACGCTCTGCTGTCTGAGGAGCCCAAACTGCAGTACACACCGGGCCGGCTGGGATGGCTCCTTCCTTTCATTCACCGCATCTGTCCAGCTTCACTCTTTGACAGCATCGCCATGAAGTTAAAACTCTTTGACTGTAAACCTGCAGCGTTGAAAATGAACTGAAAATGAAAGAAAAATTCAGCAAATTTTACAAAGTGTAAATTTTTACAATGATTTCCTTCCTGGCAGCTGTTCATTTTAATTCTCAATAAAGAACACATGCAGAGAGTCTGCAGCTTTGGTATAATTAGCATGCAGTAAGTTTAGACAGATCTAACTCTGAGGATATCCAGTTATTTGTTTTAATCTCCTTTAAACTCAAAAGATATCTGCCAATGATGCTATAGTAGTTTTTTTTTTTTTTNTTTTTTTTTTTTTTTGTTTTTTTTTTTATCCTTAGTGGAAGTCCAAAAACATCCTCCACATTATCTGAAACAAAACAAAAGGTTAAATCCTTCTTCACATTTGGGAAAAGGTGAAACTCAGGAGGATCAGATCAGGTGAGGAGGATGGCTGCTAAACTGCTTCTAAAGCACAATCATGGTTAGCAGCCAGCAGGTACATTTATGTTGGCCAAGTTTGTCCATCTAGTCCAAGTCACAGAGACTTGAGTAACGCTAGAACCTGTCAGTTATAATCACTGAACTCTAATGAATGCAGCTGACGTACTAAAGCACCAGAGGAATGATATTACTTCAACAACATTACAGTCCTTGGTCACCTACCTATGTAAGCTTGTTTCTGCCACTTGAAAAGAAAAAAAATTACCATCTTTCCCCCATTGTTTTCTGTTTTCTCATAATTATGAGATACTAAGTCATAATTATAAGATGTTCAGTCATAATTATGCGATGTTAAGTCATAATTATGAGATGTTAAGGCATAATTATGACATGCTAAGTCATAATAATGAGATGTTAAGTCGTAATTATGAGATGTTAAGTTACAATTGAGAGTTAAGTCATAATTACAAGATAATTATGAGATGTTAAGTTATAAGTCATAGTATCTCATAATTATATGACTTAGCATCTCGTAATTATTACTTAATATCTCATAATTATGACTTAGCATCTCTTACTTATGAGATACAAACTTATAATTATGAGATAGTATCATAATTATGAGAAAACAGTAACAATGGGGAAAAAAGATGGTAGATTCTTTTTTCTTTACAAGTGGCGGAAACAGGCTTCCATACCTCCCTGTGGTCAGACACAGAAGTTATCAATCAACCGGTGTATGTTGCTTGTGCTCCTCAGAACTGCTCTTCAGATTTAATTACTTAATGTGGTGTTAATGTGGTCTGTTCACCAACCTGACAAATGAGTGGAAATTCATATGGGAGCCTGAGGTTATTGGTTAAAGGGTCATTCAAAAATCATACTGGTGATTTTACATGTTTGACCACCCAAAAAATAGAACCTGCATACATGTTACATTACTGCCAGCCGTTTTTCAAAACATAGTGCTGGAGCAGTTAATTTTGGAATAAGTTTTCCTGCCTTCCAGAGTGACTATTCATTCATTCCATCAGCACATGTTGTATGAAAACTCAGTCAGGTCAACTGGATGCAAGTTTTTAATTCTGAAATGTTTCACCATCCATCTAAACGGCTTCGTCAGTCAGAAATGAATGAACAGAAGGATGTTAAACCTCCAGTAACTATGGTATCAAATCATAACAAATCTTCAATTCAAAATAAATAGATATATTATTCAATTTTATTTATTTATTTAGAATAATGCATGTAGGAAAATGCATTATTCAAATATCAAACAGTGAATAAATTTCAAATAATAATTTCAAACTAATTTTTAATGGTCCTGGTTGGATGCAGGACTTGTCCTCAAATTTCTTTGGTGGTGGGTAGATTGTATCTGAGACCTCCATTTCTGTTGAGGGAAGGTCTCTCTACATGAACATAAATGGCCTCCTTCACTCCTCTCTCAAACCAACCATCCTCTCTGTCCAAAATGTGCACATCGTCATCTTCAAAGGAATGTCCTCTGTCGTTCAGGTGAAGGTAAAGTGAGTCTGGTCCTGTGGTGTTATTTCTCCTGTGCTGTTCTGTCCGTTTACAGATTTGTTGTTTGGTTTCCCTGATGTAGACCCCTGAACACTCCTCCTTACACTCAATGGCATAAACTATGCCACTCTTCTTGTGTTTGAGAGTCTGGTCTTTGGGGTGCACAAGTCTTTGTTTCAGGGTGTTGCTGGGTTTAAAGGAGACTGGTATGTTGTGTTATCCAAAAATCGTCTTCAACTTTTCAGATGTTCTGGCCACATATGGGATGATGAGGTTCTTTCTTTGGTTCAGGGTGTCATCTCTGGTTCTTCTGTCCCTGGTGGATTGGGATCTCGTATTGGTAAAAATCCATTTTCTTCTTTCTTCTTTCTGTTTAGTTTGTGTGATTGTGGGGATGTTGGTAGCTTTATGGTGTAGTATCCCAATAACTCTGAACTTGTGCTGTAGAGGATGGTGTGAGCTAAATAATAATTACTGGTCTGTGTGAGTAGGTTTTCTGTAGATATCAATTATGTTGAGTTTTCTGTTGTAAACAATGTGGACCTCACAGTCTAAGAAGCTGTCTTATTGTCTTTCGTGTCTTCTCTTGTGAATTTGATGTGTGTGCTTATGGAGTTGATGTAGTCCGTGAAAGCTTGTAATTCCTGAAGTTTAATCTTCACCCAGGTGTCGTCCACATATCTTAACCAGTGGGTTGGTGCTGTTCCCTGGAAGGAGTTGAGGGCTTTCTTTTCAACTTTTTCCATGAACAAATTAGCTACAATGGGGGAGACTGGGGAACCCATAGCACAGCCATGTTTCTGTCAGTAGAATTGTTCTCTGTAGGTGAAGTATGTTTCGTCAAAGGCCCAATAGAATACAGATTTGGTCTGGGTTGAGATTAGTTCTTGTGTCTATGTGTCATGCTCTTCTAGTCTTCTGACAGTGGTTTGGACATCAGTGGTCAGTAGGAAGATGAAAAGACATGTAACATCAAAGGATACCACGGTCTCGTCTTCCTCCAGTTTGAGATGTTTAATTTTAGAGGCAAATTTGTCAAAATTTTTCACATGATGTTCAGGCAGTCCAACAAAATAACACCATGGGACCAGACTCAGCGGTTTACCTCCACCTGAATGACAGAGGACATTCCTTTGAAGCTGATGACGATGATTTTGGACAGACAGGATCGCTAGTTTGAGAGAGGAGTGAAGGTGGCCATTTATGTTCATGTAGAGAGACCTTTCCTCAACAGAAATGGAGGTCTCAGATACAGTCTACCCACCACCTATAGTGCTGCTGTCTTCCCTTCCAAAGAAATTTGGGGACAGGTCCTGCATCCAATCAGGGGACCATTAAAAATTAGAAGTTGAAATTTATTATTTGAAATTTATTCACTGTTTGAAATTGGATTAATGCATTTTACAACAAGCATTATTCAAAAAATTTGAATAATATATCTATTTATTTGGAATTGAAGATTACTGGTGTGGTTCTTTAATGCATTTCATAGCTTTTTAGGCAATGTTTACCTGCTATAGTCACTTGGTTTTACCTTTTTTTTGTAACATATCACTAACCAATGCCTAATGATTTAAATGTTTATAAGTAAAAATTTATTTCCATAAATTTGTTTTTCCAAAAAATTTTGTAGATTTGTGGGACTTTAGACAAGGTAGAGATGATTAGGTTTTTTCGTTTTTGTTTTTGTTTTTCCAGTAAACGAACTGTTCTGAAAATGTCCTCAATGACATTTTTCAATATTTTACACAAATACAAACTTACTTTATTCTCTTATTTAATTATATCAGTTTTTTCTTTTTATTTAAATCTTCTTAGAACCTAATTTTTTTTTAACATGTTTTTAATGATAAATTTTAGATGCATAGTTTATTATTTACCATAAGGTTCCTCCCCTCAGAGACTCCACCCACTAGGTGAGGCTCCTCCCACTCGGCGTCGCTCACGTGGTGTTGTCATGGTGATTAAAAGATCTAACTTCTTGGTTTACTGGCAGTTTGACAGACTTTATCTGTTTGTAACGTGTTCTGTACCTTCACTTGACTACCGACTCATCATATGATTGGTCTGTTAGACTATTAGACTCACTAAATCTCCAATTATTTGACTTCTTAACTGCTGAAAAATGGAAATTGGCCCTTATTTCTGCCTCATGGCTGCAGCTGTCTGCGTCTACGCAGCCTTACAGAAACTCAAAGAGGGCCATACAGTTGGATGCTCGGTCGTTCTCTTCGGTGTGTTTGGGGCCCTCGGGACGTTCGGACTCTCTGTGTATTCCGTTTCACCGAGTTTCTGTGGGCTGGCCCTGCTTTGCTGCAGCCTCTGCCTGAAGTTTGTGTGTTTTTGCTCCAAAGAAGACTTCCTGACAACGGACGGAAAAGCCGTGCTGATCACAGGTGAGAGAACTCTCTA
>VXCM01001027.1:10500-130718 GCA_014773175.1 Lucifuga dentata | reverse complement strand
TTTTTTTTTTTTTTTTTTTTTTTTTTTTTTTTTTTTTTTTTTTAATTGTCGTTTGATTTTCAAGTTGATTAAAATGCTATACTATATTTAGAGAGCTATTTTAAGGATGAATTTGAAGGATGGTCCAGGAGACCAATGTCTTTTCTTTTTATTTCATTGTAAGCGTTTTGGATCTGTTTCTATGTATCATGTATTTTAATCATTTTATATTGTAGGTAGCATCTTGGCATGGGGCTATGGATGAAAATTAGTCAAACTTGGCTCTATCTGGCATATTAACATTTTGATTGTTCTTGTGCATTGTGCTAGTCTAAATAAATAAATTACGAATTATAAAGCAAGGCTTTCTGACAAATATTTAATTCCAGTGATTTGGGTTTCCGTTACTCTCTAATAGCCTATCCATCCATCCATTTTATAAACCCGTTTGTCCTGTTGAGGGTCACGGGGGGGCTGGAGCCTATCCCAGCAGTCATAGGGCGAGAGGCGGGGTGACATGCATGTCTTTTGGAGGTGGGAGGAAGCCGGAGCAATAGCCTATGTTACAGTAAAAGTTGTTCATACTGTGTGTGCTTTTAGTACTGGAAATGTTGAATTACACCAATTTTGTGAACCACGTATGGAAACTGAAATTTTTAGGAAGAGGCACCTGGCCGGAGTAATGGTAAATCACCATGGTAAACGGAAACTGCCACAATGTAGAACAGGAAGATTTGTTTAATTGCGCATGCGTCAGATAGCGGCGCTGACGATAAATGAGACAGATGAGGGACAGAAACTATGAAAAGCCAAACGCACCAAAATTAACTATGTAAAAACATTATTTATGAAATAAATAACTATGAAAAAATACCAACAAACAATTCGATAAATCATTATTATCATAAAATTATCACGAAATCTTATTTCATAACAACACTATTATTTCATAATGCCTTGTTTTTACATCTCTTTTATTTCATAATGCCATTTTTATTTCATAATGTCCCGTTTTTTAATCTCTTTTTTAATTTCACAACATCGGTTTTATTTCATAATAACACTTTTATTTCATAATGCCCCGTTTTTCAAAAGTCTCTCTGTTACTTCACAGCACCGTTCATCATAATGTCACATTTCGTAACGAGACTTCAGACATGATTTGAGGACGAGTGGGCGTGGTCTTCGCTGCTCTGTTGGTCCAGGTTCCAGACAGTAGTCAGCTAAGGCAGACAAATTCAAGTCAGAACTTTCTACTACAACTATTAAACTGTCACCAAATTAAGTTGAGTTTTTTTCATGCGAGACAGTAGCTGCTTATAATTCAAACGTGGTCAACTGATTAAAATAAGTCAATTTCTAGCTGCAGCAAACTATTCTATGTTCTCTTTGTGTTTACAATCCAGTTATTCCCACACATAAATAACCTGTGGCCATGCTCAGCATGTATGTTGGAGTTTTATTTGTGGTGGATTCTGATACAACCCTGTTGCATTCCTCTTAAATTCCAGCAGATAGCAGTCAAAGCTTTCCATTTTCATTGCGGAAAACCTTCAATGGGATGAGATGGTGTTTTTCTCTTTAGCTAAGGTTAATGGAAGTAAGTGGCAGTATTGTTGCTGAATTTATTGTATTTCTTCCATTCCAAGGTTGTGACACAGGTATTGGTCATTATCTGGCCAAGACGCTGAGTGGTATGGGAGTGAAGGTGTTCGCTGGCGTGTTGGACATAAATGGGGTTGGAGCTCAGCAGCTGAGGGATCGAAAATGCAACAACCTGCAGGTCCTCCAGCTTGGCGTGACGGACGACTCTCAAATAGAGCAAGCTCACCGCTACATCCGTGATCAGGTCGGTGAGGCAGGTGAGACTACACTGTTTTCTTTACCCACAAATTCCTTTTCAGGATAACGGGGTTCAAACCCTTCCCGGCATGCACATGCTACTACAGTAAAATCCCATAAATCTCCCCGTTCTTATCTCATGTTTGCTACCCGGCAGGTTTGTGGGGNTACAGTAAAATCCCATAAATCTCCCCGTTCTTATCTCATGTTTGCTACCCGGCAGGTTTGTGGGGTTTGGTGAATAACGCAGGGATCCTGCACTGCCCGATGGATGCAGAGATCCAACCAATCAGATCATTCAACTTCTGCTTGGAGGTCAACTTCCTAGGTGCTGTGAAGATGTACCATGCCTTCCTTCCTCTGCTGCGGAAGTCCAGAGGAAGGATTGTCAACGTTACCAGTTTGATGGGTAGATCTGACTCAAAAACAACAAAACAGATGCTGAAAGCTGCAAAATAACAAGAGCAGCAAAGGTTTCTATAGGACCACGCCTTGGTTTTACATATTTAATGCATTTGCTACAAATTCTGAATACTTTACATTCCTCATGACTATTTAGTATTAGTTCAGAATTTTAGATTGACAAATGTGTTCTTCTACCTCTCAGGCAACCATGAGGTTTAGTTTGTATTGGTATTCTATTAAATTAAACTTTCAGAGATTTGAAACTTGTCGGAGATCCGTAATCCCTCACAGTAACCTGCTGTTGACTAGAGTGCTGTGAAGAAATATTTGCCCCTTCCTGATTTCTTTTTTTTGCGCATTTGTCACTCTTAATTTTGTCAGATCTTTGAGTTATTCATCAACAAAGTAAGGAAACTGAATTGATAATTGGGTTCAACTAGACTACACACACCCAGGCTTGATTCCTGCAGCCCCGTTGAACCTAAACATCACTTAAATAAACCCTTTACAGCAATGTTGTATGAGTACTCAGTCAGTCAACTGGATTCAAGTTTTTAATTCTGAAACGTTTCACCATTCAACGAAGCCATCCAAATGGCTTCGTCAGTCAGAAATGAATAAACAGAAGTATGTTAAACCTCCAGTAACTACAGTAACTATGGTGCCAAATCACAACAAACCTTCAATTCAAACTAAAGAGATATTATTCAAAGTTTTTAAATAATGCATTTTTGAAAATTTTGGGACAGGTCCTGCATCCAACGAGGGGACCATTAAAAATTATAAGTTTAAAATTATTATTTAAAATGTATTCATTGTTTGAAATTTAAATAATGCATTTTACTATATCATTATTCAAAAAAATTGAATAATACCTATTTAATTTGAATTGAATGTTAGTTGTGATTTGACACTGTGAGAGAATGTCTACACTACTTTGGTGTGGTTTAATCACATTCAGCATCCCATTTTTGTCAGCAGCAAATGCTGCTGGTTCAGGGCCTGGGCGACTTGCCATAATTGCCAGCACAATGAATTCTGCTCTTTACCAGAAAATCCAATCATCACTCCGTGATCTGAAACTCAACTCTAATTGGGTTATGCAGCAGGACAACGATCCGAAGCACAAGAGCGAGTCCATCTCTGAATGGGTTAAAAAAAAAAAAAAACAAATAAAAAATGAAGATTTTAGTCAAACTCGTGACTTGAACCCTTTTGAGATGCTGTGGCAGGACCTTAAACGGGAAGTTCATGCTCAAAAACCCCCCAATGTGCTTGATTTAAAGCAATTCTGCAAAGAAGAATGGAACAAATTTTTGTGTTCACTCAGGCTGTCTGTATGAAATGTTGTTTGAAGATCTGACACAATGAAATGTGACAAATATGCAAAAACAGAAGAACTCAGGCAGGTGGAAAACATTTTTTTTTCAGCACTGTATATGTTTTGTTCAAGTTGTATTATCACAATGTCCTAATGCAGACAAAAGCTTGGAATTTTCTGAAAAATCAGTATGATATGTTCAATCGATAGCAGGAAGCTCATACATCTGAGATCTGAGAGTTGGTTCACAAACAGCATTAGGGCGTTTACGCATGATGAGCATTATTTGTGCTGCAGAGAGCGACCTGCACATCGTTCACCTCGCTGCCCAACGAACACCCTGGTCAGCGCATGGAACAATGTAGTAACAAGTACCATCAAGAATGACCCGGGGTAGAAACAGCCACACTTTGCAGCGATGATTTGAGGCAGAAGAAGACACTTGCTCTGTCTGACTGCTAACATCTCTTCATGCTGTCACCTTTCTGCTCAGATCACGGTGCAGTTCTAAAGTTGTGGTGTACAACTTGGGAAACTGCCATCGTTGTTTCATTTCGGCTTACGTCACTGTTCTCTCATTACATACGCGCACAAAATCTCAGCGGTGTATGGGTCAAATTTGAATTTGGTTGAACTTTGAGTGTATTGATAAAGTGAAGAATCTGAGCAGTGCATAGGACTCAAGGTGGCGTGCCGCGAGGTTGGGAGTCAAACACAATGATGGAACACTCAGCTCACATTGATCACTTATTACTTATCATGTGAAAGCAAATCAAATCAAAACAGCTGTAAGGAAATATTTTAATGAAAATGTTAAGTGCATTAAAGAGGTTCCTGTTTCTGTTCAGCAGCAATTTGTCAAGTCTCAGATATCTGAGTTTTCCTCAAGCACCTAAATGCACCAATAAGGAACTGTGTTAAAACAACACAGTTGAAAAGCTGCGATGATGAAGGCGGTGGTTCATAGAAAAGGCTTAGAAATGGCTTCCACGCAAACACGGTGGGGTTCCTGGGAGTGTCTTTCTCATATTTTGTACATGTTTTGATAATCAAAGATAAAACTAAATGTGGACACTTGGGATTTAACAGTATTAACACAAAATGCAGAAAGAGTAAAAGAAACACATAGTTCACTATGATAATTTATCGTAGAGACATAAAATCAAGGCTGCTTATGAGGTTGTTTTTTCAACTAATTATACTAAATGAGATAAATGATGGTTGTGTGTTTAGATTTTATTGTATGAATATTTTTGCTCCTGTAGGTGAGATCCCCATGTTCACATTCTCTGCTTATGGAGCATCGAAGGCGGCGCTGGGATTTTTCTCCAAAGCAACAAGGCTGGAGTTGATTAAATGGGGCGTCAAAGTCACCATCGTTCAACCTTTATTCTTCAAAACAAGTACGTCCAATTCCAGTGTTTTAACAGGAATAACCCAGAAAAGCCCACTGTGAAAAAGTCAGGACTAAATGTGAAGTTGGTAATCATCACAAAAACTCAGTGGAATAACTTGAAAGTCAGGCATAACTGTGACAATTAAGAAAAACCCTGAAAAGAAACAGCGTTGCATTGTAACGTTGTGAATAACTCTTTGTTTTTAATGTCAGGTATCTTTGGAAACAGTGAAAGAACCAGGCTCTATAAAGAGGAGGTCCTTAGAAGCATAAGCTCAGAGGTCAGAGAGGATTATGGCGAGGAGTACATCTCTTCTCTCTGCAGCTGTGCGTTAAAAATACCGCAGCAGTTTCCCAAGAATCTTCGTCCTGTGGTGGATGACATTTGTCACGCCCTGCTGTCAGCGGAGCCCAAACTGCTGTACACGCCGGGGCATCTGACGTGGCCGGGGTGGCTCATTCCCTTAATTCACCACATCTGTCCCACTTCAGTCTCTGACGGCTTCGTCAAGCAGTTTAGATACGCCGACTATAAACCTGCAGGAATGTCGAGCAGACGTTAAGGAGAAATGTGAATAGTCTCTAAACTGTAAATATTGTTTTAGAATGATTTCCTTCCAGTCAGTTGCTGGCTTCTGTTCGTTTTAGTTCTCTATTTAAAAAAAAATCAATATGCAGAGAATCTGCAGCTTTTTGTGTTACTAGCATGAAATAAATCACTTTCTGACAGATTTAACTCAGAGGTTTTTGCAGTTATTTATTTTCCAACATAATCTCCTTTAATCTCTAAAGATTTATGCCAGTGATGCTGGTGGGGGTGGGCGGGGCGTTGTTTGGCGAACGAGGTAACCACAGATGCCCAAGCTAATTTTTGCAGTGGGCAATTATAACCTGGTGCAGTGTGAGGATTGGAAGGTGAGCTGTGAGAAAATCATATTTAATACACATCAAGCCTGTAGGAAATAAAGCATGGAAACACTTTGGGCCAGATTCACAATAAGGCATAATTTACCTCATCAGTATGGGAATATATCGTCACCTAACCACATTCTCTCATTCATAAACACCTGTTACCTGCAGCTTATAGCGTTTTCCTTGAAAGAGGCAGTGTATATCCTTATTTACATGCTGGGGAAGCGATTTGTAAAAACACATCATTACACAAAAATTAACACATTTCATTGTCATAAATTTCAGCACTATGAAATCTGGTTTAGATGAAGATTCTCAGTCATTCAGGCAGTAGATATGTTGTATGAAAACTCAGGTCAACTGGATTCAAGTTTTTTTTTTAAAATTCTGAAACATTTCACCGTTCATCCAAATGGCTTCGTCAATCAGAAATGAATGAACAGAAGGATGTTAAACCTCCAGTAACTACCAAATCATAACAAATCTTCAATTCAAAATAAATATATATTATTAAAATTTTTTGAATAATGCATGTAGTAAAATGGATCATTCAAATATCAAATAGTGAATAAATTTCAAATAATAATTTTAAACTTCTAATTTTTAATGGTCACCTGGTTGGATGCAGAACCTGTCCCCAAATTTCTTTGGAAGGGGAGACAGCAGCACTATAGGTGGTGGTAGATTATATCTGAGACCTCCATTTCTTGCACATTTTGCACATTTTAGACAGAGAGGATGGTTGGTTTGAGAGAGGAGTGAAGGTTCATTTATGTTTATGTAGAGAGACCTTCCCTAAAAGGAAATGTTGAGGGAAGGTCAATGAAACATGAAACAAAAATTTAGTTCGCCCCAGCGAGCGAATCCACTATTCGCGTGAATTATGTTGAAATGAATTGATTTAGTGATGAAATTTTGCCGTAAAAGTGTAGTGTGATCACCCACCGAATGTCTTTTTTTCAGTCTTCAGACAAGTCAAAGTGTATGAAGCTACGGAGCCCCTGAGGGGACATGGGAGGGAAAAAAAATCAGTTGGAGGAAAAAAAAATAGCGAGTCCTTTTGTGAGATAACGCAATACTTTTGCAAGATAACACAAAAGTATTGAAAGTATTGCGAGATCTTATTACGTATTACTTATTGCATTATCTCGCAATACTTTTGCGAGATAACGCAATACTTGACCGAATGTGAGTGTATACGGGTCCACTGGGTCCACTGCCACCACCATGCTTCACCGTAGGGTTGGTATTTGCCAGGTGATGAGCAGTGCCTGGTGTTTGCCAGAAACAGTGCTTAGCCCTAAGAGTTCAATTTTTGTCTCATCAGATCAGAGAATCTTCTTCCTCATGGTCTCAGTGCCCTTTAAATGCTGGCCTTTTACTCAGGAGTGGCTTCTGTCTAGCCAGTCTACCATGAAGGCCTGATTGATGGAGTGCTGCTGAGATAGTCATCCTTCTGGCAGATAATCCCANGTCTACCATGAAGGCCTGATTGATGGAGTGCTGCTGAGATAGTCATCCTTCTGGCAGATAATCCCATTTCTGCAGAGGACTTCAGAATCTGTCTTAGTGTGACTGTTGGGTTCTTGGTCAGCTCCCTGATCAAGGCCAGAATTGAGGGAAGGATGAATGTTACAGAGAGGTCCTCAAAGAAAACCTGCTCCAGAGGTCAGCGACCTCAGACTGGGGTGATGTTTCACCTTTCAGCACGACAACGACCCGAAGCATCCAACCAAGACAATGCTGGAGCGGCTTCAGGACAAGTCTCTGATTGTCCTTGAGTGGTCCAGCCAAAGCCCAGACTTAAACTCCACAGAACATCTGTGGAGATACCTGACGCTTCCCATCCAATCTGAAGGCGCTCGAGAGGATCTACAAGAAGAACGGGATAAACTGCTGAAATCCAGGTATCAGAGCTGGTAGAGATGTACCCAAGAAGACCTGCAGCATAACTGCTGCCAAAGGGGCCCTACAAAGTCCTGAATTAAGGGTCTGAATACTTATGGAAATGAAAGATTTCACTTTTTGATTTTTAATAAATTTGCAAAAAAATCCTAACGTGTTTTCACTTTGTCATTATAGCTTATTGAGTGAAGATTGATGGGTAAAAATGGCAATTGTATCCATTTAAAATTAAATGTACAACACAATAAAATGTGCAATAAGTGAAAGGGTCTGAAAACTTTCTAGAGACACTGTAAATAAAATAGCATCTTATTTACAACTATCAAGCAATAGTTTTAAATCATGTTCAAATGTACATGATTTAAAACGTTCAAATGTCCAATCATGCAATCATGAACATTATTTAAAATGTTCAAATGTCCAATCATCCAATCATGTTCAAATTATGTCCATTGTGAAGTAGTTACTGGACAGAATGTTAACAAACTCGGTGCGAAACTCTGGGTAAGAGCTGTAAGTGTAAGACACTTCAAGGGTAGCTCCACAAGTATGAGCAACAGGCCTTCTGCTGAGGCCAGACNGTAAGTGTAAGACACTTCAAGGGTAGCTCCACAAGTATGAGCAACAGGCCTTCTGCTGAGGCCAGACAGCATTGAAACAAACATTAATTTTTTCAACACATATAACATAAGAGCCAGTGCAGAAGCGCAGAAATTATTCTGCCTTCTTTTGGTCAGTGCTTCGAACATAACGCTGAAGAAGGTTAAAAGTTGCCTGTTCTTGCTGAGTAAGAATGTCTTTTGTTGTTTCAAGTAGCTGTGAATGCTTTTTTTGCCAATAGCCCTTTTTCCTTCATACAGAGACAGCACACTTCTTCTGTCTGACAGTTTCAGCTGTACACATGCCATGGCTTTGGCGAAGCAGCCTACGATATATTTAGGCTCTTGCAGAATAACTTTATGAGCCATTGTTTGGAAGGCAGCTTCCATGTTATCTTTTGGAGGGAGGNTCTTGCAGAATAACTTTATGAGCCATTGTTTGGAAGGCAGCTTCCATGTTATCTTTTGGAGGGAGGCATTGGGAACCCATCCTTGTAAAAAGGTCAAGCAAGTCCTCCTCATCATTTTCCTCCAGTGTGCCCTGGAGAGCCCTTTCAACAATTACTCGCTCATTTGAGGAGAGGTAGTTGAGGAAAGATGACATCAGGACATGTACATCAACCATGTTAATTCCATGAATAGAGGCTAAAATGAAAGACTTTGAAAGCCTCACTGGCAGTAAATCATGGTCTAGAAAACCTCTGGCCCAGATCCTGCCAACTGCCTGCCATTCATCCTCAGAGAAATCTGGCCTGAGTCGTGGAACCCTCTCCTCTTCACCTTCACACTGTTCAAGGAACTGCTCCCAGAATGCAGTAGTGTAAATATCTCTTGATACTCCAGAATCATCAACAGCATTTTCATTTACAAATTTCATCTTTAGAATACAACTCATTGTGTTTGGATCCAAGAAAGCAGCTATAAGATCTTTCGAAATAGTAATCCTGTGAACTGATATATAGCGTACATCTTTTGAATTTGCCGAGTCNTCTTTCGAAATAGTAATCCTGTGAACTGATATATAGCGTACATCTTTTGAATTTGCCGAGTCACCAGTGGAAGTTGAAGAGGGCAGGTAGTTTTCTGACAGTGGAGGAAAATCTCCAGGTGAGGACAGTATTTCATTGTTTGACTAAAGGGGGGAGGGGGGGAAAGAAAGACATTTTGAACATTTAGGCATATCTATTAAACTGTAAAGACAGTTAACACTTGACCTATAGAATACCTCCAGTTGGCATGTGGTGTATGTTATTCTTGAATTGATTCATTACATATATTTATTTATTAGGTTCCATGTGTTAGTTGTTAGAAAAAAATGAAATCACAGCTTTGATGAACATGGATGATGACAAAAGCTAAAACATGATAGAGGGACAAAGCTTTCTTACTAGCAAATGAGTTCTAAGGTTATGCTGTATAAACATGTTAACTAAATAAATAGTTCAGTGACAAAGGTTTAAAAAGGACTGAAGCTATTGTTAAACTACACAGTTTTTTTTAATGACCTCTTCTGTGCTAAACAGCCTATGACTAGAGTAATAGGCAGCAGACTGTAGCAAAGTTCCAAGATTTTTAGAAGTACAGGCTTGCTGTTACATTCTACACACTAACTTAAAGATATAAATATTTTTGTGACACGAGTTGAAAAAAAAAAACAAATATAACATATAACAAAAACATATCGCTGGACAGACTGTAAGTAATCAAATTTAAAATAAAAGAATAACAATTCAAACAAACTCTTTAAGTTCGGGAGACAGTATAGGTTCTCCATAAGATGAGGTTTGATGGAACAGCTTCATTCATCTCTTCATTGTGCACAAACATCTGGCATAAATAGATACAATACTACTTAAATAAATTCCATAATGCAAAGCAGAGGCAAAACATGTCCATGCAGTGAACAACATCAAAACAATACTTAAGTATAATACATTGATTTTTGACCATAGCTCAGGACATAGCATGTAAACAGTCAAATTACCAAATATACCATATATACTAACTATACTGTAATTACCATATATACTCGACTATAAGCCGATCTCATGTATAAGCCAATCCCCTGATTTTGACCTACAAATTTAGATTTTTAAAGAAACCCATATATAAGCCGACCTCCTGATGTTGTTCCATGAACTTATTTGTTTAGCATATTCACACTGGACTCACAATATTTATTTCAGCAGCTGCCATAACTGACCAATTACAACAGAGCTTACTGGCCGCTGCAAAATGAGCTGAATAAGATATTTAGTCAGGAAATATTTCATTCTAAGCTATGATTTAAACCATTTTCCATGGGTAGTGGTAATGGGTAGTATTTCCACCCCTGAAAATTTTGTTCTCTGGGACCTGATTTGAATTACTTTTTCGTGAACCAAAGCCAACCTCAACCTCAGTGAAGCACCAAAAAAAAACCAAAAAAAAACAAACAAACAAACAAACAAACAAAAAAAACACTAAGTCCCATCATCCTTTTCGGCTTATTATGTTCATTTCCGCACCTGCGCATTACGAAGCTGACGACACGTTGAGGCGATGAGCATGGCGGACGACTCAAAGGAAAGTTCGAAGCTTAAAACAGATGAAACGCTCGCAGGTTCCAGTAGAGATGATGATGATGATGACAGCAATGTTAATAACGGTGAAAACGATGAAGCAGTGAAGACCTTCAAGGATCTGGTAAGTTTCTCACAAAAGGCAAAGAAAAGAGGGTAGTGTTAGCAGCGCAAGACATAAACCATCGGTGCTAAAAGCTAGCTCGAATTAGAATAAGTTAGAATCCCATGTTAATAGTATTATATCAACCATTGGAAACATGTATGCTATCTGACAGCCTTTAACAGTTTATTGTTAATCGTTTTAACAACGCTATCAGTATTTTTATTTGTTTATGGCGTTTGCTTTTGCCAGGGTGTTACCGAGGTTCTTTGTGAGGCTTGTGATCAGCTGGGCTGGAAAAGTCCAACCAAGATTCAGATAGAAGCCATACCTGTAGCCCTGCAAGGTGAGAAACCACACTGTTTGATGTCAATAATGAAGATCTGGTAATGTAAAGAATGTGTATGTAAAGAAAGGGTGCTACTTGTGGTGTCCATCAGATGTTTACCCTCAATACACGTGTCTGCTATCCGTCCTCCTTCAACCACAGGGAGGGATGTTATTGGCCTGGCAGAAACTGGTTCAGGGAAAACCGGTGCCTTTGCTCTGCCCATCCTGCAGTCCCTACTGGCCTCACCTCAGAGGCTTCATACCCTCGTCTTAACCCCAACCAGAGAACTGGCATTTCAGATCTCTGAGCAGTTTGAGGCTCTGGGCTCTAGCATTGGCATTAAATGTGGTAAGTGTGAATTAAAGGTTAGCTGATTACAAATTTAAAATGTGTCTGTTTTTTTTTTGTTTTTTTTTTTGTATTTATATCAGACAGTGTATACAAACTTTATTAAAACTACAGAATTCTCCATGCTGCACACTGATAACCTGATAAAATAAGCTCACGAAGACGACATATATACAGTTTGAATTCTTATTAGTTAATAATCTTGGAAATACTGTACCAATCGACACAACAAAAAAACACTATTACAACAAATTGTGCAACACAAGCAACCACAAATAACAAATAGGGATTTCATAGAAACACACTTTTCCAGTCTTTACAATGTTGCAAAAAACAAAAAAAAATAGGGCTGTGAATCAATTAATAAAATTAACTACTTAATCACAAAGCTTTCTGTGATTAATCATGATTAATCACAGGAAACCTGTAAACTTGTAATCATTGCACATTGAATCACCAAATTAATGTAAATTAATTCCCTGTTTAAATTCCCTGTTTTATATGCTTTATCGAACTGTTTCTTTAGTTTGTCACAGAAACAAGAGGCCCCAAAACTGAATTAATTTGATTTATTTCATCTTAAAGGAGTAACTTTATTTTTTTTTAATGGATTCATTGAACTTATTTTCATGATATACTTTCTTTTGGGTTAACTAACACTTTTATTGAGTTCAGAGAAGAAACTACCTTGGTTGACATGTTAAAAGATGTATGAGACAATATGAGAATGTGATCTTCTCTCATTTTAGAAATGACATGACATCTCTGAGCCATAGAGAGCTGGATGCAACTTTAGTAGATTTCCAATGAAGTAAAAGCCAGCTCTTGCTAGTAATGATGTGAAAGATAAAATATCTAATTGTTTAGTGGTGAGCTGATTCCACTTTTTAGGAAGCTCGAATAATTGTAACATAGGGTTAGACTGTCAAATCAGTCGAAAGTGTCTTAGACATTGTTGTAAAACTGTTGTTCCAAAATCCATTTAGTGAAAGACAGGAGTAAAACATATAAATTAAGTTCCAGGAAAGGGCATGGCACCTTTCATGCTGTCAGATACAACTGGGTAATTCTAACAGTCGAGCCTTGGAGAAATGAACTTTGAACTGTATAAATGAGAGACGAGCACATGTTGAACTTGTATGAATATTGTTCATTGCCTTATCCTGCCAAGGTCAACGCCTTTCGGAGGATTGGTGGGACTTGCGCTGAATTTTTTTTTTTAAATTCAATTGGAAATCCATCAGGGGCCTTATTAGTTTAATTTATAATGGGGAACTCAAGCATATCTTAAAAAGAGGTCATTTCTGTGGTGTCTGAGGGGGATTCTGAGTTCAGTAGAATTGGACGTGGATTAGTGGCATATTGTTGGTCTATATTGGTTATATCAGTCAAGATCTCTTGTATTTTAGATTTGCAGATTTTGTTTGAATATGCGGAGTAAGATGTAATTTGTCCTCACAGTTATGTCTTCAGTGACTCACATAATGTAGCATACGAAACTGTTCCGTTTTGATTAATAGCTATATAAACTCATCAGTGGAGACTGAGATGAAGTCATTGAATTTACCTTCTGATAATAGCAGGGGATTAAACCTCCATAGTGCTGAATAGCGAGGTCAAGCTGACAGCTGTATCCCAAATTGCATGATCATAAATGACAATAGTATTTGTTTGTAAATGTTTATATATAACATACCTGTCTCTTTTCTGTTGCAGCTGTTATAGTGGGAGGAATTGATATGATGTCCCAGTCCTTAGTGCTGGCTAAGAAACCACACGTTGTTATTGGTAAGAACATGACTGAATACATTATCAGTTCTTACAACAACACCTTAAAGGTGTTCATCATTAATTTATCATTTTTTTCTACACAGAAAAATATTGCTATTTTTGTCGCATAACGTGCTGATGTGACTATTATATTGACCATTATTTATTTAGTCTAGACTATATAAAGAAAATCAAATACTCATCACATGTTACCCAAACTTAAATGGTCTACTTAATCTGACCAGTACCTCCAAAAAATTAAAGGATCATTTTTATATTGGGGGTGCTGTGGTCATTATTGGAGAAATGTAATAAAAGTAAAGCAAAGGATTAATGTTACATTTACACCTTAAGTTGGCTTAATTGTGTTTATTGGGTCAATAATTATTTAAGACCAAGTTCATGCTACTAGTAGTCTAATTTGCTTCATAATTACGTAATGAGAAAACATTACACATAATGTTTTCACATTACATGTCCTCTATTTGTCATACTTACATACTTGACAGTGTAAAGAAATGATCAAAACTATTTATTTATTTAATTTATTTTCCTATAGACTCCTATTCAGGGTATAAGGAACGAAAAAAACAACAACACACAAAACAAGCAACAACCAGCATACAATCAAACATAGTAATCAAAACTCTGTGCACATACATAAATGTCAATTATATTTAGAAATCAAAAGCTGCACAATATTTTCTTAATGAACTTAACCAAATTAAATAAAACTTTAACATTACTTGTGCCAGCAGCTTCTTAAATTTGTAAACAGCAGGGTTTACTCTTTAATATCTTCTAATTAACTTTAAACAATCTATAAGTGTCACACAAAGGGTTGCTATATAATTCATCATGCAAACTCTGTAAATCCATATCTTCTAGTCTGAGATCAAAAAGTGAGGGGAATGTTTTGAACAACATTTTGATTGTCACTGTTGAATAAGTTAAATAGGCTAAATGTAAAGCAAATTATGACCATTTGATCTCTCAGATCAGACACTATAATGTGATGACAAAAACTAGTTACTTGCTACATGGGTAGAGCAGGTACCCTCTAAAAAACAATGCAATTACATTAATTCATCATGAAAGATCACCGTTATCACTAGATACAAGAAGCAAGCAAGCATTAGCATTTTGCCAAGCTCTCAACAGCAAATTTTAGCTATTTTTACACAATAAACATTTATCACCTTTGTAATAGATTAATTTCCCCTCCTGTTAATTTCAGTTGTTTAATTAGGTCGTCATTTAGACCTAATATGATAATTATTTTTTATCAAATGTGTTTGCAGCCACACCAGGTCGGTTGATAGACCACATGGAAAACACCAAGGGCTTCTCGCTACGAGCCCTGAAATTCCTGGTCATGGATGAAGCAGACAGAATCCTCAACATGGACTTTGAGACTGAAGTGAGTAAGAAAAAATCTAAACATCAGATAACACAAATAAAACAACTGAGTTCCTTTCTTTCATTCAGTATAACACCTCCGTCCATGAGCTTCATTCTATGATTCCTCTAAGGTTCTTCTAATACTACGAGGAAAATAACGATGTCTCTAGTACTGCAGCGCTGTTTTCCTCTGAGGACATTTTGTCTCTTTTACCAGGTGGATAAAATCTTGAAGGTGATTCCCAGAGAGAGGCGCACCTTCCTGTTCTCTGCTACCATGACCAAAAAGGTATGCAAACGCTGTTGCTCACAATGCAGGTGACTTGCAGTTTATAGTTTATAGTCATCATTGTTCCGTGTTGCTGCAGGTGTTGCACCCTTAAAAAAAAGGAAAGTAGTGAGGGAAGAATAGAAACATTGAACACTGTACTAACCCTTGCCTTTTAGCTCTTAAATATCCTTATATGTGCAAATATTCAATTTTAACAAAATATGAATAACATTTACACTTTTCTGTGTTAACTGTAATAAGTTTGACTTTCACCATTTATCAGAAACATGTAGGTTAATCAATTAAAGTGCAATACATAAACATCCACATCATTCCTTAAATCAACTTATCATTTAGAATTCCTTTTTTTTTTTAGTTAGCCATTTCTTTAGTGCAAGCTGACATTGTACTTGAACTAGCTCCAAAGCTTCAGAGTGAGTAGCCTCTGTTACCATGACGACACTCTGACACAAGCTTACTAATGGCTAGCAAAGGTTGGTACACTCGACTGCTGACATTAACACAATATGACACTTAAAATGATCGTCTTATTCAGACAGTACAAACTTATTAAACAATAAACACCACTTAAAGTTATGAGATTGTACAACTAAATAAAAAAGGAAAGTATTGAGAGAAGGACAGAAACTGTGAAAAGCTTGCCAAGCTTTTACTTGTATTGGATCCAAGTATGCAAAGCTTTTTCCTTTAGATCAGGGGTATTAAACTAAAATTCAGGAGGGTCCAGTTACTCAGCTATCTCCCACTGTGGGGTCTGCAACCACAAAATATTATACTTAACTATGATTCAGAAGGCTTCATGGAAAAATATAAAGTGTCAACTTCAACATTGTATTCAATGTTTTTGACTAAAGTGTTTTTCTTAGTTACAAGTATATTTTCAAACATGGAAACATGAACTTGATAATCTAAAAATTTATCTTAAAAATAAAGTTCTCTAAAGAACTTTTTAAAAAAAATTTAAATCCTAAACTGAGGTATAAAAGAGAAAAAATTAGGATAAAAATAGAAGTGCTATTTAACGTTGCCACTTTTTATGCTGGCACAGACTGGGAACACATCAAACACACGGTAGCATTTGCTGCTGGAAGAATGAAAGCATATTTATACGTCCATTCGTCCTTCAACTGTTGGTTTTCACGGTCGACATTTCTGATATTTGAGCCATTTGACAACGTCGTTGTGAGTCCTCTCAGCTAATTTTCAGGGCACGGTGAGTCTTAACGTGATTGGACCAGAGGACCCATAGAGCCCCCTGCTGAGCTGTCCATGCTGTGCCTGCTGAAAATTTTCCTAACCTTAAACTATAAATTAATATTAGTACCACAAGAAATGCTCAACGGTCCAGATAAAAGCCTCTCTGAGTCCGGATCTGGAACGTAGTCTGCACAATATGTAGCTTTTGCTTTTTTACACCTTGGCTTTTTGTTATGTGTTTTTACAGGTCCAGAAACTAGAGAGAGCCGCTCTGAAAGATCCTGTGAAGTGTGCAGTATCTACCAAATACTCGACAGTAGACAAACTGCAGCAGTACTACATCTTCATACCATCTAAATACAAGGTAGACATACATTCTGAGTTAACGTTGCAACGTCTCAGACTATGTAACACACTTACAAAGTAAGATGGATAGTTTCAGCATATCCATCTTACTTTGTAACAGTGCATATACAGCATTTTAAAGGCGTTTGTAACAGCGTATTACTTGTGTACGTGTGTTTGTGTGTATGATTTGTTTAGGACTGTTACCTGGTGTCCATCCTGAACGAGCTGGCCGGTAACTCGTTCATAATTTTCTGCAGCACATGTAACACCGCCCAGCGGGTGGCGCTGTTGTTAAGAAACCTGGGCATCACTGCCATCCCTCTGCACGGTCAGATGAGTCAGGTAGGGACTGAAAGTAGCACATACACATTCACACACACTCTCTCCGCTCACCTCTAAGGCCTTCTGATGACACATATTTGATTTAAAAAAAAAAAAAAAAAAAAAAAGTTGCTTTGCAGCATATATATTGAATTTTGATTCTCCTGACAAAGAACATTTTTCAGAGTCATTGCAGCGTGGGTTACAGTGCTAGTGCAGAGCTGCACACTGTATTGTCTCCTACAGTATGAATGTTTCAGTTTACATTAACACCCTCTCATGCACAACAATCTGTGGTGCATCGATAAGACACAGTGTGTGTATAGACTGTCAAAAAAAAAAAATCACTGTTGAGTAATTATTTTGTTGCAATGAAAGGTGCTTATGTAGCATTTTTGGGTATCAGGCCTAATCTTTAGTTGTCGCTTGTCAGCTTCTCCTGCTGCAGTCTTAGGAAGGTGAATTGCAGTGTCAAGCATGTTAGAAATTGTAGAGGTGTGCTGTAGATCATGTTGTAGAAGTGAGATGTGGTTCTTGATCCGCAGCCAGGTATCTCTCCTTTTCACCCAGGTTAATATGCTCAGAACGGGTAAGCGTAGTTAGATACTGGTCACATATGTCAATGAAATTTCACAATTTCAATAGAATCAACCCCAGGATTTTCTGTCTTCCTTTCAATGACTTGATTGTCAGAATGCTTTCAGTCGTTTGTGCTGGAAAACACCGCCCTCTGTTGGATGTGGAATATAAAGCAATTTCACTTATTTTCTCCTCATCTGACACAACAGCACACAGAGACTTAGAAGATTTTCTGTACAGGTTTTGTTTGTTCACTGCTATTACAGCAATTTCTCAAAAATTGAACTAGTAATGATCAATTTATGTTAAAATGATGCACAAGATGTGTTTGATAATGACACTGCTGCAGACTCTACATGCCTTTTCCTCTGCGTTATACCGCTGTGCTTACTCACTGCACCCTCCTTCCCTCTGCTGGTTTAGAACAAACGTCTAGGAGCCCTGAACAAGTTCAAGTCCAAATCTCGATCTGTGCTGCTGGCGACGGATGTGGCGTCCAGAGGCCTGGACATTCCTCACGTTGACTGTGTCATCAACTATGACATCCCCACTCACTCCAAGGTGCCTTGGTGTTTATATTTCCATGATTTCTTTATTTGATTACTTGTTTGTGATCTACATGCATGTGATTTAGACGCATCTCATGCTGTCTACCATGTTAGGATTACATCCACAGAGTTGGGCGAACTGCCAGAGCAGGGCGGTCCGGAAAATCCATCACTTTTGTCACTCAGTAAGATCTGTTTATTAATTTTCACCAGTACCAATAAGTGTTCCTTATTTATGGAATAATATTTGACTGGATCCATTTTTGATCTTTCCTATATCATGAATTAATGAACATTAAACTCACACCTGAGTTTGTCCTTGGCCTCCTTTTAAAAAAAAAAAAAAAAAAAATCTTTATTCCGTTATGGCTGAAGTAATTAAGTGAGTTGACTGCAGTGGACTAACACATCTTCTTATTGTAGGTATGATGTGGAGCTTTTCCAGCGAATCGAAAGCCTGATAGGGAAGAAACTTCCTGCTTTCCCTACCCAGGATGATGAAGTGATGATGCTGGTGGAGAGGGTGAGCGAGGCCCAGAGATTTGCTAGATTGGTAAGTCATAATTGGCCATACTTGCTGTAAGTCTTCAGCATTTTATTCAGTAATCAATGTTAGTCTATAAAACCTTTATTTCTGAGTGCATTGTTTGTATTGTATGTTTTAAAGGACCACACTGGTGATTTTGCATGTTTGAACCCAATATATACTGCTCACAAACACGCTATGTTACTGTCAACTATTTTTCAAAACATAAAATCGTATTTCAGGCATCATTTATTTTGCCAAATCCTCTAATCTTTCAAAATCAAATGTTCAGTTGATACCTCTACCTTAAAAGTCAATGTTTTGCCTGCTAACACTTGCATTTGAATGTAGAAGGGACGGTCATTTGACTTCCTCTCTAAAAGCTGTCTTCTCTTGGGATTATCGTATATACTCGACTAGAAGCTAAAATTTAATTTAATTGTGTTTTCTGTGATGGATTACTTATTTCAAGCCCATTTAAATTCTTGACAAGTTGATTTTTATAGTATACTGGAATGAACTGAAACCTATGGCAATCTGGAAGGTAGGAAAAAAAATCTAAAATTACTGCTCCAGTAGCATGTTTTGGAAAATGGTTAGCAGTGGGTTGTATTTATTTGGCTCAAACATACAAAATCACCAGTATGCTCCTTTAACTCCTACACTCATGATGTGAAAAGTTTATATGGGCTTCTGTATGTTGAGAGCAACTCTTGTTAAGCACATAAGGAGACTCTTTAAAAATATGTGCTTTAATATCATAGGCAAATTTACTATTCCATTTTGCGAGTAATGGATTTATTTCAGCAAAAAAAAAAAAAAAAAAGAATCCATATATACAGATTATTACATTACGATTAACAGCTTGTCCTTATTCCATGTCTTCTCAGGAAATGAAAGAGCAAGGTGAGAAGCGGAAAAGGCCTAAAGGAGGAGACAGGGATGAGGATGACACAGAACAAGCCAGTGGAGTGAGGAAGAAAGTGAAAGGAGGATCAGGAGCAAGAGGAGGTGGAGGAGCAAAGAAGAGGGGTGGAGGAGCTTGGAGGGGAGGACGCTAAAGCCTCCAAAATCACAGACTGTACATAACCACAACATACATCTTTAATGTGTCTGGTGTAAAACTTTATTATGATGCCAGTAGGTTTTTCCAGCTTTTAAGATGGAAGGAAATGACTATTTAACTACAGAAAAAATGTTTTCTGTGCCCTCTGTAAGATTTTCCATTTGTAATAAAATATCACCATAAAACTAAAGCCAGTGGGGTTGTTTGTGGCAGGGTGATGTATAACATAAGAAAAATGATGCCATGCCTCTTTCAGACGCTAGAGGGAGTAGTTTTCATTGCCAGAATATATGCTCTATATAGATGAGGTGACATGCCCTCATTTATTTTGATTTTTATGGTAAATTTATGGAGAATTACGAGTCTTGTAATATAAGAAGTAACTCAAATATTTGCATTATTAACAGTGATAAAATGCGTAATTTTGGAAGTCGTCAAGCAACTTTGCGATAATGATTATTGATTCATGTACAGTATGTCTGGTTTGTTTAGGGGTTGGTTTCTTCCATCCAATGATGTGGAGGGGGGGGGAGAAAGACCTCAAAGTCAGAGCCCAATTGTCTCCTGGCTGAAACGTGTGGGTGTGCGCAATGCGTAGACATTTTTAATGTAGAAAAAAATACCCGTCCCCTTAAACATAATCTGAAAAAAGTGCCTTGTTTAATTGTTTTTCCGGAGTAAAAAAGAGGTTCCATCTGGCACCAGCATCCATAAAACCCACATTTATCTCCAGGTGATTGATCCCACAGTGTGTGTATAATCTGTGTGTTTAATTTCTATGCCGACACGATCCGTTGTAGGCGGGAGCAGCAGCGGTCCAGTGCGCTGGGTTTAGGAGGGGCCCAGTGTGGGGCAGCGCGGTGCCTGTGGTGCATACCGAAGCCCAGATACATGCCTGCTCTTCTGTAGTGTGTCGCAGTTAGTAACAATAAGGATCAGATCGGGGGGGAGCTCGGACTGTGAGGTGACCAGCAGTTGATCATTGCTTCTCTAAAAGCAGCAGGTAAGTTTGTTATGTGAAGCGGGATGACGCGTGTTTGCGGGGAGACCCTGGATGAATGAATCAGGTTCCAGGCTTCAGGATGGAGGTCACCCAGGAAACTTTAGTTTGCTGGCCGTCATTGGCATGGTGGAAGGTTTGTCCCAGATAAACTCATTTATTTAACTTAAAACATTTTTAACCTAGAATAGCCTATAATTTATCCCATTCCTCTTTTTTTTTTAATTCACCTTGGCAGAATTGCAATGAGTTAAATTTTCAGAGTATTACAGTCCGTGGTGAAGCTAATGTAGCTAGCTATATTAGAACAGGATTTATTTTCAGTAAAAACACCCATAAATTCCTCTCTGAACGTAAAAACCTAATTATTTGTCATTATTCTCAGAACTATCTCAGTAATGACTGGACTTGTAAGGCCACCAACCGTTATATTTACCATGTCACGATACATTTTAGGCTAATTTACAACGTATTTCAGTTGCGCAGGTTAATTATCGCAGGTATTAGCTACTGTTTGTAAACAAGACTTAAGTAGCAAGTTTTTCCCCCTAGTGAGTATTCATTACTTTTGGTGGCAAAACTGTCATATCTTAAATGTTTCCATACATGCTCCATTTTATATGTAAAAGTGCAGGTTAAAGATATCATTTGGGCAACATTGTATTTGAAAGAATAGCAAGGAATATATGTATTTTTTTAATAGATATTCCGTAAGGTTGCTAGGAGTTTGAGCCATTCACGACGTCGCTACGTCCTGTTTGGTCTGTTGGGTACCATGATACTGCGCATACATTAACGTAGTATGCGCAGTATCATGGTACACATTTCATCCATAGAAAAGTTACGCAGGCTGTATCGGATTTAATAGATCTTTGTCACGGAGGACACCTTAGCTTATTAAACACAGGTGTAACAAATGATGTTAATAATGGCTGCATTCCATGTATGAGTACCAGTGCCAGAGCCTTGCTAGGGTGCATGCCGGTTCATTGGCACAGCTAAATGGAACTAATGTCATTATGTATGCCTGTGCTTTTCCTGCTGTTATCATTCTAAAATATAGTTTTACAGAGGTAACCAAATTTAGAGATAGGCCGTGCTCAGAATGCTGACATATTACTTTATTTCATTTCATTTTATTAAACTCATAACCATAAAAATTGTATGGAGTACAAACACAATATATATAACAATACAGGCAGGCAAATCATATAAACAAAATTAACACATTTTTCAAAAAGGCACCAAGTTTATGGATAATTTTTGAATTCTCTGATTGCAATAACAAAACCAACTTAAACATAGATGGACACTTAACATAATACTTTGGCAAATACTTTTCTCTAGATTGCATTATTTCCATATTTGTATATTCAAACAGTACATGATATTCATCCCCAACATAATTGTCATTGCATAATTTACATATTCTATTTTTCCTCTCTAATCCTATATATCTTCCAGTAACCTTTGGAATTCTGGAATTGGCAAGTCTAAAGTCACAAATTGCTTGTCTCTGCCCTCTATTTTGTTGCAGTAAATACTTTTCAAACTTAAACTCCTTCTTAAATTCAGCATAAAGGTCACAAGATGACATCTGCTGTAATCATGCCTGATATGAGTGCAAGTAATAGATTCCCCCTTATGGTTCTTTAGGATATACTGACTGATAATATAATTCATGTTATGATAATCAAGCATGTACAGCTGTAATAACTAAATTTGATCCTAAATGCACAAACTATTACTGACACTGTTCATTATGTGGTGAAGACAAAATCCATTATGCCTCAATAATAACCTATACCAGTTAGAGAGGAAGAGTTGTAAATAAGCAAACCAGGCTGATTAGAGAAGGATTTCAAATCATTGAGACAACTGAGGTATGCAGTATTGCTTAATGGATGTTAAAACTGTATTTATGCTCAGATTAGGGCAACAAATCGATCAAATGTCGTGTGCACACCATAATTAGATTGGAATTGGCATAGATTAGAGTAAATTTACTTAGATTATGCAATTGTAAATCAATTTATTTGGGCGTGTCAACATTAAAACCAGAGTAAGCCACCTCCATATGTATTTCCTCACATGGCAGACTGTCTTCGGTGCTTTAATTATGCAATGAGCCATGTATATTCAGCCTATTAATTCAGTCCTGTATGTTTTACTTGCATTTTTGCCTTAATTGGAGTACAAACAAATAATTGGAGTATAGTGTGCATGCAAACTTACTGACTGATTGTCCAATGTAATTTATATACTTGTTTTGTATGCTGTACGGGACTGCAACTAATTATTATAGTCATTATCAATTTATCAATCAGTTATTTTTTGAATATTTAGTCTATAAAATGTCAATAAAGGTCATATGTATGTCATAATGTCACGTGTGCTCTCCTTTTCTGCAGCACCTCTGTGTACATTGAGTGAAATAGGGCAGTTTAGGTGCTGTCTCTTTAAGCAGCTTCCTGAAAACCCTGCTCTGGTCTCATTGGCCAGCTTCTTCAGACTTGAGCTAGCAACACCCACAGACTACTACCTTACACTATAAAAATTTGGGGAAATAACTAAAATCATAATATGTGCCCTTTAATTGTTTCAGCACCAATTTAGTATAGCCAACATCCTGCTCTGCTTGGTTCATTATCTAAGATACCACTGCTTGCACCCATGTCTGTTCCAGGTGACCACATTGCCGTGGTAACTCCCTGATAAGATGTCTCATCGGAGTGGACAGGAGGATCCAGAGCGGTATCTGTTTGTGGACCGGGCCGTGGTTTACAACCCGGCCTCACAGGCTGACTGGACAGCCAAGAAGTTGGTGTGGGTCCCCTCAGAGCGCCATGGCTTTGAGGCGGCCAGTGTCCGGGAGGAGCGCGGTGAGGAGGTGCAGGTGGAGTTGGCAGAGAATGGAAAGAAGGTGGTGATCAACAAGGATGACATCCAGAAGATGAACCCACCCAAGTTCAGCAAGGTGGAGGACATGGCTGAGCTCACCTGCCTAAACGAGGCGTCTGTGCTGCACAACCTGAAGGATCGCTACTACTCGGGACTGATATATGTGAGTGGTTTTGGACATGGACAGTGACTTTTGATTGTTTTTTGTAATATATATAATATAATTTAAAGGATCATACTGGTGATTTTACATGATTAAGCCCATTAAAAACTACCTGCATACACATTACATAACTGATAACTTTTCCAAAACATAAAATCCTATTTTAGTTTTCCTGTTATTGCCAAATCCCCTAATCTTTCAAAATCAAATGTTCAGGTGAAACATCCATCTTAAATGTCAATGTTTCACCTGCTAAAATATACGTCTGAAAATGGAAGCCCACTTTCTTCCACGACTATATTTCCTGGCAGAGACACACATTTTCTTCCATGCTACCTGTTGGACCTGTTAAATAAAGTTAACTTTAACAAAACAAATGTAATAAACCTCACTGTGTTCACTGTGATGAATGACTTATCTCAAGCATGTTTCAAGTCTCTTAAGTTCATTTTAATAGCATACTGAAAGCAATGGGAGTCTGGAAGCTAGGAAACAATTCTAAAATTTACCGGTTTGGTAGTATGTTTTTGGAAATGTTGTCAGTAATGTAACATGTGTATATTGGGCACAAACATGCAAAACCACCAGTATGGTTCTTTAAAAAAACTCACAGATACCTTGGCTCTCACAGCTGCAGATTATTACCACTCATAGTTCTAATTTCATTAAAAACTCTAGTTCGTTCACCCACAGTTCACCCTTACGTCGCTGTGCAGCTGTAACAGGATAGGACGTGGGTTCTAAAGTGATTGGCAGTATTTCTGCTTGTCTGCACGTTAGCCTTTTAACCTGCCATCTTTCCCACCTGTCTGTCTTGTCCGACTTTTGCCCTGTTATGTTGAAAGTGAGACCTGATATTTATCATTCTTTATCTGGGGCACATGGAGCTTTTTTGCTGTTCTGAGTGAATGCTGACCACACACACACACAAACACAGCATGATTGACATGTCTGTCTAGCGTTTTAACCATTGCCAGACTTTGCCCTGTGCTGGATCTGTTCTCCATGGTGCCTCTGGGTTACAGATTGTTACCTCCCTCCATGGCTTCTCTCTCACCTCAGCTGAAGTCAGGCCTCTTCCATAAACACCGTGGGCTTCAGTTTGTTTGTCCTGCCCTCCGCACCAATTGGTGGGTCTTGTTTGATCATGGAGATGGCTTGAACAGTTGCGGGGCTCTCCCTCCGTGTAAAACTAAACACGTTTGACCCAAAATATAGGGTAATGTTGAATGACTTTGACACCTTATCTGGCCTTAAGCTCACAAGGCCGTAGCCTTGTGAGCTTAAGGCCTTTATCCACACTGTTTGGATAAATGTTAAAAAGCTAAAAAGCTGTTCACATATAAGAGGTTTTTGCATCCACACGATCGTTTGCAGGCATTTTCTTAAAGTTTGCCGTCTTTGCACATGTGCCGCAACTTGAGCCAGCAGCAGCTGTAACCCAGATAACACGACAGCAATATATCACTATTTTTGAAAAGCTCATGTTCACTACAGCATAATACCTGTGCTTTCAAGTTCCTTCAGTTTGGAGAGCATTTTGGAAAATACCTGGTTTTTGTGATCTAAAATGCTAGTGTAGTGCAGGCCAAAACAGTTATTTGGCTGTGGCCTGAATCTTTTTTTTAATCAGAAGTTTATATAGTGGTCTGTATCACAGCTGCCTCTGTAAATCCAAAGCCTCTCATTGAAGATCTCCATATGATCTTGACCCATTTAGTGACACGTTTTCCAGGAATAGAATGTGGGTTGGTGATCATCTGAGAGACTCTGGTGCACAGACTGCAAGGAGAATTGGTGCACTTCTGATTCATCCTCCTTAAAAGACACGCTGAAACATCACCATTGGCTCTCAGCTGAAGCCTGGCATCCTACATTTGGTTATTAATCACTGAACGGGTCTACACGCTTCACACATGCTCATTGATTAAAATAAAATGGACAGTGAACATCCATCCATCCATCCATCCATCCATCCACCCATCCATCCTCCAGCCCCTCATGGCTGAGAAGGTGATCCTCTGATTTGTTAGTCCTGAAGTGGGAGAAAAAATTTCAGAAATTGCCTACATGCATCATCAGCTCTCTCCATCATCTCCCTCGTACCATCGTGTCCTGGGCTTTTTCATGGGTCAAAATTGGCTTTGGAACTTGTAAGCTAAGGAAAATTGGAAACATGTGTTTCCCTCTCTCTACCAGAGAGAGAATTTTCTTTTTCAGCTGGTTCTAAGAAGGAGAAACATCCAATGGTCTAACCTCTTCTCAGTATATCTGACCTGCCCCCTGCAGCTCAGCCTATCTGCCCCAGACATATTATGATGCCCCTCAGGCTGTCTTCTCAGTTGGGGTAGGGAAGCCTCCCACGCATAGTATAACTTACCGTGGCCATCATTACTAGGAGTTGAGGCCCCAGTGTGGCCAGTACACACATGTTCCTTTTATAAACCTTTATCCTTTTAAATTTAAAGTTTTCACTGACTGCATGTGCATCATTTAGCCAAAGCTCACTTTGTATTTATTCATTAAAGGAGCATAAAGTTACTTTGATCATTATCAACCTCTATCTGTGACTTCTGTAATTTTGTACATAGGTTTTTGGAAATCCCTACCCCCCCAGCCTATCCTCCTGTAAACATCAAATTCCTGGTTATATTGAAAGGTTTGCCCATTCTCTCTCCTGTCCCATACAGCCATTTTTTCATGATGACCTTAAAGGATAATACCAACTATTTTGCAAGTTTGAGCCCAATATATACAACCCAAAGCATGTTACATCACTTAGAACCATTTCCTAAAACCTACTACTGGAGCAGTAAATGTTAGAACTTTTATTCCTACTTTCCAGACTGCCTTTGGTTTCAGTTCATTCCAGTACACGATTAAAATCCATTTGCAGAGACTTGAAACAAGCTTTAGATAGGTAATCTGTCACAGCAAACACTATGAAGGCTTTTTTTTCTTTTTTTCTTTTTTTGTCAAAGTAACTGTATTTAACCGGTCCAACATGGAGCTGCATGAAAGACAATGTATACTCCCCCAGGGAATATAGTTACAGGAGAAGATGGATTTTTCTGAGAAATTTAAAATGACTGTCCCTTCTACATTTGGACATACTTAGAATCATTGAGTTTTAAGGTGGGTGTATAATCTGAACATTTGATTTTGAAAAATTAGGGGATTTGGCAAAATAACAGGAAAATTAAAATACAGTTTTAAGTTTTTGAAATTGTTCGTCAGTAATGTAACGTGTATGCAGGTTGCATTTATCGGCCTTAAATGTGCAAAATCGCCAATGTGGTCCTTTAAGACCACCAATGTCCTTTTAGGCCTCTAGCCTATGTGTAATTCATCTGTCCATTGCTGGCTCCGTCTGCAGCCACTTGCCCATCTGACGGCTCCATCTGCGTGAAGTCAACCAGCCTGTTGCGCAACTCATTCATTGAAGCAGCTTGCTATCGGTGAGGCACTGACTCAGGCTAACTGCAGAACACTGCACACTAGGCTGTTGCACGCTAGCGGGGCTACAAGCAGGCCTTTGTATCATGAGATAAGCCTCAGCTGTCAGAAAGCCTCAGCATTCTTTCAAGGCAGAAAGAGTCGGTCTGTCCGTTTGTCTGTCTCCTGCTGCCCACTTCAACTCTGCTGCTGCTGCTCAGCGTCTGTCCTGTTTCCACCACCACAGCTCCCTTTCCCACACTCCCTCTTCTCCCCTCCTTCCTCACTCCTGGGTCTTTTTCTTTCTTTTATTCTTTCTTTCTTGCCTTCATGCATCCTTTCCTAATGAAAGTTTGAATGTGTGCACGATAGAACTGCTGGATGTTGAAAGCCAAACTTGTGTCCTGTTTTCTGATGCTGGATCCACTGTCTGCTGGGGCGACAGGTTCAACCGAAATGAAAACGCACAGTCATCCTCATGCACAGTGATTATATTCACTGTAGGATTTTGCAGCAGTTGCCTCTGTTCCTTTTTTTAGATGTTTAAATGAAAGACACATTGGGCCTCTATTTATGTAGGACACTGGGTTCCGAGCCTTGTTGCCATGGTATTATGATTGCACTTCTTTTCCATTCTGTTTGCTGTGACTCTCATTATTTTGACAAACACAGAATCCTCTTCTCTCCCAAAGTATCGAACTGAATAGAATTCCACCGTTTCAGCGCTGCAGCAAACAGCTCAGATGTTTTAAAGCCATTGACCGTCCTGCTCCTTAAATCTAATTAGCAAGAATCACCAGTTTATTAAAGTTAGAGAGAAGCAGAAGGTGTTTCTGCCGTTATTGCAGTTCAGCGCTCTGCCTCTGTGTATCGATCATATTTCAAAGGCTGGACTGAAGCATTCATTAGCTTTGTTATGAAACCAGCATAACAGAGTGCTGTTAAGGGAACGGTCAAGGTCTCTCATACACACACAGATCAATGGCACTCAGGCCGTCACTGCCCAGAGTTCCTTGTCCGCCCTCTGCAGCTAAGACCACCTCATCCACGTGGGCACACACTGCCTGAGTGATCAGAGACAGCAGATGGGGTTGGCTGTTGTGTCTGCTTTTGCCTGTGTGTGTTGCTCAGCTGTTACTAGGCCATGGCATCCCCTCCCCTCCCCTGGATCTGATTTCACAGTGGAAATATCAGCTTCTCTTTCCTGGACGGGGCCAGGCGCGATGGTTTGGCAGGGGTGTTGAGTTACGGTCCACTAGCCGGCTTGTGTGTTCTTACATATTCTTGCTTTTCATATTTCTCAGAGAAAGACGACTTGTGCGGTTGCTGCTGGTCAGAGAAGGGGTTCATCAGGGCTCAATACTTTGTTAAAAAAAAAAAAAAANGTTAAAAAAAAAAAAAAAGCAAGCGATAAAGCTCAGATAAGTTAATTCTGTGTTTTCATAGTGTATATTGCTTTATATTTAACAAGTAATGAACAGAATATGAAGTTTAAAACTGATACAAGGTTTGTATATTGTGTAACTTTAACTAAATAAAGTATACACACACACACACACACCTCACTTCATTTCCTGAAGTGTGCAGAGACATGACGCAGCAAATTACAGTGCTCTCTCGTTCCAGTTAGATGCCTGCGATAATCTCGTCTGTCCCCACAGCCTGGCTGCAGGATGACCCCAGCATCTCTCCGCAGCCTCGCCAGCTGCCTCAGTGCTGCACGTCAACAGAACCAAAGAGAACAGAACACACACCCCTATTTATAGCAGCATCAGCTATCAGATAAAGGGAGGGGGATCAATTTTTCATTAGCTTCGAAAAGGAGAGTGGAGTATTAGAGTTACAGAGGCCGTCTTTCTCGATCTCTCCTCGCTCTCCTCAGCCAGGGAGCATTTTACAGGATGGATGAGAGCATGTTGAAGCGTTTGTTATGCCTCGACTGGATTGGGCCTCAGGGAGCCTCGTCAGCTGGATCGCTGCCTCACTGTCTGCTTCTCTCCTTCACCTACAGAGCATCAAGCCCTTCGGTGTTGACTGAGGACCCCAGCTGGGCTGTTACATAACAGCAACAGTATGCAGTCTGCTCTCTGAGGCCCCTCCATTGACCTATGACTGCCACGTCACTCGTCACGGTGCCCCACTTTACCCTGACTACAGGTTTAATCATAAAACTTATGACACAGACTTGGTCTTGGAGGTTAGCAAAACAGAACCCAGGCTGGCAGAGAATCATACAAGAGTGAAGGATAAAAAACATCACTATAGGATGTGAAAAGGTCACTGCAGGAAATTGTATTTCTAAAATCTTACATGGTTATTGTTCTTTTGGTTTCGTCTTGATAGCATCGGCACCATGCTGAGAGGGGGAGAGTGTAACAGAATATCAATCGTGCAGTTGAAGCTCTTTTAACAGAGGCTCAGTTGTTCATTACAGACTTAAGGCTGTAGAGAGCATATATGTTTTTGTGAACTGAAGCTAATGCCACAGTGGTCAAAAAGAGATGACTGCCTCCTCCCTCTCCATCCCACCGTGCTACCAAAACTCTGACTCTTAACATCTCAAAATCATTTGACAGTTTGGCATCTCCTCAACATGCACTGTGCATGGACATTTTCTTGTGCAGAGTCTGGAAATTGTGCAATGCAAGCATTTAACAAACCTCTGCTTGTGAATAGAAATACTCAATTTCATTGCAAACCTGAAGGATAAGCAGCAGGATTAAAATGAGGATTATTTTCATAGATCATGCCTCTGGTTTTGTTTTCCTGCATTGATAATTTTTTAGTTTTCTAATGTGTGTCTGCAGAGTTGTGTGCAGGCTCTGTAGGGTCCCAGACGGAGACAGAACAAACAAACATGTCACTCTGACCTTGTAGGCAGCAGGGAAGCATCTCATTCTGATCCCCGGGGCCTCCAGCCAGGTCGGCCCAGTTGCTTTGTAACATCCATCAAGCATGCATGGTTCTTGCCTTGATAGGTGCCAGTTTGGTCGTGTTATGTACTTGTTTACCATTGCCTATTTTTGTTTTTTTTACCTTATGTTTCTGTGTATCATGGTTCCTGTGCCCACAGAACCTTGTGCTTGCTGCAGCTAATAATTGTTGGAAGAGTTCTCATTAAGAGTCCATACTTCTGCCAAGGCTGAACAAGAGACAAAATTTGACTTGGTCTTATAGAAATAACTTTTTTTTAAAATTGATCCTGGTTTTAACACAGAACCAGGGCCAGCACAAGGTTTGAACCCACAAACCCCTTACTGGGAGGCAACAGCACTAACCACCCTATCACCATGCTGCCCTGCTTCATTTGTCAAAAGAAACAGTATTAAAAAAAAAAAAAAAAATTATCTGACTCTGGACCAAAGTGATTGATAGATTTTTTTCATCGATATTGGTGTATTTTGAAGAAATTGACAAAAACATGGAAAGATGCCTTATCTTACAATGTTAAGGAATCATAAAAAAAAAAATCCTGGAGCTGCTGTTGGATCTGGATTGGCACCAAAATTTAATGGTGCCAATCCAGATCATGGGTTCCATCCATGTCCCACTCTTCTACTATGCAAGTTGGTTCCAAACTGTTTGAGTAATCCTGCTCACACACAAACTAAAAAACAAGCCAAGGGACAGACACAGGCAAAAACATAACCTTCTTGGTGCTAATGAAGCTAATAAAGTTTGTACTCTGTAGGTATGTATTGTATGTGGGTGTGTAGGTAAGTGATGGGGAAGATGAGGTGGGTATTTGTACCAGTACGTGTGTGTCGGCTCACAGGATTAGCCTAACATGCCGGTGATGAAAGTCACAGTCCTGGTACACAGCGATCAGCCAATCCTCTGTCATCTATAGGTGGAATGCAAAACTCCTATAGCATCTGCAGAATGAGACAGAGAGATCCATCACCCCACCAGGGCCTCTCGCTCATTCCTGCTGCCTGTAGCCTGGTGGATTCAGCTCACAGCATAGCTGAGAAGCACTCATACTGCTCGCAATCTCCAGGGAGAAATCACCAGGCTAATTACACAGCCAAATCCTACACCGCAACTCAGAATGTAGGCTAAACGTTTGCTGCGCAAGCTGTGTATTGCAATGTGATTCTTTATAATGTTAACCCACTTTCTTTTTTTTTTTTTTTTTTTTTGTCAGATTTGAAGGCTTTAATTAGAACGCTCAGGGCTTCTTGAAGCTTCAGAGGAGACGAGGATCTGTTCAATGTTTTGATTTAGTCATTATTCCATCAACTGTCTGCTTCTGTATCAGTCTACCCTGCTTGCACGGCCACTACGATGATGAAAGATCCTAAAATCGTGGGTAAAGACAAGTCCTGCTGCACTGATGCAATGCAAGCCAGAACACATTAAAGGACCATACCATCCATTTTGCATTTCGCATTCAATTTTCATACATGTTACGTTACTGATAATCATTTCCCAAAGGATAAGACCATATTTCAGTTTTCCTGATATATTGCCAAACTTCTTAATCTTTTAAAATCAAATATTCAAGCGATATACCTGCTTTAAAAATCGATGTTTCGCCTACTAATAGTTACACAGCCTCATGAAGTCATGGTCGTTTAAATTTTTCAATAAACTTTGAAAAAAACCTGAATACATGTCTTGTTCATGATGATTGATTACCTATCCCAAGAATGTTTCAAGTACCAACAAGTTGATTTTAATAGTGTACCAGAATGAACTGAAACCAATGGTGGTCTGGAAGGTAGGAAATTTTTTTTTTAACTTACCGTTCCAGTAGCATGCTTTGGAAAATGTTTGTCAGTAAGATTACATGTATGTAATTGAATATATTAGACTCAAACATGCAAAGTGGGTGGTATGGTCCTTTAAAAGCTAAATAAGGTGAATTTACATCCTCCATTTTTCAGAGTAAATGACACTGATCTTTTACATGTCATATTCTATTGAGAGCGTTACTGTTTTATAGTTCTTATAACCACTTCTGCTACTTCTGCTACTTGCAATAGTTTATGTTTTGTGCCTTTGCTTGCAGACATACTCTGGCCTGTTCTGTGTCGTCATCAACCCTTACAAGAACCTCCCCATCTACTCAGAGAACATCATCGAAATGTACCGAGGAAAGAAGAGGCATGAGATGCCTCCACACATCTATGCCATCTCTGAGTCAGCATACCGCTGCATGCTTCAAGGTATGGCAAAGTTGTTTTCCTCGAACTGACCTTTCAGCTTTCTTATCTACAGTTGTTCCCCTGCTTTTCCTTGAATAGTTGTTTGGAAAATTCAGGCATTTTCAGTCATTTCGGTCGTTATTCTCTCCGGCGTGAAGCTTTGTGTTTCAAAATGCTACTTTTTTATGGGATTTTAGAATAAAAGCGAGTAATTGTTCAATTGTCATTATTTCCAATGGAAAGGGACATTGCTGCTGTGGATTAGTTTCAGCAGGATGTTTTAGCTTTGGAATGCCATGCAAAAAAACCGTGGATTTTAGGATTGTTAGGTATGATTAAGCAGGAAACTGAGGCAGATTGTTTCACGCAAGTGTCTTTGTGTTTTGGTCTTTCCCGGCAGGGAATTTAGCTCACTTGCAGGCGGCGTGGGGTTTTGCTGCATACTCTTGGGGATTAGTGTGTGAAGAAAGTGCACAAAGTGTGTGAAAGGTCATAAGGTCAGAGAGGATGTGACATCACTGATTATGTCTGAGAAGTTGTCCTGCTGCAGTCAGGCATGGAGGGAGTCAAGTAGATGGTGAATTATCACAACAGCCAACTCTTCCAGTTGTATCCACATCTCATGGGGATAATTAAAAACTGCAGGAGGACTGTTCATCACTATTTTAAACGCCGTTAACAATTGGTGAAGGATTTGAGACTGAAGCACTGTGTTGTGTGATTTATAATAAGCTTTTCTCAATATTATTGGCAGTGGCATGCCTTGGTTATGTAACGTTCTGGCTCCACATGATACCATTTTTCCAAATCACGAAGTGATTTGTTTTTTCGACTCCACTTAGGAGAGTAGGCTTTTATCGTAACCATTCCTCCTTTGTGTTTGCTTTTTCTGATTTCGCCTTATTCAGCCTTTGCTCCCAGTCTGTTTGGTTTGTACAATGTGCCTGCAGAGATGGACAACAGCCTTTATCAGAAAGCAGAGTAACGTGCTGCAAGTGGCGACGGTGAGCTCTCTAAGCTCCTGATAGTGTGGGCGATGAGAGGCTTGCCTGTTAGAGAGAGAGAGGAAGTGAGAGAGAGANAGAGAGAGAGAGAGAGAGAGAGAGAGAGAGAGAGAGAGAGAGATGAGCACCCATGAGCCCAGCATCAGTCTACAGGTTGTCATTAACTGGACCTGCTGCACTGATCCTGTAGTTGTGTTCATCCTGCACTCACACACCGCTAAGCTCTTTGTCACGAGGTAATGCTGTTGGGTCTGATGGGTCTATAGGGACCCATCAGAAATAGGACTTTGGGTCCTGATTGTTTTTGCAGGGATGCTGATTTAGCACGTTTCAGCCCAATAAATACTACATGCATACATGTTATGTTACTGACAGCCATTTTCCAAAATGTAGAACTGTAGTTTAGCTTTCCTGTTATTTTGCCAAATCCCCTAATCTTTCAACATCAAATGTTCAGGTGATACATCCAAATGTAAAATTCAGTGTATCGCCTGCTAACACATATCTAATGTAGAAGGGACGGTCATTTTTAATTTCTTGGTAAATCCATCTTCTTGGATTAGATTCCCTGGCAGAAACAGTTTTTCTTCTATTTAGCTCTGTGTTGGACATAAACTTCGACAGAAAATGTAAAATACGCACCTCTTGTTTGCTGTGATGGTTTACTTTGCTCAAGCACATTTCAAGCCTCTACAAGTTCATTTTTAACATTGTAATGGAATGAACTCAAATCAAAGGCAATCTGCAAGGTAGGAAAAACAATTCTAATATTTACTGCTTCAGTAGTATGTTTTAGGTTGTATATATTGGACTCAAACATGGAAAACAACCAGTATGCTCCTTTAAAGTCTACCACTCAAGATTAAAGGACATACCGGCCACTTTGCATGTTTGAGCCTAATATATTCAGTTTTCATACAAGTATGGTTACTGACAATCATTTCCCAAAGCATACTACTAGAATGGTGAATTAAAAATGTTTTTCCTACCTTCCAGATCGCCACTGGTTTCAGTTCATTCTGGTGTGCTATTAAAATCAACTTGTTGATACTTGAAATGTTCTTGGGATAGGTAATCCATCATCATAAACAAGACATATGTTCAGGATTTTTTCAAAGTTTTGTAATTTTAGCATTTAAGCACAATAAAAAGCACAGAGTGAATGTATGTCTCCACTGGGGAATATAGTCCCAAAAGAAGACCTGTGTTTATCGAAAAATTTATGCTGTGACTTCATAAGACTGCGTAACTATTAGCAGGATTAGCAGGTGAAACATCGATTTTTAAGGTGGGTGTATCGCTTGAATATTTGATTTTGAAAGATTAAGAGATTTTGCAAAATATCAGGAAAACTGAAATATGGTTTTATCCTTTGGGAAATGATTGTCAGTAACGTTACATGTATGAAAATTGAATATATTAGGCTCAAACATGCAAAATGGCTGGTATGGTCCTTTAAGGCAGTAAATCAGTTTATTCAAACAACATGTAAACACCATTTTCATGAAAATGGCATAAATTGATGTTTAATCTGTATTACTCAATTCTAAATCAAGTTACTCAAACACGTTAATGATCTGTTGCCACCCTCTCATGCAATTTTCTCATCCAGTGGACTCTTTCTCATATTCACATTAAGCAGCAAGTCATGTATATTGGAATAATGGAATCCTGTTACCATCATGTATACATCTTACTGGCATTTTTACTTTAATCAGCACAGACACAAATCTGACGCACTGAGAGTTCAGATGGCTTTAGCCTCTGTGTTAATGTGTTCATCTTCAAACCTGAACAACAGCATCAGATTCTCCGTTTCTCATCAAAGCTATTTGATTGCTGGAGTCGCTCCGTTGCCCTCGTCACCCGTGTCTTTTATTTTTGATTTGTCACAACACACTTTGGCCTCACACCACATCAGTATTGTCGCTGGATATGTGTGGTTGACCGCCACAGCTGCAGCTTAAAACTACAGGGTTTGTATGTCTGTCTGATGTATGGAAGCCTCCCTGTCATTAAAAGTCCTCCGGCTTGTCTCAGGTCTGGATCTCACACAGCTGGGACCTGGACTGGAGCCCCAGGCTGAACAGGAGTGTGGACATGTCATCAAGTGTTAGTTTTTTTTTTTTTTTTTTCAAAAGTTGACTCAGAACCTTCAAGTGTCATGCAAATATTAAAATGAGCCCCCAGGATTTGGGAATCTCTGAATGCAAAGTGACACACAGTGATAAGTTTGTGATATTGATATCAATACCTTCTGACTAATAACAAGACCTACTTTGTTAAATTTGTCTTATTTTGTTTAAACCCTTCCTGAAAATTCCAGCAGTTATCCTATGGAATCAATTTTTTTTTTCTGTTCAACTCTCTATTTAAACAATGCAACAGCCTAAGTTTGTATCCCATTTCCTACACTCCCCATATGGTCCACTCTCTAAACATAGCTTTAGCTTTATTCCTGAACCACACACACACACACACACACACACTNACTCTCTAAACATAGCTTTAGCTTTATTCCTGAACCACACACACACACACACACACACACTGGATGTTTATCTCGATATGGTTTGCCTCTCCTGTGGCATCATTCCTGCCTTTGACCCGCTTTTTCCCTGTAGATGGTGTTCATTCTTTCAGACAGTGGTCCCTTGCAGGGGGGTNTGGGGGTCAGGCAGCCAGTGGAATGAGGTCATCATTGTCACAGCAGTGCGCTGCTAAATTCTCCAGGCTGAGTCATCGTGAAGTTGTCACAGCCATCAGAGGAGCCCGTTACCTACTGCGAGCAGGAGTGCGTCACCATGGTTACCTGTGTGTGTGAGTGTAGCTGTGCATATCTGTGTTTGATTGTTACCAAATAACTTTCGTCTAGGATCTCAAACAGAAGCGTCACTTTGTGATTGACAGTATTGACGTAGCTCACAGCAAAGAGGGATTTTTGTGAGTTTTATTGACTTTCCCTGTCTTTAATTTCACTGCTGCCCCAGTACGGCTGAGAAAAGTCCAACATCCCAAAGCCATCATAGACCTTTCAGGATCTCCCACCGTTTCATCATTGCCCTCTTTCTTCTTTCAGTAACTAGAACAGCTGGGCTCTCTCATTCCACTCCCTGTCTTCTTTTTCACCCTCTAGTTTGTTCTGTCCTTATCTTTTCAGCCAGAATGTTCTGGCTTGGAAGAGGTTGAAGAGGAAAACTTCCCACATCCTTGAAGGCCTTTTGGTCGCCTTTCACTAAACATGAAAAATACAGCCACAACTCTGCTGGCAGCTTTGCAGTGGCTCCTTTTGGCTTTTAGTTCCTTCCTTCTCCTCCTTTAAGGAGGAAACAAAGGGGGACAAGAGTGTGGAATGTCCACGTTCTCATCACCCCTTCATGTCAGGATATAGTCTGGGTTGCCATGGTGAAGCCCCTGTGAGCTGACAACATTGTGCCCCCAGTTTCTCTTCTTTAGGTTTGCGAACAGTCAGACCACAGGGGTTTCTGGCAGATTTCTACCAGTGTGTGTTTTGTAGTTTTCATTCATTTTCTCTCTCTCTCCTTGTCTCATTTACAGTATCCATCTGTTTCAAGCTCATGTGTCTTTCTCAGGAAGACCTAGATTAGTCAGGCTCGCCTTCCTGCACCAACTTGCAGTGACCAGCAGTGTTACAGCAGCCCAGCTGTCACCAGGAACAGCAGGGCCTTACAGGACCATCCTGGTGATTGTGCATGTTTGAGCCCAATGCATATACAATCCATATACACATTACGTGACTGACAATCATTTCCCAAACTGTGCAACTTTAGCAGTAAATTTCATTTCATTAAATTTCAGTAAATTTCTTTTTTTTTTTTTCCTACTTTCCAGACTGCCACTGATTTCAGTTTATTCCAGTATGCTATAAAAATCAAGTTTTAGAGGCTTGAAACACGCTTGACATACATAATCCATCACAGCAAACATTACATCTATTAGGTTTTCTGCTGAAGTTACTTTATTTACCGATCCAACATGGAGCTGCACGGAAGACGCTGTATTTCTCTGCCAGGAAATATAGTCCCAAGAGAAGACAGTTTTAACCAAGAAATTAAAATGACCGTGCCTTCTACCATCATGCAAAAGTGTTAGAAGGTGAAACTTTGAATTTTAAGGTGGGTGTATCACCTGAACATTTGATTTTGAAACATTAGGGGATTTGAAAAAATAATAGGAAAACTAAAATACGATTTTATATTTGGGAAATTGTTTGTCATCAATGTAACATGTATGCAGAGAGTATATATTGGGCTTAAACATGCATGATCGTCCTTTAACATAAGTTAGTACTATCTCTTATGTTCCAAAGTGGAAATCAGTTGCTTCTACCACCTACAGCATACTGATTACACCAATAAACCCAGAAAGGACTCAGCATGGTCGGCATGTGTGCACTTTTCTAACAGGAAAGCACTTTTATTTGCCTTGTAAAAGAAGAAAGGGCAGCACACTCACCTAGATTTTTATCTGCTGTCAGTCTTGCAACTCACGGACAAGGTTACGACTGCTTTATGCTTCACTTTGCAGCCAATTCATTGGCGAAGTTGCACTTGAAATGTTAGGCACCTCCTGAAATTTGAAGCGACACACACATTCAGGATGGACAGGCTGAACAAGAAGGAAGTGAGTGTTTCTGGTTCTTTTTTCTTTCTTATATGTAGGAGTTGGATGACTGATTTTCTAACATGACCTCTGAAATAATGCAGGTTTCAGGTGTGTGGTGATTAGGAGTGTGAAAAGCTAGAATGGCAACGATCTCAGATGGGGTATCTATATCAGGGGTCTCCAATCCAATTTCTAGCCTGCCATCGCTTTCCCCTGGTATCCCATGTTGCTCTCAGGAAGTATTGGGAACTGAGGACCAGGCTGGAGAACCCTGATCTACATTCACATCTATGCCCACAAAAATCAAGAACCACGGTTCACTTCACTTCACACACTGTTCTTCAAACCTGATCGAATTTGGTGTGTAAACACTAGAAAAATAGTGCTTTGATTGCTATAGTGTGCCATGGCAACCACAATGGCTCGATAGTGCCGTGTGATTGTAATAGCTGTTTGCATATTATTTTGAGGAATTTGAAAATTATGTTTGTTCCCACTATGACTCTCAAACAGACCTGGGTTGTAGTAAGTATAGTTTTATTCTCTTGCAGCTCCACATTTGACAGCAGGCTGACAACATGACTGCCAGCCTCACATTCATTAAACCCTCAGACAGGAATACCTGTTCTCTGACCCCCTTTCACTTGTGCAGGTCTAAAGCTGTTGCAGAGACAGAGTGTTAAAACTAGAAAATGCTGTGATACTGTTACGGATCCCCAAAATAACAAAAAACATGCAGGAGGCAGGACTACAAAACAAAAGTTGCATTCATTATTTCCTGTGACAATCACGACTCACGACGTATAAAAGCTACAGGTGATTTGGAGCTCTCAATGTGAAATCACACTACAGGGGATGTAGGAGATAAATGAAAAGAGCAGGAAAATGTCGAGAAATACAGAGATGGAAGGGGGTGATCACGCTGGGAGAGAGAGAGTGAGGAGAATGTTGCTGAACTCTGATGAGGAAAGGGTTGATGTGGGAAGGGTAGATATGTGTGCAGCGAGACAAGCAGACATTGCTGACAGGATTTGCAGCAGAAAGAAAGTAGAAGCAAAAGAGGAGAGGAAGACTGAAAAACAAAGACGGGAATATTGGGAAAGGCAGGAGGGGGCAGCCAGCATTGTGCCTCACAATGGGGGCTTTGTGGAGTCTGAAGGGGGCCGGGACCAGGGTGCCGTGTGTGCGGGTGTGGAGTGGGGAGGCCNCTTTGTGGAGTCTGAAGGGGGCCGGGACCAGGGTGCCGTGTGTGCGGGTGTGGAGTGGGGAGGCCTGGAGCCACAGAGTTCTTCCCTGGGAAATGAGGCCTCGTGTTAGGGTGGTGAGGGCTGGAAAGAGAAGCTGGTGGAGGGCATGCCCAGGGCCTGAGTGACAAGACAGGTGTGGAGGGTCAGTGGGAGCAGTCTGAGAGTTTCCCTGGAGGAGGTGTGTGTGTGTGTGTGTGTGTGTGTGTGTGCTCGTGTGTGTCAAGGACCTTTTGTAGCTCTTCAAAAAGGCTGTCTGTACTCAGTACATTCAAGAGATACGTTTCAAACAAATGGTACAGCTGTTTAAACAGTGGGCGCACACACACACACACACACACACACACACACACACACACACACACATACACACACACAGACAGACAGAGACACACACACACACTTAAATACTTACTGGCAGATGCATCTTTAATGGTAGACAGCTGTGTTGCTCCTACAGGATACAATCATATTTCTGCTTGCAGGCTTATAGATCAGTTCTGATGTATAGTTATGTCACTCACACACGTACACACACACAGATATTTTCCCTGCTTAACGTGGGTGGGGTGAGGAAAGGTATAAATTATTATTGGAAAGTTAGTTGATTTATGTTTCAGTTGGAATGTGTATGTGTGTAACCATTTCATGGAAAGGTCTTGGCGTTTTATTTTCATTTGTTCCATTTATCAGATATTACAGCTGGAAAAGCTGAGATCACACAATAAGTAGCAGAGTCAGTTGAGATCACTGTCAGCCATGTTTTCAATGCTGCAGTCAGTCACAGAATCTAACTTAATGTACGTTTGGCTGTCAGTGCGTATCAGTTACTGTATGTTTTCACCTGCGTTCATTAGTTGGTTGGTTGCTTTATTTGTTTGATTTATTACTCAAAGAGTTGTGAACAATCTGACAAAACTCTGTTGAAGGTGGTGCGTGGACCAGGGAAGAACCCATCAAATGTTGTGCTGATCCAGAATCGAGGGCAGATCCAGGATTTTTTTAAATATTCCTTAACTTTGGGAGAGAGGGTGTTTTCCCATATTTATGTCAGTTTCTTCAAAAGTAATACACTAACGTGAATTTTAAAAAATCAGGCATATTTATCCCGATATAGACTATCGATAGGTGCAGTTTTGTCAAGATCCAGATACATTTTAAAAACTGCAGTATCGAATGACTTCCCTTCCTATGTTGTCTCACAGTAAGAAGAACATGGGTTCAAACCCTGTCACATCCCTGATCCTTTCTGTGTGGAATTTCCATGTTCTGCCCATACTAGTAGCTAGGGATCAAATGCAGCAGAATAATTTATTCATAGACGTGTGGGATCAATTAAAAGCCTCATGAGAGATGAGATTAATGTCTCATCTGGTTCGGCCTTGGCAGAGGTTTGCGCTTTAACAGCTGCCATCCTGTGTATCAGGAATATTCATATCAGTGGAATAAATCACATCACAGCACACACTAAAGACTCCACAACTCCAGGCATGCATCCCAACGTAGAGATAGTGTGTCTGCATGCACTGGAGTGGCAGACAGTGGAAGGAGTGTGTGGGTGGGTGATTTAAGGGAGAGCTCCTGTCATGTACAAACATCTATCTTGGTCAGTGTCGTCATTAGTAACGCACGGCATTGATAGCGGCCTCAGAAGGACAGATATGGTTACCTGACAGACAGATATAGTTACCTTACAAACCCACTGTGGGCTGAGAAAAGAGGTCTGGCTGTCTGTGGCGTAATTACTGGGTGCTTGATCCACACCATCAAAAATGAAAGAGTGAAAACATCTGTAACTGAATATGTCTTTTTTTTTGGAGGCATTTTTCTTTTAATTCTTTATCTTTATGTTACACCACTCTATGACCTACTTTTTTTATTGTCTTCAGATTTTCTGATTATCACTAATACACTACGTCTCAAAAGTTTAGAATCACTTGTCATCTAAGTAGTTGTTAGTGTTTTATTCAATAATAGTGTTTTTAAAATAATATGAAAAAACATCAAAATGTATTTTAAGATGTTTTATTTAGTATTTCAAATATTTGGGGGAAAAAGTTTTTAAATGATAAATAACACTATTTTAGTGATTTCTCATCAAAGTATCCACCGTGAGATTTAATCTCTGCTTTATAAATATGAGGCATCAGTTTCTAGAGCATCAGGAAATCATCTAGAATTTCCTAATAATCTGTGGAACCACACACAGCTTCTCTACATGAATTTGGAATCATCTACAACTCATGTCATGATTCTGGACAAATATAAAATGTCTTAGTTTTTATTTATTTATTTATTTATTTTTACAGCTTCTTGCAAATTATTTTAATCCTATGTAGGTCGATAATACTAACAGACATAGCAGAATCATTTTATACTTATAGTGGGGTCCAAAAGTCTGAAACCACTGTGCAAATGCTTCTAATTTGCATTCTTTTTTGAATTTAATACAAGACTTTTTCATTACAAATTGATAATATCATCCTAACAATTTGAGTGAAAAGTTGAATCTTTGAAAGATGTACATGAATTTCAGAATATCTTAATATTTGGTATGCCCCCCTTTAGCTTTAAAGACAGCATCACTCCAGCTGCATGGACTCCACATGTTTGTAAAAACCTGATGAGCCAAGTTATCCAGCATGATGTGACAATGTTCTAAAGAGCTTCTTGTGATGTCAGACTTTCTGATTATTTCCATATTTACATGGAAAACATCACAGATTTTACATGTGGTCTCAGACTTTTGGACCCCACTGTACATGTACATATGAAACAAAACTAGTTTTACATTGAAACATTGATTCTATGTGAAAAATCACTAGTGATTCCAAACTTTTGAGCGGCAGTGTGTGTATCACTGATACAATTTCGCCTCTATGACTGAACTGCTGCTCCCCGCTGCCATCCCCTTCATACGTCTGGATTCCTGGTGGGCTGCAGAGCTTAGCACGGTGATCTTAGAGGTGCCAGCGTAAACACACAAAAAACAGCCTCGTCCTGTTGGATTACGGCAGGCCTGTAGCCGTCACAAAGACCCACTGTGGGCCAAACAAACCACCCGACGGCTGCCATCTGCAATCGATTATGCTGCCAAATGCTTGCTGCCATATCTCCCGCTCTGCTTACGCTCCCCTTTCATTGGCCCAAAGGCAACACCCAACAACACAAGGCTAATTTTACACTATAAGCATGCTGTTGTGCAGAGCTAACACTCCCTTAGCTTAAGCAGAAGTGTGTGTTTGTGTGTAAGAGACTGACACATAGTTAAAGCAGACAGTTCAACTTTAGCCAGATATATCTACCATCTTATAACAGCAGTACTCATTTAGGGGAAAACCACAGGTCAGAGAAACTGTCAGGGCTGTCAGAGCTGAGATAGAGATAATGGGAATGGGAAATTTTATGGGAACCTTTAAGACCGCAGCATGTTTCCTCTGACATGTCTGTTGGATAATCGGAAGGTGGTGGAAACCGCCTTCCGATGAAATATGGGGGGTCTGCATTCGACAAAATTTGTAACTCTGACTCTGCCGCTCCTCTTCATGCAGCAATTGGCCACATGTGGGGATGAGGGAAAGTTGGGAGGGTTTAAATTTCTCTCTGAAACACTTTTTTTTCTTCTCTGTCACTGTATCTGCGAGAAATGAAAGTGATGGTGTGTTCTGTTGTTCACATTTATTTCCCTGCTTATAGGCAATTGGAGGTAGGAGACGAAAAAACACACAGAACACACAGAATTCCTGTTAATAACCTCTCCCCTCTCCTAAAATCAAAGTTTGTTGAGATTGCAAACACACCTCCCCCTCTGAGGCTTTTCACCCCACCTCCCAGTGTGGGCATTCTGGAAAAGTATAAACATGGTGGAAGCCTGTCTGGTTGGGGATGATGAAGCCCACTGCAGCCTTTAGGTGAAGCTAGCTGACAGAGATGGAGGCAGGCATGGAGAACGGGTTGACATGAAGGTCGTGCGTGACAGCAGCAAGCCAATCAGGGAGCCGTCCGTGATGCTTTGCTGTCATCAGCTCAATTGTTACACCTGTTTTACATGATAAGCGTTGAGCGTTGACTCCTAACATCGCGTCATGCCAGCTTGAGCGCCGTGCGATGCTCAGATTCTCCGTTTTGACGTGGTGCTCAAGTTCAGCCTTTCTGACGCTGACCTTTCCAACACGCAACCAATCAGAGAACAGCTGTAAGTCACGTAAGCAGAAGCACAGCGATGGAGAAGAAGCTCATAACCTGTGAAGAGCAGTTTAGAATAACATTCAACGTTTTTTTGCTTTTCTTCTCAGAATGCAAAGAAGAGCCAGAACCTTCTTTGTTGCGATGTCCATGTTGACATCGCAACAAAGATTTTGACCCAGAAACCCAATTTGGACCACGACTGTGAAGTCCTTCCATTGTAACCTTGAACATGTCATTACAACGAGCGCTTCCTGTCAGCGCTTGGTTGAGCGGCGCTGCTCAGACTCCGCTCATGAACAAGCAGANACGAGCGCTTCCTGTCAGCGCTTGGTTGAGCGGCGCTGCTCAGACTCCGCTCATGAACAAGCAGAGCGCTGGCTTTGCTTGATGCTGAGAGCCCAATTGAAGGGATGGGATGATTTTATGCTGTGTATTATCCTCTTTGTTCTGTACAATGCACATGCTGCCAGTCTGCATCAAAGCACCGGAAAACATTACCTCACATCCTGCAGCAGTAAATGATGGCCCTGTGGGGCTGTTTGTGGGTCCAGACATGAGAAGAGAAGCAATTCGTTTCATGAGCCCTGGTCTCAAGGCAGAATGCTGCAATCCTCATTTGGATCCTCGCCTGGGAATTTTCAAGGACTCCAGCCTTATTAAATTAAGCTTCTCAGTAAAGCTCCACTTAACTTGGTTGTAAATCCTCCCAGTGACTCGATGCGGATTTCATATTAATAATGAAAAGATGAGCTTATAGTGAAAACGGATCATTGCAGCAGCAAATTAAAGGCATTATGATTACAACGAAATGCAGAAAGTGTTCCCTCGTGATGTTTTTGATGGAATCAATACACACATTAAGAGATTTGGGGTTACTAAGACTGGTTTTGTTAATGAGTTCGGGGACTGCCTGTATCAGAGACGGAGAAACACACACACACACACACACACACACACACACACACACACACACACACACATCCTTCTCTGTTCTCTGTTGTGTGAAATGAGAACATGAGTGTGTTGGTTCTGTTATTTTGGTGCTGCTGGTACTATGACAGGATGAATGTATAACTTAAAGCTACAGGTTGAAGTAATATTTTATCACTTAAGTTACTATTGATTATCCCTGTTTGCATGATTTTTAGCTACTTCAGTCTTGCATTCCCAGACCAGATTCCTGCCCGGAACGCTGGACTTTGGATTGAGCTCTGCCTCCCTGCTGTGCTGCTGTATAACTGGCACATTTCTTTAGGGCAGCAGACGTGAATTACAGTTAATACAGCCGAATAGACATGCTGTATTTGAAAGGTTTTCCAAGATTAGTTCAACAATGTTTACTACACGAGCCCAGCACTTCTCCATGAGAAACACTTGTGACCTGGTTCGCCTCTCTCTCTCTCTCTCTCTCTCTCAATGCCCCTCTTTTCTTCTCCCAGACTTTTCTCATTTCAGCCCCACGTCACAAGCATTTGAAAAATGTGCTTTGTGGGACTTGAGAGAGGAAAGACTCCAAAAAGTCCATCTAAATGCTCTCCGTAGAGAAAAGCTCAGTCAATCTGATGTGAGCCTCACAATCCGAACACAAAACACAAGTCAAAAGGACACAGAGCTCAGAACCTACAGTGAAACACACAAGACGCTCAACCTTCCATCTGTTTGTGATCGTATTCTTTATCCTTTTAACAACGACTGCTAACCTGTTCAGTTGCACAGCTCAGAGCTAACTTACAACTTACAACAAGAACTATGCCACCCATTTTGCACGTTTGAGCTTAAATTTTTATACATGTTATATTACTGATTTCCCAAAGGATAAAACCATGTTTCAGCTTTCCTGATATTTTGCAAAACCTCTTTACCTTTTAAACTCAAATATTCAAGCGATACACCCACCTTAAAAATCGATGTTTCTCCTGCTAATAGTTACACAGCCTTATGAAGTCACAGTTGTTAAATTTTTTGACAAACGCAGGTCTTCTTTTGGGAATATATTCCCTGGTGGAGACATACATTCACTCCACGATTTTTATTGCGCTTAAAAGCTAAAATTACATAACTTCTAGGAAAAAAACTGAATCCACATCTTGTTGGTGATGATGGATTACTTATCCCAAGAACGTTTCAAGTATCAACATGTTGATTTTAATAGTGTAACAGAATGAACTGAAACCAATGGCGGTCTGGAAGGTAGGAAAAACATTTTTAATTCACTGTTCCAGTAGTATGCTTTGGGAAATGATTGTCAGTAACGTTACGTGTATGAAAATTAAATATATTAGGCTCAAACATGCAAAATGGCTGGTGTGGTCCTTTAAAAACAATTCTTAAAAAAAAATTACAAAATCAATTTTTAAAGGAATTTACATCGATAAATCCCAAGTGTAGAGGTTTACAAGCTTATGCAGGTCTAAATGGAACTGTGTGTTTTTTTTTACATTCCTCCTCACCTGTTTTTTTTTTTTTTTTTTTTTTGTATCTGTGTTAAGGTCAATTGGTTCCCAAAATGAAAAGCCAACTAACTATTAGTGATGGGGATTTCATTTTTATTCCAATTTACTGATGTTTAAACCACCCAAAAGTACCAATTTTGACTTGTTTAATGCAATTTTGTGGATTTTTTTTTTTTTTTNATTTTTTTTTTTTTTTGTTATTTTATTAATTTAAATGGCATTGCAGACTGGACTTAAACCCAGGTTGGGATTAAGGTTTTACACACAAAGTGTTTTCCAAGTTCTTGTTTTGATCTGAAAGAGGTAAGGGAGGAAAAAAGTGAAAAAGGGAATACAGAGAGAGAGAGAGAGAGAGAGAGAGAGAGAGAAGACACGTACAAGTGTGGGAGAGGAAGCCTCTCTAGGTGTGAATGAGAATAACTTCCTCTCTGCCTGTGTGTGTCTGTGTGCGAGTGTTGGAGCTCTCTCTGCTCACCCACACACACACACAAACACACACACACACACACACACACATTTTCTGGTCCCTCTGGTGNACCCACACACACACACAAACACACACACACACACACACACACATTTTCTGGTCCCTCTGGTGTCCTCTCACACACTGCTTGTCATTCCTGAGGGAGTGGGGACGTTCACACACTCATAATGACAATCTATTTCTGTCTGTGATCTCAGCTGCCAACTGTCATCTCCATCCTGAAACTGAGTCAGAAGCACTGAAACACCCGTATGATTTCACCCACAAGTGTTACATTGGGTGTCACGACTTTATTTGTAGGTTTAAAGCTACTATTTCTGTCCTCTACTTTCCATTATGACCTGATATTCCACTCATACCTCTCTCTTTGCTATCTCTTTATTCCCCCTCTTTGTTCTCCTATTGCTTCCCTTCCCATCACGCCCTTCTCGTTTTCTCTGGCTGGAAACAGCTGTGCAAGGGAGCTTTCTGTGACTCCCAGTGGACTTCAGCATTTAGGATTTAGAGTCGTCTCCCAATTATTTTTTTAGCCATCGATTCAAAAGATATCAGATCTGATATTGATATTTCTAATAGCAATGATGTCAATCAGAATGATCTCACCGCTGTATGCCATCATTTATAATTTTACACTGATTAGTACTACATTCAACATGCCTTAAATGCATGTTAAAACTTCAGTTTTACCCCAATTAAGGCAATAAATTTTGTTTGTTTTTTTAAACATCATGTAAACAACACAATTAGGCTGAAATTGGCATGAATCAACTCTGATCACACACACATTATGTGATTTTAAATTGATTTACTCAAACATGTAAATGATCTATTGTTTTAGAATTGGAGTGAGCCATCTCAGCATACATTTCCTCACACACACACACACACACACACCATCCTTCATACACTGATTAAGCAAACAGCTTTTTATATTTATGTATATTTGGAAAATGATAGCATCATGTTATTTCCATTGATGTATATGTCTTAGGTGTGTTTGCCTTGATTGCAGTACAGACAAAAATCGTATAAAGTATAATAAAAATATAAATGTAATGATTGTTACACAATAAAACAAGAAGACACAGTATGTTTTTTATTGATCGATGCTTATGATGATACTGATGATGTCATCGTCATCAGGTTAAAGGACCATATCGGCCATTTTGCATGTTTGAGCCTAATATATTCAATTTTCATACATGTCACATTACTGATAATCATTTCCAAAAGGATAAAACCATATTTCAGCTTTCCTTGTATTTTGCAAAATCTCTTAATCTTTCAAAATCAAATATTCAAGTGATACACCCACCCTAAAAATTGATGTTTCGCCTGCTAATAGTTGCACAGCCTTATGAAGTCATGGTAGTTTAAATTTTTTGATAAACGCAGGTCTTCTTTTAGGACTATATTTCCTGGTGGAGACATACATTCACTCCACGCTTTTTATTGTGCTTAAATGCTAAAATNCTAAAAAAAAAAAAAAAATCTGAATACAGTCTTGTTCATGATGATGGATTACCTATCCCAAGAACATTTCAAGGTATCAAGTTGAGTTTAATAGCGTACCAGAATGAACTGAAACCACTGGTGGTCTGGAAGGTAGGACTTTTTTTTTTAAATTCACCGTTCCAGTAGTATGCTTTGGGAAATGATTATCAGTAATATTACGTGTGTGAAAATTGAATATATTAGGCTCAAACATGCACGATCGCCAGTATGGTCCTTTAAATGCTAATGGTGAAGCCAGTGTACCTACTTTTCACGCTTACACATTCTTCCTCAGTAATAACGCCACAACCAGCCCTCATGTCCCCTCACTTCCTGAAACCTTGACCTGCTGAAAACAACGCCTGTTCCACAGCCAGAGGCCCCAGCATTGGTCAGGAATGAAACCAGCGACACCCAAATTCCAACACAGACACACACACACACACACACACACACACACACACACACACACACACACAGGCCAGTCAGCTCTGCCCTTCTGTCTGTCGGCTCATGAATGCCTCTGAATGCCTGACTGGCAGCTGCTCAGACAGCATCTCCCTGAATGTTGCAGTTGAGCTGTTCACTCAACTCAGCGCTTTCAAACCGCCTCATGTATAGAAACTTGCATTGTAATAAGAACTTGATCTGTTAGCTGAATGATCTAAAGCTGTTAGAGTTGTTTATCCTCAGTTGATATTACAAATCAGCCCAGCTGTCAGGTGCTTAACTCTTTGTCTCGTAGCAATCCATCATTAACATTTCACAATAAATGAACATATATCTAATTCTTGCTCTAACTAGAAACATGGATCTTTCACAGTTAATTCTTTAAGGATTAACTGTGGCAAAATGCAGAGGAAGTCTTATGCATGGACAGAATTACATGGATTCTATTGTTTGTTGAATGTAGGTGACTCGTTACTTAATTGGCTTACAAAAGGATGCATGACAGGTGAGAAAATGCATATGCAGAACATTTATGCTGATTGTAAACTGATGGAGCCTTTACATGCTTTAGTAAATCGACTTACAGTTACATAAATCTGTTAGAGTGCACCAACTTTGCTATTCAATCAATCAGTGTAGGTGTTTATAGCCCCAGTTACACTCTGCATGAACATGGGATCTGTATCAGGACATGTTATGTGGATAATAAAAAAGCATCTAACTGTAAAGACAGAAATCTCTGTCTGTAGCACCAATATCTCTAGAACCCTGAACTGTATGAAGTTGAAATTCAGCAGATTCATTGCTCAGGACCCAAGGACGTGCAGTGTTACATGTGAACTTGTTTGGATGAGCGGTTCTCAAATTGAGCTGTGCCAGTAAAAAGTAGTCCGCGCGGCAGGATAAGCTCCATGCGTGGCAACATACGCTCTGGTCCAGTGACACGGTCTCAACCCGACCCTGTACAGCAAACAAAGCTAGCTCATGATGACGTGCAGAACTAAATTATTGCAGGCTGTGATGTACACCATAAAGTCCAGCTCGTTCCCATCAGGCACGTTTTGATCAGGCACTAACTAGTAATAATAATGCTTGGAGAACGCATTGATCAGAATGCTATCCATCAGACATATATGGACATGGTCACCTGAGAGACACTCATGCACTAAAATCCGTCCACAAGTTGAAAGTATCGCCCTCACCTCATCTTCCTGGCTTTGCAAACTCTCAGTCATAAAGTTATTTTGAATGAAAGTGGTGACTTGCTGGCGACCTGCACTTTGAACACGAATGAAAAACCTATGCCCACAAAAACTTATTATAGCCTTTTAAAAATGGATGAAGCTCATCCGTGGAGCAAGGAGGAAACTTTGATACCACTACTGAGATCCAATCACAATCCAGATAACAACAACAACAGCACTTTTTTAATGCAAGGTGTAATGCAAGTCCTGACATCAGATTCATTATCTAGGTAAAGCTTACAGGTACAGAGATAGCATTTTAATTCAAGGTGTAAAAAAAAAAAAAAAAAAAAAAAAAAAATCTAATTATTGGCTTAATCAGAATAGAACAAAAGTTTTAATGTGCATGTGAACATAATGACTGTTTTTGTGGTTGTTATATATGTGTGTGTGTGTGTGTGTGTGTGTGTAGTTTCATACTAATCACTAATGAAGGGCATTTTAACAATGAACAGAGCACCAAGCAGTTTTGCATTCATTCAAGCAAGTCATTACGTCAGAGCCCTATTTTGTCCCGGCTGCTTCTGGCCGTGTTTCATCCAAGTTTGTAAACGGTGCTAATTTTAGATTTAAATGAAAGTGTGGTCATATTTAAACCATTCAAGATGCTTCAAATTCTGCCTTTAACCTTCTCCTTCATTCCACAGAGGAGATTAACCGAAGTGCCTGTTTATGTACGACATCAATTACCGCTACATAATTTATATCTTCTAGTTTGGAAATGTTCGGAGGTTGTAGCCTTCACGCTCCTTTAGACCTTTATCTTTACCTCACTACTTAACTCCGTTTATTATGTGTCTTATCCTGATTGTTTGAAAGCTTCAGATGTGACAGTTACACTGTGCAGGTATCCGAAAAACCAGAACACTTCCTACATCACACCGACTGTTTGTCATTTCCACTGTCTGGGAATGTGCATGAGCATTCCCTGTCTCTCTCTCTCTCTCTCTCTCTCTCTCTCTCTCTCTCTCTCTCTCTCACACACACACACATGCACACAGAGCTTTATTGTTCTGGCTTTTTAGTAGCTTTGGTTTGTATCCTGGCTGTTCTCTGGGCCTTTATGAGCAAGCAGGCCACTGTTTTAATATTACCTTGCACTAATATAATCACCACACTCTGACTAGGGAGTTGTGTGTGTGTGTGTGTGTGTGCGTGCGTGCGTGCGTGCGTTGGCTTGGGTAAGCCTCACCACACATAACAGCAGTTTATGAGGGCACAGCAAGCTGGCGATCACTCAGGATTTCTGATGTGTGTGAAGTGGTTGCCATAGCGCTTGAATTTTCACTGCATTTGCTCACTTTTTACAACTTCTTTTATGAAGTAAACAGAGCTGGAGTAGTAGGGTGGAAAAAACGTGTTACATCCAGTTGCAAAGCGGTGAGGCTTTATCAGGGGGCTCCGGAAGCCGAAAATCATGTTTTCAATCTGGCCAACTTCCATTTTTCCTAGCAGCATTTATCTAGGTGAAGATTCCTGTTGGGAAAGTTGTGCAAAGGTAAATTTAAAGGACCATACCATCCATTTTGCATGTTTGAGCCTAATATATTCAATTTTCTTACACAAAAGGTTACTGACAATCATTTCCCAAAGCATACTATTGGAACGGTGAATTAAAAATGTTTTTCCTACCTTCCAGACCACGATTGGTTTCAGTTCATTCTGGTACGCTTTTAAGATCAACTTGTTGATACTTGAAATGTTCTTGGGAAAATTGAATATATTAGGCTCAAACATGCAAAATGGGTGGTAGGGTCCTTTAAGGCCTGGTGTGTAAAACTGCTATGCCTTCACAAACTCTGCATGTGACATGTAGTATCATTGTAGTATGTAGATATGTGACATCTCCTGTAGTGTTTAAATTTTCATATTCAACCTTATATGTATGTTAATTAGGCTAATGTATGTCATTTGAATGTCAGAAATCCTTGATAATTATATTTGTCAAAATGCAGCAGTATATTGTGGAATCACCATACATACATACATGCAAACTGTACTATGATTTTTGTCTGTATTGTGCTTGACTCAAAAATGTGAGTAAGATGGACATGGATGGAATTTGTAGGGTTCCATCTGTTGTCAAAAATACATAATATGTTGCTTTATCAGAGTATGAAGAAGTAGCAGGTGAAGAAATGCATGTGGAGTGGCTTAAGATCGCAAGATACTTCATTCGAAATGCCTGCTGGACAAGAGGAAAGAGGCGGAAACCTCCTTTGCTCCTGTCAGATCAGGATGGTCTGTGTCTGGCTAAAAATACGTTAACTTTCCAACTCCACCAGTTCCACCAGGCATGGCCGCGTCATGCAGCGATTGACCAAGTGAAATGGGTTTAATTTCTCTCTCAAGCTTTGTTTTTTTTAATCATCCATGTTTGTATCCCCATTTCTAACCAAATAAAAACTGCAAAAATGCACAGAGGTCATAGAATTCCAGTTAACAACACTTCCTCTCTCCTAAAGTGAAAGGTTGTGCCGTTATCCCGATTTAAATATGATTAATCAGGTTGAAATTATAAAGACAAAGAAACACACCACCCCCTCCTTTGTCTCTATGATGGCAGATTATCGCATGGGTTATCAGTGTGGGTATGAACACGGTTGCTTTCAGACAAGGTCTCTGACAAGTCATACAGGCCGGATCAGATGAAGCATAATGGAGCTTTTACTCCAATTATAACCTTTATCTGTAAATCGATTTATAGTTGCACAATCTGTTACTTAAAGTGATTTGTGTCGATTTTGATCTAATTATGGTGTTACACCGATATTTGAAAAAAAAAATCAATTTATTGCCTTATGTGAAGTATAAGCAAAAATATAACATGCATACTGACATGCTAAACATGCTGACTGATGGATAGCTGAATAATGCAGAAACAGTTTAACATCAAAACTTCACTTTCTAACAGTTAGCAGTATTTGTGAATTAAAATTTGCCTCAAATGACATTGAGACGGACCCGTGTGTGCATGTGTGTGTGCATGCGTGCTGGTTTTACTGCTGCATCTTTACCACTGAGATCACTGAAGATTATTGATTATTGACAGTAATTAAATGTAGTTGTTATCCTGTGGTTTTAACAGGGACATGGAGAATGTTTTAGATAGTTGCGGTTATCAAACCTCAAACCTTTTCAGCCTGGAGCTCAAAACAAAGAAAAAAAATAAAAATAAGTTCCACCCAGTGACTCAGCCCCATTAAAACTGGAAAAAAAGAAAACATTGTTTTTGTTGCATCTTCCCAGAATTTTAGGTAACCAAAGGGAATTTAAGGGAATTTTAAAGGGCCAGACCAATTTTTTTTTGCTTGTTGTAGCCCATTCAGTAGAAAACCACTTACTGCCTCCTTTTCTTTAATTTTTTCCAGTGGTTTATAAGCAAGAGGGTAGAAATGTGGTGCTCTGAGAAAACACACACACCCCCACACACTCTGAGCATACAGTAGATTGCCCCTGAAACACTAATCTCTAGACCTCTTAATCAGGATCAATGTAATTTGCCAAGCAGCCCTTTGTAATGCACAGGTGGTGCACTGCTGGTGGTGTAGGTGACAGATTTCAACAATTTTCACTGTAATAAAGCCCGTTTGACACATTATTCTTAGAACATCATGTACATGTAGCCAGAACAGGGGAGCTTTGAGATGTGACCCGATGGATGGGAGGTGTGAACAGTCCAGATATAAGGGTGTGAAAATGGGATTGACAGAGTGAGTTAGTGTGTTGAGAGAGGGGAATCGAGGCTGTACAAGGTTAAATGAGGTCGATAATGGGGGGTTATGGTAACGATTGGGGCTTTTGTGGAGATGGAGGGTGGGGGTGGGGGTAGAGGTGTGCTCTGGAATGTGAAGAATGAAGGTTTGTTTAATCCTCACAGGCGATAAATTATGAGTGACAAAGGGAACCTCAGTGTGCGAGACGTGCTCGACTCCCACCGCACGCAGCGAGCTTTGTGTTTTGTGCGCACGAGTATTGCTATTGTATGCACATTGGATAGACCTCGTTTGGATCAATTTGAGTGGACAACAGCTTAAGACATGCCAACTATTTCCTAATTTATGTGAAAAAATATGATTTGCATGGGTTTGAGACGGTGAGGGTGTTTTATTACTTTCACAACAGGCATGATATTAAAAATTTGATCGTCTTCTGGTCTGATCTGCCTCAGCTGTTGCGGTTGTATTAACTGCTGGTTGCTCCCGGTATATTTTCTCTTTATGTACTAAATCTACACGAGTGCCTTCATCTTGTCCACCGTCCGGTTTGTGGATTCCATCATATCTGTTACCGAGTAGAAAGTGTAAAACTACAAAATTAGAAATAGATGATCTTCGTTTGTCCATTACAAATTCTCTAGTCCAGTCTTTTAAATATGGCACCTGTGTCTTCTGTCTCCCCGCTGCTTGTTTTGTCAATACGTGTTTGAGCCAATTAGTGCGGCATGATGTCATCAGAGTCTGGCTGATGGTAGACACCAGCAGCTTTCAGCTCTACTTCAAAGCAGGGCTCCATTTAGCTCGATTTGGCGTAATGAAGATAGAGCCAGGCAGTTAGCTGGGCACGGCTTGGTACGATTCAACACCATAGCAATCAGATTAAAGGACCATGCCATCCGTTTTGCATGTTTGAGCCTAATATATTCAATTTTCATACATGTAAGGTTACTGATGATCATTTCCCAAAGCATACTACTGGAATGGTGACTTAAAAAAAATGTTCCTACCTTCAGGACCGCCACTGGTTTCAGTTCATTCTGGTACGCTATTAAATTCACCTTGTTGATACTTGAAACATTGTTGGGATAGGTAATCCATCATTGTGAACAACACGTGTATTCAGGTTTTTTCAAAGTTAGTAATTTTAGTGTTCTAGCTCATTAAAAAGCGTAGAGTAAATGAATGTCTCCACCGGGGAATATAGTCCCAAAAGAAGACCTGCGTTTATCGAAAAATTTTAACGACCATGACTTCATAATTTTGCGTAACTATTAGCAGGTGAAACGTGGATTTTTAAGGTGGGTGTATCACTTGAATATTTGATTTTGAAAGATTAAGAGATTTTGCAAAATATCAGGAAAGCTGAAATACGGTTTTATCCTTTGGGAAATGATTGTCAGTAACGTAACATGTATGAAAATTGAATATGTTAGGCTCAAGCATGCAAAATGGGTGGTATGGTCCTTTAATATTCAGCATGTATTCAAACAGAAACTGAATTTAAGGGATTTTTCACACTTATATGGTTTGGTTTGGTTTAATCGGACTAGGATTCGTTGGTATGGTTCGGCTAGGTAGGTCTGAATACAGAATCGCACTCAGGTGTGGACCAACAGAACAGCACAGAGACCATTTGAGGAGGTTTGTCTCGGTGTCGACACTTCAGTGGTTCGTTTTGTGAACATGATCTGCACTACTTCCAAACCTACTGCAGAGTAATCTATCGATCTATTGATTGATCTGCTGTAACCAGAGCTGGCTAGCTGTGTGACGTTAACGTTAGCAAATCAAATGGACGCTTTGAAAAGGTGGTGCATTAGTCTTACCTAACACGTCTTCAGATTGACTTGTTGGTTAACTTGTTGTTATAGGTGGTTTATATGTTGCTCTGTTCTCCTGTTCAGCCATCAGAAGGCATCACGTCCTCTTCACATCATGTGAAGCAATGTGTGGTTTTCCACACGTTGTCTTGAAATCTGTTTTCAGATTCTGCTGCCACAGTTGTCTTGGCATGTGGCTGAAATGATGCTATGGCCATGAAAGTATCCCAATTCTGTCTTTGTTCCAAGTTATTTAGTTATCCAGGCACGGAGAACTTTTTTTTCAGTTGATTTTCTTTCTCCCGCCCCCAGACATTTCTGACCAATCAGTCGACTATTCTCACATGACTTTTGCTGTTGTATTTTGGTTCAATTGAATTTTTCCTGTGTAAAAGCAAACCAAACCGAGCGGTCAATGCAGCATTGTAACAACCCTGATTTGGACCAGAGCAAATGGACAACGTACAGGTCTGAAAACAACCCAAAACTTAGTTCTATCCACATTTACTGCACCAAAATGATTGACTAAGGCAGTCATCATGCTGTAGCTAAAAGTTGTGATGAGGAGATTGAATTAAGAACATGTGTAGGAATGGAAAAATAGGCTTAATGTCCCGCTCTTTAGTGGTCTGAGTAACACTCTGGCTTTGCACCAGTCTTGTAAATTCAGGGGAAAAGGAAATGAGAGCAACAGAGACGAAGTGAAACGGAAAGTGAAAGAAGATTTAGCGAGGCAATAACGAGCCACTGGAAGAGAAGCACATGCCCCCCCCCCCCNCATGCCCCCCCCCCCCTGCGCATACCCAGCATGGCATCCTGGGTAAATATGACCGGGCACTTAGTTGCCATGGTGATCTAGGAAGCAGCGACTGCCAGGAGGGCCAAGGTGGCAGCGTGGAGCAGATGGATGAACTCGCTGTCCTCTCAGGCTGCACAGGTCACACTACAGAGTTTAAAGAGATAGTTACGAAACAAAACTATTGAGCAATATGACACAAAACAACTTCACAACAAAAGAAAAGGAAGATACATATTTTTACTGAAATACTTAAGAATGACAAGAAGCTACATCAGTGCTTAAAGGGCAGTACCAGAGATTTTGCATGTTTAAGCCCAATAAATACAACCCAGATATACATTGCGTTACTGACAACCATTTTCTAAAACACAAAACCATATTTTAGTTTTCCCGTTATTTTGGCAAACCCCCTAATCTTTCAAAATCAAATGTTGGTGATACACTAAATTCAGTATTTCATCTGCTAATGTATATGTCCAAATATAGGAAGGACAGTCATTTTTAATTTCTCTGTAAAAGCTGTTTCTGTGCAGCTCCATGAAGGACTGGTTAAATAAAGTTACTTCAACAAAAACATTTAGTAAACATTTGGTTTGCTGTACAGATGACTTATCTCAAGCAGGTTTCAGGTCTGTACAAGCTGATTTTTATAGCGTACCAGAATGAACTGAAACCAATAGCAGCCTGGAAGGCAGGGAAAAACAATTCCAAAATGTACCGCTCCAGTTGTATGTTTTGAGAAATAGTTGTCAGTAACGTAACATGTATGTGGGATGTACACATTGGGCTCAAATATACAAAACCACCAGTATGGCCCTTTAAATATTTCTCTTGTTTTTGGGAAGAAAAATGCAACATTCAGAGAGCTAAACTTATAGAAAACATGTAAATATCATGTCACGAGTCACATGGAGTTTTTTTTTAGACCTTACAAAGCAACTACACTTGTTTGATGTTACCCTGTTCTGTTTGGCGGATCTGTAGGTATCCGATGGCAGGGAATGATTTCTGGCAGCTAAAGTCAATATCCACAGCTTTCTGTCCGGCCTTAGAGGAGAATGAAATCACGTGGATAAAAAGACTGGAAGGGCCGAGAATCACATGGATTCAGACAGAAGAATAAGAGTTCAAATGAAAAAGTATGAGGAGGGCATCACAGATAAGCAGGCTAAATGGAAGTGTGATGGAGAGAATGGAGTGAGTGTAAAAGTAATAGAAGTGGAGATGCATATATGTGTGTGTGTGTGTGTGTGTGTGTGTGTGTGTGTGTGTGTGTGTGTGTGTGTGTGTGTGTGTGTGTGTGTGTTGACCCTAGTTNCACACACACACACACACACACACACACACACACACACAAACACACAGACCAATTTCTCTGGCTCACCACAATCAGTTCTCTTATTGACCTAACACGGACATTGGGCAGAGAATCTAACCTGCCATTTCATGACTGAATCTTATCTCCCACAACATTTATTTATAATTATAGGCTCCAGCATGTTTTGAAATGCCTGCAGAGTATCTGAAAGACCAGTCAAACAGTGTTGGCCCCACTAAGATTCACATTCTTGTTGATAAAGTGAGTTTCTGTCAGTATGAGTGATTCACAGTTCACAGCATCAGGTCCATGGCAGTGGTAATGCAGCCTTATTAATGTAATTAGTTACAGCCATGTTTGAAAAGTCAAAATGCCTGAACTCAGATTATATTACATTGATTCTGAAAGACCATACCAGTGAGTTTGCATGTTTAAGCTGAATTAATATTCCCTGTGTACACACCATTTTCCAAAACATAAAACTGCATCTTAGTTTTCCTGTTATTTTTGCCAAATCCCCCAATCTTTCAAAATCAAATATTCAGGTTGATACGCTCACCTTAAAGTTCAACATTTTAGCTGTGAACACACATGATTGTAGAAGGCACAGTCGTTTTTAATTTTGCAGTAAAAGCCGTCCTCTTTTGGGACTGTATTCCCTGGCAGAGACATATATGGTCTTCTGTGCAGCTCCATCTTGGACCGGTTAAATTAAGTTACTTTGACAAAAAATTTAGTAGACATTGTGTTCGCTGTGATGAATTACTTATCGCAAGCACATCTGAAGTCTCTTACAAGTTGATTTCTTTATCGTACTGGAATGAACTGAAACTAATGGCAGTCCAGAAGGTAGTAAAAACAATTCTAAAATGTACCACTCCAGTAGTATGTTTTGGAAAATGGTGGTCAGTAACATAATGTGTATGCTGTTTACGTCAAAACCATCAGTATGGTCCTTCAAGGTACAGATTTGATCGTTACATGATTTTGTAATGAGATTCAGTATGACCATCATGATGGTTTTTGGTTACTTTTTCCATACTATGCTATAAAGAAGAGTTGAATTCTATGTTTGGTGACATTATCTATTATTACAAACATTACAGGAGGCATTTTGCCCTCAAAATTTTATTGGCTCTGCACACTCAGGTGGCACTAATTTTAGCTGATTAGACCTTTCATCAGGATTTTGTGGATTTTTGTCTGTGCTTGACTAACACCTCCCAGACATCTGACATCTTTATCATGTCTTCTAAGTACATGGAGTTTGGTGACCTTAGCAAACTTACCCAACTATAATCTGGGAAAAGGTCTAATCAGCCATGACAATAACTGAGAAAGTGTGTGGCTGTGCAGGCAGTCCAAAGATTATAAGAGGTTATGTTTCTGAAAAATCTCAACATACTATTCAGGCATATTTCTCCTCTTAACATTTATCTCCAAATGCACCTGTGTGTTTGTTCAGTTACCAAAATACCTAACTTTGCCATAACGGAGTTTATGTGAAATCCGGAACAGCATCTGGTTTTGGTTTTAAGTAGCTTTAAAGGACCATACCCGTCCATTTTGCATGTTTGAGCCTAATATATTATGTAAATTTTCATACACGTGATGTTACTGACAGTCATTTTCCAAAGCATACTACTGGAACAATGAGTTAAAAAAAATGTTCCTACCTTCCAGACCACCTTTGGTTTCAGTTCATTCTGGTACACTATTAAACTCAACATGATGATATTTGATACATCGATTTTTAAGGTGGGTGTATCGCTTGAATATTTGATTTTGAAAGATTAAGAGATTTTACAAAATATAAGGAAAACTGAAATACAGTTTTATCCTTTGGGAAATGGTTGTCAGTAACATAACATGTATGAAAATTGAATATATTAGGCTCAAACATGCAAAATGGGTGATTAAGATACTAAAAACAAACAAACAAAACAAAGACTAACAAACAAACTCACATATTCAACATCCAATTTCCTCAAGTTTGTAAATGCTCCATTTTGGCTTAAAGCTGGCGTAAACATTTCTTCATCTGTCATACCTGGTCTTGAAAGCCAATCAACGAGTCATATTTAGTGAAGCATGGAATTCTATTAAATCCATCCATGTATACATCTTATTCCACATTTTTGCCTCAAACTGGTACAGAAAACATGTGAGTATAGTCTGCATGTAAACAGACAGAATATATTCAGTAATGCCAGCGATGCTTTCACTCTGTACGTTTACATACATGCTGTACCCCGATTATTTGCTCTGATTAAGGCAATAATGCAAATAAGACAGGCTCGCCAAATATAGATGACACATTACGTAATCGTAGCATGAGAAGAGTCTGCCAGGTGAGAAAATGCATGCAGAGGTGGATTACTCTGATGATAATGTTTACATGCATGTTTAAAATGATTTACAGTCACATAATCTAGGTCTGTTACTTGGAGTAAGTTTACCTCAATTTATGTTTATTTCAGTCTAATTAAGATGTGCACAACATTTGAAAAAAAAAAAATTTTTTATTGCTTTTATAATCAAAATTTTGGCATGCTTGTAAAGATACTGACTGAGCCATTTGATTCAAATTATAGCTTAACTGGGCTAATTGCTTAATTTGATTGAGAAATGTGGCTTCCTCACGGTTATTAATTGTGAAACGGCATAATTAATATGTCATTTCAGCCTCAAACTTCCAGCTTTGAAAAGTAGTGAAAAAAAAATATTCAAACTGAAAATTTGATTATAGAGTTGTTATGATGATGTAAAAAAAAAAAAATCATCCAATGAAAGTAAAATCACAATTTGAAAGTTTTTCTTTTTACATTCCTGCAGAGATTTTAATCAGGTGCTGATTTCAGAAGCATGAGGTCACTCCTACAGGAGTTTTCTCTTTAATCATGTAAGGCCGACTCAGTATCGCTCTGATTCTGTTTGGTGAGTGTGTGTTTGGCTCTCATAATCATTTTCAGTCATGTCAGAGGGTTTTAGAGGCACAAGGTCTTGTGAAAATCAACATTAGACAGATCTGATAAGCATCAGGTTGATGTAAATGGATGCAGCGGAACGCACAGTGGAAGAGTAATCAAACTTTGACCCTTTGAAGGCTGCCTCATCAACAAGGGAGCAGCTCATTCATCATTCCTGCTATTACACAAACTCTCATCTGACACCAGCATGCATTGCCTATTTGTGCATGTGTGTGTGCACGTGTGTTAAAAGCTTGTCTGCTTTGCATGCAATCATCTCTCTTATGAGTGATCAAACAGACGTTAACTGGAAATGAAAGAGAGGAGAGAATTTATTCAAGGACAGCAGTGCTCCACATGTCCACACATACACACGCGCGCACACACACACACACACACATTCATTTGTCACCAAGTCTTGATGCCTGAGGGCAGTTTACACTGTAGTGTCAGAACAAAAGGTCATTTCTCCGGTGAAAGCCAACACCTCAAAGGCCGTCTGAGGCAGTGAGCTCTCTGTGAAAACTGACCCACGCGAACAAGGTGTGAGTTCATGGGTTACGGAGGGCAAATTTATCATCCTGGAGATGGAAAGACCCACGGTTCCACTCACCTACAGAGTGAATAGCAGCAGGGAGGCTGTATTGGAGATGCTGGTCAATAATATTGTCTAAATCAAATATCACCATTTATGCCAATATATTGTGTTGAAATTTTGGGGATTTGTTTGCTCATGAACTCAGCTATAATGGGTGAATTTATGGAATAGGCTGAAAATGAATTAAAAATTTATAAAACAATGGTCAAATTTAAGAAATTAAAAAAAAAAATGGTCTGACACTTTATATTGTATTTATGTTTATGAACAGCATATTTGATGAAATTTGACTTTGTTTGATTCTATTGAAAAGCTACTCAGGATGTATTTCATGATATAGTAATGTTACATAGATGTTGCCTAGATGAGGTGGATGAATGCATGAATTACTGCATGAATTACATGAATTACTGCATGGGCTTTCCCATGATACTCATGCTTATGAAGTCAGTAATAGAATGAAGGATTTTGTGTTTAGTAAATGTTGAAATGTGAGAAGGTGTAATAAGCTCTGGCTTCAGCCTGCACCTTTTTGGTTGCTGGTGAGATATTTTTTTTTATTTTAATTTGTTAGTTTGGTATTTTGAGTTGTATGTTTTGGAGGTGTGTTTGTTGAGAACATTCACATTTTTTTATGGACTACAGACCAAAATAAAGGAATAAATAAATAAAATAACAGTCTAACAAGCTCGGAAAGTTGACGCTTAACTTTAAAGCAGCATGTAAGCCCAGGAAAACACCAATTAAAGCTATATATATAGATATAGATATATATCTATATCTATATCTATATATCTGTATATATATATATATACGTATATATATATACGTATATATATATATGTATATGTATATATACAGATATATAGATATGTATATGTATATATATATGTATATATATGTATACGTATATATATATATTTATTTATTTATTTTATTGGTTATATGACTCAACTCTACTAGCTAATCACATCCTTTTTTTCTATAAAGGCTTTTTTCAGATCACGGATCACTCTGCAGGAGGATTTTTTTGAACATTTGAGAAAAAGTTCTGGCCGTGGGAGTCCTCATGCACCCTCAGCCGTCTCCACACTCAAACATGAAACTCTTGTAATCCTCAGCCAAGTCTGTAACATCCACAGGACCAGACACAATGGAATATCCAACAATAGTTTCTGCTCCCATTCCCCTCCAGTACAGCTTGTAGTCGTGCAGGTGATGCAGAACACGTGAGATGGAGCCATTTAGGGAGTAAAAAATTGGGGTACAAGGTTATAATGGTGGATGTGGTGTGTGTGTTTTATGCATGCACATGTGGCAGCCCCATTCCTTTCAGTTTTACTGAGTTTAGGAATGTGGAGGTATTCTGAAATGCTGTCTTATTCAGGAAATGAAACATCTCCTTACTTCCCGCCACAGGAATGCGCACAGCCGTTGACAGGCAGCAGGGGGACGCCTGTGAAATGTGCATTGAGTATTAACATGAAACCATAATAAACCAAAATACCTTCCTGAATAAAATAAATACATAAATAAATAAATAAATAAAATAAAACACACTGAAACCCTAATAAACCTTGTGCATGTCGTGTCTCTTTGGATTTTCTACCACAGCATGGAGATGAAATATTTCCTCAGGTGTTCGACGGAAAAACACGATACTTCCGCGGCTGTTTGCTAATGCGCATTTTCTAACACAACAGGAAGTTTCTGCCTTAAAGGACCATAACGGCCATTTTGCATGTTTGAGACTAATACATTCAATTTTCATACACGTAACATTACTGACAATCATCTCCCAAAGCATACTACTGGAACAGTGAATTAAAAATGTTTTTCCTACCTTCCAGACATCCATTGGTTTCAGTTCATTCTGTTACACTATTAAAATCAACTTGTTGATACTTGAAATGTGCTTGGGATAAGTAATCCATCATCGCGAATAAGACACGTATTCAGGTTTTTTTTTTCCGAAGTTACATAATTTTAGTGTTTAAGCGCAATAAAAGCATGGAGTGATCTGAAAATACTTCCCAGTGGTCCATTCAAATGCTGTAGTGAGGAACCAACAACATGAATTTACTCAGAATAGAACAGGAAAACTTGAGTTAGCATTAGCAGCAGCAGCTAGTTAAGTAGCTAACATTGCAGCTTACTGCCACATGTTTCTTCAAGTTCCATGTTGATTCTTAGAAGCTGAAATGTCACATTTTTAGGTAGACAAAGATGGCAACATGTTATGTACTTGTTGGTTTTGGTAGACTGAAAAGAAAATAGCATTTGAATATGTGGCCAGGGATGTGCCTCTTCTAAACCTCCTGCTGTTAATTCCACCATGACTGTTCTGCTCCGGGTGAAACCATGGAAAATTGGGGGGGGGTGTTACTTTGGAGCTGAAGCAGACAGTGTAGTAAAAGTATATATTTTTTTCTTCATAAATATACTCAAGTATGAGTTGAAAGTATCCTGCAATAAAATACAATTAAAATTAAATACAAGTAAAATAGAATTTTGTGAAAAAGTTACTTAAGTAAATGGAACGGAGTAAATGGAACGCGTTACTACCCACTTTTCAATATACATGTTGTTGGCGATGATGGCTTACCTATCCCAAGAACATTTCAAGTATCAATAAGTTGATTTTAATAGCGTACAAGAATGAACTGAAACCAGTTGTGGTCTGGAAGGTAGGAAAAACATTTTCAATTCACCATTCCAGTAGTAAGCTTTGGAAAATGATTGTCAGTAACGTTATATGTATGAAAATTGAATATGTTAGGCTCAAACATGCAAAATGGATGGTATGGTCCTTTAAAACTCAAAAAGTGGAATCCGTTCACACACACCAGAGTGTGTGATGAGAGACAGTGCATCACCAGCGCACCCTTCCTCCCACTCCACCGCTCACCTTAGATGTTTGAAGCCTCCGGCCTTTTTTTTTGCGAGTCGTCATGTCATCTATCCACAAAACAGCCATGTGATGTCATGCTTCAGTTTTCACATGGTGCGGTGCACCAGTGAGCTGTTTGGTTACGTTAAGTCATGCCTGTGGGTTTCAGCAGCAGTAAACAACTACATCACAGGAGGGTTTGATAACATGACTCCTTTTTTTCCTTATTCAGTTTATGGAAAAAAGTGAGTGGTTTTGTGTTACAGTAGTTGTAGTTTGATGAAGTGAAAGAAGAGTTTATGCATGATGGAAATGGTGAAAGCAGATAATGAGAAAAATAATTTCTGTTGAAGATACACATTCTGCCTGTACCTCTGTTGATATAATGTTTAATTTCGTTGGGTGGTTTCTTTGTTTGTTACTCAAAAAGTCCTAATCGATTCCTCCTTGCTCCCTGAGCATAGCCCAGGAGGAACCTATTAAATTTTGTGTTGAGGAGGTGTAGCTATTGTCTTCTTACATAAATCAATTTCCTTTCATTATTCCAATGTTTCCTCCAAATCTGATCAGGAGATTTATAGTCATAACTGGTCAGAAGTTTAGTTTATCTGTACTGTTAGTGAATATTTATCTAACTGGGATGATGAAGCCTTCTTTAAGTGGCCAATCTCAATTTTTCCAAAAATGTCTGAACACCATTTCATTCTGAAGTGGAGACTTTAGTTGCTGCCTGAACCTAAAATTAGAGTAGTTATCCTCCACGGTATATAGGCCTTCATAGTCTACCAAAATAATCCGCTCCTTTATGAACAAATTTTTGTACAGTGTTTATTTTAATGCTAAAAAAAAAAAAAAAAANCAAAAAAAAAAAAAAAAATGAGAGAGAATCTTGTTTTTTTTCCTCACGTTCATCATATTTTTACTTGAATTGGTTATTTTCTGGCTGACATTGGATTTCTTCCATTTATTTCTGACTGTGGTTATGATGCTTTAGTTCTCTCTGATCATGCCCCCATTTCCATGAAAATTAACTTCACAGTTTTCTGATCCTGATTGAGGGGTGGATCCAGGAATTAAAAACCAAAAAAACAAAAAACAGATTCCTTAACTTTCATAATATTTTTGGCAATTTCTTTAAGACATACACTGATTTCAGTATAAAAAATCAGTCATATTTATGCCATCACAGACTATCAACAGGTGCAATTTGATCCAGATCCAGAAAAACTTTTAAAAACTACAGTTTCTTATGAAATAAAGCTATTATAGTCATTTCATGTTAGCATTGTTGCCTCACAGCCAGAAGGTTGTGGGTTTGACGCCCTGGTCCTTTCTATGCAGAGAACAAATTTCCCCACTAAAGTGCGGGATCTCTAAAGAAAAATCTGGTGGACTCTTCTGATTCATGTATTTGTTAATTTAATAATTACATCAAGAGTTAATTTGTAGTAGTTGGAGCTTCATTAAAGTAGGTCAAAGTTAGTATTTTATTTAGATAAGTGGACTCTCCAACAGATTTGACTTTCTTTATTTGGCAGATGGGATGGATTGGAACGCCTGTCAGCAAAACATAAAACTGCTCTATGAAATCAAAACAAAACACACATTTCTTGTACATTTTGCAGAGCCTCATTCTTTTCACTTTGGTCATTATTGTGCCTAAAATGTTTTACCCGATAAAATCAGGAAGCAAATCCTTCCAAATTCACACACCAAACTCGCCTTCTCTAAGCACAAAAGAATTTTGTGACACAGAATTAAAAATAAAAAATAGGGCACGCTCTGATTGTGACAAAGTGAGAAGCAGTCTAGAGTTTCTGTCGGATTATAAACAGGTCGGCTCCCTCTGGGTTCTGGTCTTTGTGGTTCTTTGTAGTCCACAGCAGGAGCTTCAGAGGTGAGAGGTCACACACACCTCAGTGGGCATAGCTGATGTGGTCATCTGGTGGCAGTCTGTGATGAAAGGAAAATGACTCTGTTTACTAGTCTGAGTGTCGGCTTGTGGCCATAACCCAGCATGACAGTCTGAGACGCTGGGAAGTTGGATTCATAAAGATGCGGTCCGAGCATGTGGGAATCTTGCTCGATGGTAAAGTGGGTTTTAATGTGTTACAACAGCTGGACCTTCATAGAGCATCTGTGTAATTATTTTATGTGTATTTTTCTTTTAAACCATAAAAAGAACAGAGAAATGTCAAGATGCTGACTGAGTTTCTCTGTTTTTTTGTCCACAGATCGTGAGGACCAATCAATCCTTTGCACGTGAGTGATTTATTCTCCTCTCCTCTCCTCTCCTCTCCTCTCCTCTTTTCTGAGATCACCTCTCTCTGGACAGATGATTTTTCACTTCTTCAAGGTGGTATTTTCAGTGACAAAGCAGTTAATGGACTGGAAAATGAAACTGTCTTGAGATGAAGACTATATGGTTCCACCCTAATAGAGGTCTCTATTAAACATGAACAGGCTCCCTCTTTGTGTCCTTGAGATGTCTTCAAGTCCTTCAAGTTTATGGGTGATATAAAAAAGTATTAATAGTGAATTTAGAGTTGTTAAAACTTTATGAGAATTAAGCATCTTTTCCCTCATTTGAACATTGTGATTGAGCTGGGTTTCCAGTTATTTCTTCACAGTGAACCAGCCCTTGTTTTTCTTTTTTCCTGAGGTATCCTGTTATTTCCTCTCTTCCCTCATGCTTCTTCTCTGACTGAGTTGGCAAGATTCCATCATCCTGCTGCATTTGACTTAAAAACCGGGTTTCTAAATGCTTTTTTTTTTATGGCTGTGGGGCTTTGCAGCTTTACTTAGTAATGAGGGAGTTACAAGTGTGGTTTGGTGCCCAGCCTTCATTCTCCATGGCAGAGTAATGAAGTGCCACACTCTTGCTTTGCAGCTGGAGCTGACATTGCCAAAGAATAGAATGAAACTGTTGCATAATCTGTTCTAAATTCTGAAAACTGTATACCCCCTGATGGTGACAGTGAAGCCATTTTAGCATTTTCCCCCTAATTTTTTTGTTTTTTACATGTAAATCGGTTCTAAGCTGCATTAGTGTATGAATCATGCAATATAAATAAATCCATCTTGTCTTGACTATTTAATAAGTGGGGTGGGTGCATGATTATAGAAGCTGCCTCCTCACTGTGAAAGGATTTATATTGATTTCATTTAGAGTATCATATCATATCAGCAGTGTTTCACATGCTTCAGTTGTGGAGAAACATCAGAATTAGAAATACGTCATTTAAGCATATACCTTGTTTAAAGGACCATACCGACCATTTTGCATGTTTGAGCCTTATATATTCAATTTTCATACATGTTACGTTACTGACAATCATTTCCCAAAGGATAAAACCGTATTTCAGCTTTCCTGATATTTTGCAAAATCTCTTAATCTTTCAAAATCAAATATTCAAGTGATACACCCACCTTAAAAATCAATGTTTCGCCTGCTAATAGTTACACAGCCTTATGAAGTCATGGTTCATTTAAATTTTTTGATCAAAGCAGGTCTTCTTTTAGGACTGTATTCCCCAGTGGAGACGTATATTCACTCTGCGCTTTTTATTGCACTTAAACACTAAAATTATGAAACTTCAGAAAAAAAAAAAAAAAAAANTATCCCAAGAACGTTTCAAGTATCAACAAGTTGATTTTAATAGCGTACCAGAATGAACTGAAACTCACTGTTCCAGTAGTATGCTTTGGGACATGTATGAAAACTGAATGTATTAGGCTCAAACATGCAAAATGGATGGTATGGTCCTTTAAGCCTGTCTGAATTGTGCAAACATGCATGAATAAAACTGATTAGACTGATCAGTTAGATTCTCATATGTGATTCACACCAAAGCAATGAACCAGGAAACACACAAACTGACTACTTTTACTGCCATTTTTACCAGCTAAGAGGCTTTCATCCTTTTGTTTGTCTGTCTGTCACCAGGAAAAGTAACAGAGAAGAGTTGATTGCATTTTAAGGCAGATTTGGATCAGGATCTGAATACAGGATTTTATTTTTTTTTTTTTTCACTTTCTTTAACATTGCAAGATAAGGCATTAGTCAACATTTTTGCCATTTAAAAAAAAAAAAATCAAAAAAGTCAGCAATCATAATGAAAAAAAATCAGGAATGTGTATCCTATGATAGACTATCAACAAGTCCTGATCCTGATATTGATCCAGACACGAGGAATTAAAATATAAGCTCAGCAGGGCTCACATTTATGACATCATTTAACAATTAAATCTAGAAACATGTAACTACCAGCAATGTACAGCTGCGATGTTACTGATTCAGGACAAAACAGTTTGGACTTATTTTCAACAGTTATGGATATAGACCCAGAAAAATATTATGTCCGCAGTACCAATGTGAAATTAATTTACATCAATCTGTTTTACACATCTGAATTCAAGGTCATAATTGTAAAAGTCTGGTTTATATTGGCAAAGAGTGGGACTGCTGGGCTTCTGTGGAGGTATGAGCTCTCTGATTGTAAATGGATCAATGAGGGTTAGCTTGTCTGAGCTGGTTCTGTGATCTGGGTCATGGTCTGAGTTTTGCAGGTCCAACATTGCCTGATTGTGGAATAAAAATACATTGTATAAACATTGCAACAATCACATTCAATGTCACTGAAATACCACAACCCTGTTTTAAGTTTTGTGGGTTTTTTTGTGTAATTTATATGAAATATTTGCAAAACAGAGTCCTAAATGGATCTTGATGACTGAGTATTTACTGTACCTGTGACCCTGTGTGTACTCACAAATATACTGATATATCACAAACAATAAGCTCTGAATACAAGCATGTAAATGACAAAGCCATGGTGAACTGGCAGTACGCTGCTGACTGATGTTTGACAAGGAACGGCCTGCGACCTTGTAGAATTTCTCACCTCAGAGTTGAGAACACCATGGAACTCCTGATGTGATGGAGTGGTCAACAGAGGATGTGACAGATACAGACAGTTCAAACAGTTCAGGGTCTCGCTATAACTCACCCTTCGACCTCACGAGTTCACACCTTGTCCAATAAGGAAAGAGGATATGATATGAGAACCTCAGTAACCTGTTCCACCAGGAGATTCCCACACTATGAAACTATGAAGACGTGAAACCAAACTGGGACGAGCGTAAGTGACCTATATTGCCCATATCCTGCGATCGAGGACTCGCCCATTGTATTCTAAAACAGCAACCTTCTATGTGCAGCGGAGCTAATAGCCAGCTAGACTAAAGCCACCGGTATGCAGCTAGATGTAGCGTTTCTGGCTGCGTTGGGAGTTTGGCTCTGGGCTGTCTGGGTTCTGTGGGAGCTGTGGACGGCCCTGCCTGAATGCAGCTATCATTAGAAACAGCCCAGAAGCAGAGCCTGAAAATTTTGGAGACCAGCCCACATAACCACATGGTTCTCCAGTAAAAAAAAAAAAAAAAAAAAGATGGACAGACGAATGGACGGATTTAGAAAACAAACAACAATGGCTAGGCTGATGGCCTCTTTCTCAGCCCGTTCTTACTCTGAGGTCTAGCCAAACACTCAACTGGCACGATGATGAGTAAGAGTTATTTTGGTTAGGGCTTCGCGGTGTTTTGTCTGTATCTTGCTAAATTGTGGGCGACTTAACACCGAGCATTTCCTGAAATGTGGCTCTAGCTTAGCAACTGAGAGCATATAATTCATGATGGCTAACAAAGGGATAATCATTTGCTGGAAGTGATGAGCAGAGGAGAAAGTAGGGGACTTTTACCAGGCCTTTTCGCTTAGAAAAGGCCTTTTCTTTCTCACTCTTTCTTCACTTTCACTCTCCATCTGTGTGTGTCCATCCGTTCATCAGCTCTATCTTTGCCCTTTGTTTCCAGAGGTGAATCAGGCGCTGGCAAGACCGAGAACACCAAAAAGGTCATCCAGTACCTGGCCCACGTTGCCTCCTCACACAAAGGACGCAAAGACCACAACATTCCTGTAAGAGCCTCCTCTCCTCTCCTTTCCTCTCCTCTCCTCTCCTTAAACTACAATGCAATGTGTGTGTTTTTTTTTTTTAGTATTAACTATGTTTTGATAATATTTTACTGTAACGCCAGTATCTTCCAGTTCAAGCTTAAGTCCTAGTATAATTTTGATATTTGGCTAAAAAAACAGATTTCAGACTAACATAATCAGCATTAATGTAGTCTTGTAGCATTAATGCTCATCTGCTCATCTTCATGTCCGTTCTGTGGAGTAGCAAAATGCTGCTCTTCTGTAACTTCTGACTTGTGTCTGACATGAGCGCTTCAGGTTTTAACACTCACATCTGTTTATCCATAACAAACAGCCCGAATCTCCCAAAGCATTCAAGCTACAGGCAAGTGTACCTCTGCTTTCTCAAGAAGCATTTGTGGTCATTCGTGTGTGTGTGATGTGTGTGTGCATGCTCATCTCTGCCATTACCATAATGATGCTAACAGACTAATCCCAGCCGTCTTTATGAGGTATTTGTTTGTGCTGGCTCAGTCTTCTCACAGGATTTTACAAATCTGCCCTGAAAAAGCAGACTCATCACTGTAAAATGTTTTGTTTCATGAGCTGTTTAAGGTTTGTAAGAAGTGCAGCAAATTGACACGTTATTAAAATGATTAATATCTAATGCCAGAAGGGCACTACCTGACCCTGTAATACTCTTGTGTTGGTTTAGTTCACTGTCTCCACCATTTCTTTTGGTATCTACAGTACAGCACAGACTGAGAAATCAGTGTGAAATCAGTGAGAAATCAGTGTAAAATCAGACCACAGCTGCGCAAAACATGTCCTCTGATTTTTTTTTGCCAGATTTAATCGATATCATGTGTTGGTGAGATGAAGGTGGGATATGTCAAATACAAATCTTAAAGATCAAATCTTAAAGGACAAAGAAAATTTTCAGTAAGATAAAGGTCCATTTATTAAAGTCAGTCAAGCCAGGGTCGGATTGGGATCATAATTTTTTACCGACAATTTAAGGTGTCCGGCGGGGGGGCTGACGAAACTCTGCACTGTTGACTCTCAGTCAAGCATTTGGTTTCACTTTGTGTCAGAGAAAGTGGAGAATTTTGACTCGTTGCATCGCAGTGATGTCCCACAGTTAACACAAATAATACATATGAAAAGTATAATTTGCTCAGAGTCCAGAGACAGCTGTGATTCGGTCCGGATCTGGACAAGAGTCCAGATTTTGAGGATGACTGTCATAAATGATACAGCCCAGAAATAATACTGTAATTGATTCATATTGGTTACATTACATAAGCCTATTAGCCGCATTATGTAATAGAGATATCAAAGACGATTTCATCCATTCATGCATGTTTTCCATCAATGATGTACTGTAGATGCCTGCATGTAGTTTGATCTTTTTTTCTGTGGGTAATTTATCATTGGCTTGCCTTCTTTTATAGCCTTGGCTGTACTATCATTATGATTATAAACAACTGTGTCCTTCAATTTATGTCTGCTTTTTGCTGCCTTGTCAATAACCAAATTCTGGAGATGTGGCATGTGGACGCTGCAGCCTCACCTGGATTCTTAGTTTTTCATTCAGTGTTTTCCCTCCATTTCTTCAACATAGATGAGCTTCATAACATAGATAAGTTAACCATTCTCCCCATCTCCTGTTTCCTGTGTCATCTATAAAACACATTTCCGAGCTCGCCTCTTGTTTGATTCATCCCGTAGCTATTTATCATACCTGATGTGTCTGTGTCTTCTGAAAATCTAATAAGTATAGAATCAGAGTGAGCCCACACACACATTTACAGCCCCAGAGGTTAATATGTATTGGGTTTCAGTAGCTGTGAGTGTGTGTGTGTGTGTGTGTGTGTGGCTATGCCCCCTCTGACAGAATTCACCATCCACACTGAGCTTAACACTGCTTTCCCTCTGCGATGCATTACGGCTGCCTCTGAGCATAGACCAGAGGAATGCAGAACCAGAAATTGAGGGATGATATAGAGGAGGAGAGGAGTTTGAAGGGGGAGGTGAAGTAGGACAGAAGAGGTAAAGTAAACCAGAGGGAACCAGACTTTCATATTTCTCTCAGCGAGAGACAAATGGGAATGTGTGTTTAAAGTTACACAGAGATGTATGCATTCTATGTTATAGGAGCTTGGGAGATAAGGTGAAAGGTGGGAGATTGGGACAGGATAGTTGAGATGTTTCCCAAACTCCCTTCCACTGCCAGGAAACATTGGTTTCATCTGTGGGTACAGTCAGAAAGAGGGGTAGATCTCAGTGTTACTCCAAAGAAGACATAGGAGCACTTTTCCAGAGGGCAGAGCGATGTTTTCATGAAGTCATCATAATTAATGTGCAGACACCATAATTAACAACAGTGATGGAAAAAATATTGACATTAGCCATTCTGGCTAATGAAAGGAAACGTACCGCAGATCTCCAACTCATGTCAGGCTTATCAGTCAGAAAGTTCTTCAGTTTTTGTTCTGGACATTATTTCCTGTCATTGATTCTGATCAAACTCTGACAGTTCTATATGAATTGACATGCCAAAAAAAAAAAAAATTGCCCTAAAAGCAGTTAAAGCATGTGTTTTCCAGCATGTTGATTGCCAGTTCTGCAACAATGTGTTAATAAAAGATTTTGATTCAAAATTCTGCTTTTTTTGCTTAGTTTTGATGTTTTAAAGCTTTCTCGTGTGAGCAGCCCAGCCTGCAAAGCTTTTAGCTAGACTTTGGTTCAAAGGTCCAAGTTGAGAATGAAAGAAACTTGCCTGAAAACCACTTAAAAACTAGTTATGAGATGTAAGTATTAGTCATTCAAGGGTCAGCTTTAGATCCCAGATGTGCACAGAAATTCAACACACGGGATCTCTCTTGTCTTTGTCGTACTCTTTCTTAATATCTGGTACAAATGAAAGTCCTCTATCTTTCCTTCTGACTCCTTCATATCCGTTTCTCTCTCTTTCCCAGCACTTTGTAACCTGCTTCCAGTTTAACGGCGCCTGTAAGTGGGGCTGTGGGTAGACATATTTCTCTTCCCAGATATTGAACTATGCAAGCAGCAGTTCACAGCTCAGAGACCAACAGAGAATCCTGGAGTCGCGTCAAGGCAGGATCTGTTGTTACTCTGGGTGGTGGCATTGGTAGGGAAGCTGGAGGTTTTAGAGGCCCTATGGAATGTCCCAACCACACATCAACATCAGTTTAGATAATTGGATGGAAGCCACCATTACCATGATGACGGTATATATTTTTCTGGATATATAGGGTGTATCTTATAACCATAGGAATGCGCGAGCCGGAAGAAGGTCCTCGTTCCTCAACCCAAACAAACCACTTAATTTAGGGCGTATGTCAAAAACACACTCGTTGGAGTTCTGTCAAACTGTTTGCTTGTCTTGGCTCTGTCAACTTGTCGAGTCCCCTCGACAAAAATCACATTATACTGCAGTTGCGTAAAGTAAAGCCAACAGGAGCATGATAAACTGCTGTCTGTTTAGCATATTGACTTTGCTGCATTCTTCTGTATCTGCTGTGTGACAGAAAACTGATTCTGCTGTGCCAGGCTGTGTATGAACACATGAAATAAGTGACAAAGAGATTAATTACTTGGAGGCAGGTAATGGTGATGTCTGACAACTATTTGGCCTCTTACATATTGTTTCTCCCTCCACAGGGCGAGTTGGAACGCCAGCTCCTGCAAGCCAACCCCATCCTCGAGTCTTTTGGCAACGCCAAGACAGTGAAAAACGACAACTCATCTCGCTTTGTGAGCTCACTTTCCTGTTCGAACGATCTTCCTCATGATTTCATCCTGATTCAATCCACAAATGACTGAGATTTTCTTGAACTCCACACAAACTAGCAGTGAAATTTACATTAGCATCACCAGAAATGTCAACGGAAATGGACATAATCCAAACTGGAAGGTGTAACATGCTTGCATTAAATTGATGTGACATTAAATAAACACATTCTCAGACTTTGACCAAGCTAAAAGGTGCAGAAAACTAAAAGTATGAGGAAATTTCCAAAAATAGACAACAGTACTCAGGCTTTATTGAAAATATTGCAGAGCTGTTGTGAAATCAGCAAGAATAAAATGACTATATTGATTATAAAATCATCTGAATATCAAGAAAAGTTTTTTTTATAATGTAATACACATTTTTTTGTGTATTACAACAGTAATGCTTGCTGTATTACAACATGCTTGCTTCTCTTAAAGATAACTGTTACATTATACTGAACTTCATGTTGGCGCCAACTATAGGTTTAGTCTATGGAGGAATGTAGCTGCATAAGTAATACAAGAGATATTCTGTCATCAGCAGGATAACCATCTTGGCCATTGAATCATTTGAAATATGACAGAAATGTACATTAAACTGATGTGGCATTAAATAAACACATTCTCAGTGTTTGACCAAGCTAAATGGTGCAGAAAAATAAAAGTATGGGAAAATTTCCAAAAATAGACAACAGTACTCTGGCCTTATTGAAAATATTGCAGAGCTGTTGTGAAATCAGCAAGAATAAAATGACTAAATTGATTACAAAACCATCTGAATATCAAGAAAAGTTTTTTTTTATAATGTAATACACATTTTCTATTTCCCTTGATATTCCTTTGCCTCCTCATTATGTTTAAATTAATTCTTGCCCTATGTATTAGTGTTAAATATTTTTTTGATGAACACAATATCAATACTTTTGCTGATTTCTTTGTAGGTGGGCGATTATTGTTTTAGTTACTTCATTTCAGCATATTTTTCAAAACTTCTAAGGATTTTGTTCCTCAGTCATTTGTTCTCTATTGATATTCTCTCATTCTCTAGTTATCTTATACAGTAAGATTGTAAATTGGACTGATGCAATGGTTTGTCTAATTCTGTGTTATTTCTGAAGATCACACACTCAGTACGTGTACATGCACACTACACTCATATTTCTGTGTACTGACAGAAATATGAGACAGAAATCGAAGGCAAAAATACAAATAAGCTAAATACCTGGATTTAATTAATACATTTCTGCTGTTCGCCAAACATACGTGACTCATTACTTAATCAGTGTATGAGGGTAAGTATGCTAGGTAAGGAACTGCATGCAGATATTTTTTTTTTAACACTGATTATAATAGTTTACATACCTGCATAAATCCATTTACAATAGCATAATCTAGGTCAGTTGCTCAGAGTAAACCAGTCGACTGATACCAATTTCAGAGGAATTAGGGTGTTTACTTGACATTTGAATCTGAGTAAAATTATAGTTTTAATGTAAATGTGTTTCAGGAATCACAACAATCCTTTTTCTAATCATTTCATTTCCTCTTGTGTTTGTGTGAGAAAGTTCACCACATGACCAAGATCAACCCAGAAAGTGTTCAGTCCACATGAATCATAGGCTTCCTCAGATCAGATGTGATGAAGACCAGCAGACAGATGGACACTCTCATTCTCACACACACACACACACACACACACACACACGCTTCAAGGAAACCGCAGACATGCCTGGGATTCTTTCTGACCTGTCACCCGGTTTTGCCTAATATAGGCATTTTGTTCTCTGCTGTATGTCAGTTGGCAAAAATCCACATGAATGGTGTTTAAAAGGCAGCAGTGCCTGAGGTGAGAAGAAAGACTGACGACTGAGGCAAACACAGACACACACATGCACACACACACAAATCAGACTCATCATAGGCTTTCTGGTCTGCCTGTAAAATGTTACATTGCTCTACATGACAACTTTTCCAGCTTTACCTTGACAGAACTGCCTTAAGGACAGATGAAGCCAAGCACTTGTCAGTATATGTTTTAACAGCTGCATGTGTCCTTTTTTCTGCAGGGGAAGTTCATCAGAATCAACTTCGATGTCACAGGATACATCGTTGGGGCCAATATTGAAACTTGTATCCTCATTACCCGGAAACAGGAAGGAGGGGAAGGAGATTGTTTCAGACTTGACAGATTTGGAGTAGTTTGAGTTTAGAGCTGAACTTTAGAGAGCTGCAGTTAAAGGTTCTACAGCTCACCAGGGCTTACACCTAAACACAAATATGAAACTTCCGTTGTGCATACTTGGTAGAAAACCACCTATTCATCGCCATGCTCCATATTTATTCAAGTTTATTTGTGCCTGGTGAGAAGAATAACAGATGAAGCTCTCAGATAAAAAATTCTTTGTTGCAACAATAGTAGGAAGAGCAGAGAAACTGATTTCCCAAGCGATATGTTGGGTTGTTGTTCTTCTAACATCTAGGATTTCAAAAAGATTGTTATTTCATGAGGATTCTTGCTCCTAAAGTTTCTGAAAATACTCACCTAAAAGAACATGTCTGCTCCAATAAAACTGTTGGTCAGCTGGAAAAAGCAACTTTCAAGTTCAGAACTTTTACTGTCCTTAAACTTGGCTCTCAGACCTTCTGGAAAAGTCGAGGGCCATCAGACAGGCCAAAGATGAAAGGACCTTCCACATTTTCTACCGGCTGCTGGCAGGAGCTGGAGAGCATCTCCGAAGTGAGTGTCTGACCACTGTAATAATCAGAATTACCCACAGAATCAGCGTGATGACTGCGAGGTTCTGTTTGTGCTTCAGGCAAGGGTCAGAACTGACAAAGTCTGGTCTGAATTAACACCGCCCAACTAATCTCCGTCTTGTTAACTTTTTAGTTCAGCTTGTTAGCACATTGTTTCACGATGACATGTAACGTGTTCAAAATCATCACATTTTAAAGCATTTTTCTTTTCTGAGGTGCTCACACACTAGGTCTCCATAAGGGACTGGATTTTCTTGCTGCTGATGCAGATATAATGCTACCAAGTAAAATAAAAAGGTTTTTTTTTTTTTTTTTTTTTTTTTGCAAAATGGTCCCAAAAAAGAACCATGGAAAAAATTACAACATACAGTAAAGTGATTGAACAATGAGAACAAATGTCTCTGCCCAATGCTGAACAAGCCTGGACTGTAAAGGTTTGTCTTAGTCATTTAGGTAGTCAGATGTCAAGGAGGTTAAAAGCAAATGAGGCCGTTTTCAACTTAAAGTGTAATCACTGGACTGAGATGGTTAGATTAAAGATGGTTAGCCATTCATCCGTTTGGTCTCCCTCTTGTTTTTCCACACCGCTGCTAAATGCCGCTAACTTTTCCCACACTAGTTATAACTGAAGACAGTCTCAGTCGAAATATTTCAGTCCAGCGATTAAATGTCCCAGACAACAAGCCAACACAAAATGTGTCATGTTCTAACAATGTAATGACCTAAAAGCAAAGAAACAACTATAATAAAAATAATATTTTTATTTATCTGTTGCTATAGTTGTTAAAAATACTTCAAAAATAGTTTGCATGCTACTGACTGCATCATCTCAGCTAATCATTAGTAGTTGTTGCACATTTCTGCCCTATTTGTTACTGGACAACAATTCCATTAATGTGCCCCCTATCCAAGCATATAATTTAGTCCAGTCATCCTCAAAGTCTGGACTCCATTCCAGATCGAACCACAGCTGTCTCCAGACTCTGAGCAAATTAAACTTTTCATATGTATTATTTGTATTATCTGTGAGACATTGCTGCAACATAACGAGTCAAAATTCTAAAGCAAAACCAAATGACCGACTGCTCCACTATCTGTGTGAGAATGTCTGCTCTGCTTTGGTCCAGTCACAATCAGCGTCCCGTCATCTCCATGACAACGATGGGTTGACATGGTGTTGGGCTCACTGAGAGTTGACAGCACAGTCGACACCTTAAATTCCCAGTAAAAATTAGGATCCTAATTCAATCCTGGCTTGACTGACTTTAATAAATGGACCTTTGTCTTATTGCAGATTTTCTTTGTGGACCTTTAAGATGTATATTTGAGTATCCCTGATTTAGTCTTTCGTTTCTGGATCCAGATCCCAAAAGTTTTGGGGTAAATATGCCCGGTCTTTGTCAAAATAGTGGATCTACACTAAATTTAATAGCTTCATTAAAATTGTTTCATAACTTTCAGAGTAATCCTGCGATCAAACAAATCAACAAGCCATCGGCATACGTCGAAAAACAAAAATAGTGAATCACATAAATGAAATCAACAAGAAGAATAAATCAAAGAGCTTAAAAAAGTTCTCATGAGTTTTTTAAAATCATCTCTGTCCTCTTCCCTTCCTCAGCCGATTTGCTTCTTGAAGGCTTTAACAGCTACCGTTTCCTGTCCAACGGTAACATTCCCATTCCTGGCCAGCAGGACAAGGATAATTTCCAGGAGACCATGGATGCCATGCACATCATGAGCTTCAACCACGAGGAGATTGTTTGTGAGTAATAGTGATACGTCTGCCTCTACGTACACTTTCATTCTTTCATCTCTCTCATGCTTCCTTTTTGCCTCACCAGGCATGTTGAAGGTGGTCTCTGCTGTGCTGCAGTTTGGAAACATCGTGTTTAAAAAAGAGAGGAACACTGATCAGGCCTCCATGCCTGAGAACACAGGTACACACCTTAAACACACACACACACACACACACACACACACACACACACACACAACTTCATGCCAGCGACAAGCATGATTCTGACATCCAGAAAATTGAGATCACTAGAATTCTTCAGTTGTGTTTGGGTGGAAGATACAAATACACAAATAAATACATCATGCACACATACTTTACTTTCTTTAAAGGACCATACCATCCATTTTGCATGTTTGAGTCTAATATATTCAATTTTCATACACGTAATGTTACTGACAATCATTTCCCAAAGGATAAAACCGTATTTCAGCTTTCCTGATATTTTGCAAAATCTCTTAATCTTTCAAAATCAAATATTCAAGCGATACACCCACCTTAAAAATCCATGTTTCTCCTGCTAATAGTTACACAGCCTTATGAAGTCATGGTCGTTAAATTTTTCGATAAACACAGGTCTTCTTTTGGGACATACATTTACTCCGCACTTTTTATTGCACTTAAACACTAAAATTACAAAACTTTGAAAAAACCTGAATACACGTCTTGTTCACGATGATGGATTACCTATCCCAAGAACGTTTCAAGTATCAACAAGTTGATTTTAATAGCGTATCAGAATGAACTGAAACCAATGGCAGTCTGGAAGGTAGGAAAAACAATCACTGTTCCAGTAGTATGTTTTGGGAAATGATTGTGAGTAACGTTGGGTGTATGAAAATTTAATATATTAGGCCCAAACATGTAAAATGGATGGTATGGTCCTTTAAAGTTTACTGTCCCACATGGGGAAATTATGTTTGCAGTAATCATAGCAACCAGTGATGCATAAGATTGAGAGAGGGCATCAGTTACAAATAACACAGTGACACTACAATATTACATGCTTCCAGGTCTCCACTGAAGTTTAGGCCCCATTTACGCTTCTCAACTTCCGGATACATTATTTAGATAATGGCATGTGATGACAGGACTTTCATTTACCCAGTGCATTAAAATGCAATCTTGTTGTCTGGATGCTGCATTGTGATTGAATCTCAATAGGCAGATTCTTACACTAATAAAGCCCATCCTTCCTCCCTGCCCTGTGGACAAGCTTCACCCATTTTTAACGTAACTAATAAATTTTTTTTTTTTTGCTTTGGCTGTTGCTGTCAGTGTTCCATGTGCAACTCACTCTCAAAATAACTTTATCAGCGAGAGCAAGCAGAGCCACCGTATGAGGCTGTTTTCAACTTAAGGCTGGATTTTATTTTACAAGTGTATCTCAGCTGTATGGATTTTCACACCAGGCTAGTTGTGACTGTGATCCAATCACAATGTGGGCCAGACCACATTCATATATGGCAGATCGGATCACATTCCAATTGCAATGTGTTCTGCAAGCATTAACAGCTTGCATTAACATGTTTGTTTTGGGTTTTTTTTAGCTGGATAGCATATCCGGCTACAGATTGCATTATGATGTATGGTATAAATGGGAGCCTAAATCACTCATACAATATGATCAGTATCCCAGTGGCTGAATGAATGAATTATGTCTAGTTCTCTGTTTTTTCCTGCTAGTTTATGTAGCAGCGGCCTCATTGCAGGATTCCAAACTTTGCAAGGGTGATCAGAACAGGGCAGAATAGCCTTTGCCTTCCTGAGAGCCCTTATCTGGTAAATTTATCTGAACTGAGCCTGGTTATCCCCATAATTTGGACCAGTATTTTGCCTATTCAGCTAGTCTATTTTTTTTTTCTTTAGTTAAACTGATATTGTCATACCATAATGTCCATACCATGTCATAAATCTGTTGTCATAGTTGCAGAGTGTCAAAGAAATTAAAGGGTCTCATGACTTCTCTCGATTGCAGATCACATGCCTTTTTAATTCGTGTACATGGGAAGTACTGACATGGACAGTTCCATACTGTCAGGCTGTTATTTGTTAATCTCTGAATCACTTGTGCCAACCACAAGGACGGCTTTTGCAGATTATTTAGAAAACATGTCTGCATGTTAAGCACACAGTCATGGCTATAATTATTAGGAGTTAGGAGTTATAATTATTTAGGAGTACATGTCTGAGACTTAGGAGGACAGTTCACGAGCTGGTCATGAGGATGACAAAGCCTTGACCTTTATGATTTCCTAACCTGGGAGCTAGGCACAGCCCCCAGGTTAGGAGATCATAAAGGTCAAGGCTTTATCACACATGGCATACAGAAATACTACAGGAATACAATAATACATAGCATATAAGGGTTAACAAATAAATGAATAGCTAGAATATATGAAAAATAATATGCAGTAATATAAAATATAATAAGCAGTACATTCACTTTAATTCTCACAAGACACAGAGACTTCATTAGAAACGTGACTAAGGTAAAACTAGACTGCGTGTCTGTTGGTGTTGGAAGTCTGGATCCATCAGATCAGTTGGCAGCATACTGGTGTCTGCAGTATCAGGTGTCTTTGCAGTTTGGACGATACTGCAGTCACACACATTTCAGCATGATAAATGAGAACTCAAAAGAAGAATTTAGTCTGCTGTTGTGTGCCAAAAATAATATATTAAATGTATTTCTCTCACTTGGAGAAAGCCCTTGACCTATTTTGGGGTCAGGATCTGCAGTGTTTGGATATAGTCATAGATCATGGATTGTTAAAACAGAGGTGGCAGTATTGCTTTCAGAATATATAAAACTTACGACTGCTGATCCTGAAGTAATTTAGAATGTTTAGATAATTATTTGAGGCAAGCGGTGAGCTAAAGATGTTTACGAATACAAACCCTGGATTTTGTGATGTTTTATGCAATATGGGAGTTGGTGCAAAGTCTACATTTACTGTAAATAATATAAAGCGGCGCCTGCTTTCTCTCTCAGCGGCACAGAAGCTGTGCCACCTGCTTGGAATGAATGTGATGGAGTTTACCAGAGCCATCCTCACCCCAAGGATCAAAGTAGGACGAGACTACGTCCAGAAGGCACAGACCAAAGAACAGGTGAGATCCTTTCTAACTCTGCGAAAGCCGGATAATGTCTGCATTAGGGTTTATTGAGTTTCCCGCTTACATTTTCACTTTTTATATCCGTGCTATTATATGTTTCTGTTTATAGGCCACATTAGATTTGCAAGCACGTGGGTCAGACGATTACAAGGATATGTTTAGACTACCAGGCTAATGATTTGTTTAACTGGAGGCCGTGTTTGACATTATCTGTGATAAATCCACAACACACCAAACTGGAGCAGCAACAATGTTTATATTCTTACATTTGGTGATCTGTTATTAATGCTGTCTCTCTTGGGTGTTTTGTTTTTTTTTTTTTTTNTTTTTTTTTTTTTTTCCCAGGCTGACTTTGCTGTTGAAGCCCTGGCGAAGGCAACATATGAGCGGCTGTTCCGCTGGCTGGTCCACCGCATCAACAAGGCTCTAGACAGGACCAAACGTCAGGGGGCCTCGTTCATTGGAATCCTAGATATAGCTGGCTTTGAAATCTTTCAGGTGCTCAATGAAAAAAACCTCACATTTACAAAGTTATCAACAGAAAACATTTCCACATATCCAATTAAAGGACCATACCATCTATTTTGCATGTTTGAGCTAATATATTCAATTTTCATACATGTAACGTTACTGACAATCATTTCCCAAAGCATACTGCTGGAACGGTGAATTAAAAAAAATTTTCCTACCTTTCAGGCCACCATTGGTTTCAGTTCATTCTGGTACGCTATTAAAATCAACTTGTTGATACTTGAAACATTCTTGGGATAGGTAATCCATCATTGCAAACAACACGTGTATTCACATTTTTTTGAAGTTTCGCAATTTTAGTGTTTTAATGTAATAAAAAGCACAGAGCGAATTTATGTCTCCACTGGGGAATATAGTCCCAAAAGAAGACCTGTGTTTATCGAAAAATTTAAACGACCATGACTTCATAAGGCTGCGCAACTATTAGCAGGCGAAACATCGATTTTTATGGTGGGTATATTGCTTGAATATTTGATTTTGAAAGATTAAAAGATTTTGCAAAATATCAGGAAAGCTGAAATATGGTTTTATGCTTTGGGAAATGATTGTCAGTAACGTAACGTATGAAAATTTAATATATTAGGCTCAAACATGCAAAATGAGTGGTATGGTCCTTTAAACACATTATTCATTGCTCTGTTTTACGTTTTTCCTCTCAGCTGAACTCGTTTGAGCAACTGTGCATCAACTACACCAATGAGAAGCTGCAGCAGCTGTTCAACCACACCATGTTCATCCTGGAGCAGGAGGAGTACCAGCGGGAAGGTATCGAGTGGAGCTTCATCGACTTCGGCCTTGACCTGCAGCCCTGCATCGACCTCATTGAGAGGCCGGTTAGTTGCATCCCTGTCTGTATAAGTGTTCAGAATCTGATCTCTTTTGGCACTTTTGAATAAACATTTGTGTGACAGAATCTGACCTCTTTTGGCACTTTTGATTTGCAGACAAACCCCCCCGGTATCCTGGCTCTGCTGGACGAGGAGNCTCTTTTGGCACTTTTGATTTGCAGACAAACCCCCCCGGTATCCTGGCTCTGCTGGACGAGGAGTGCTGGTTCCCCAAAGCCACAGATAAGACCTTTGTAGACAAGGTGCTCCAGGAGCAGGGCACGCACACCAAGTTCCAGAAGCCACGACAACTCAAGGACAAAGCTGACTTCTGCATCATCCACTACGCAGGGAGGGTGTGTATTACAGGCCCATAACAGACCGGTTAGATTTGAATGTACAGTATCTATCTATCAGTACCAGGAGATGACTGCTCAAGATATTATGATATAATTTCTCTTTGGTAGCACTTACAAATTTAGTGATGAAGAACCCATGAGACTCTGTACAGGATCTGTCATTTTCTTGCTTTCATTACCAGCTTTTCTGAGTTTATGTCGACACTATGCACCGTTTTTCTACTTGCAATACGTGATTTGATCGGATAAATTATTTGACTTTCTGGGTGCTTGTTTGGTGGCTTCTCATTCAGCCTTTAAGGATTTTTAGCTCATTGTCTCACCAAGGAGAGTAATTATTCCTGAACGTGCACTTTCATAAAAGTGCACTTTTGTCAGCTAAATTGCCTGTAATATTATGAAAAAATATTAGAGATAAATTAGATCTGGTTCTTTGCAATTCAATTTCAGGCCACTGAACTTGTTAAAGATAAAAACTCAGTGCTAAAATGTTTGCAGGACCTGTGAAAAATTGTTATATCAGTCATTTTAGTCTCTTTAATATTTATATCCTCTTATCTTTGCTGTCAGTTGGTGCTGATGTGGCAGCATTGTTCACCGTGAAATGGCTGATGGAAGTCCAGCTGTGGTCCAGACGTGGGCAATAACCTTTATGTCCATCGTCACCTTTCTCAGTCAGAGAGAGAGAGAGGGAGGGAGGGAGGTTCATGATGTTACCCAACTAGTCTNTTTCTCAGTCAGAGAGAGAGAGAGGGAGGGAGGGAGGTTCATGATGTTACCCAACTAGTCTTTTCAGTTCATGCACTCTCTTTCTCTGTAGCGACTTAAATGAAAGGAAACTTATTAGGATTCCCTGTGGTAGTGACCTCGTCCACAAGTCCAATCCACACTTTGTTGCCTTTCCTCAATTCCTTCTGAAGTCATGTAGCAGCAGTTTGCCAGATGCATTATTCATTTTTGGAAACCATTACTGCTGTCCATATCCCCTTCTTACCCTCAGATCTGTCTATGTTCTCTGTTTTCCTTATGAAACAACTGTTTCTGGCCTGTATTTTAAGCCTTGCTTGCAGGCAGCAGGCTACTCTCCTGTGAGGGCATATTTAAGTAGGTCATTGCCTCAAAACAAAAGCCCATTTGTCTTGCTGCTGCTGGAGGAAACTCACATCTGGTTCACATTGGGGGATATTGACTCTTCAGCGCCTGGCGGTTACATAATGGAGATTTTTTTTTTCAACATTCACCTTTGTGTGGTGGTCTGCCATATGATATTCCATGACATTCCAGAGAGAATGTCAACCCCAGAGTGATGGTTTAATTAGGTTTACCTGTCTATTTTTTCTGTCATCTACATGTATATGAACTGAAGATTGAGGCCGACCAGCCATGTCTGAATACCAGCCCTGACCTGAACCTTATCCTTAAAATCTCAGATTCAGCCAGATATTAAAATTGATCCAGTACTCAGTACTAGAGCCAGCATTGAATTTGAACCCCAGTAAATAAATCCTGCAGTGATATTGAAAAGGAAATAAAGTGCAAACATTGTGAGTTTACCTTTCCATGGCTCTGATGGAACACATATGGAGATCTTACAGTCCATATCTCAGGTTGCCAAACTTGTCAAATATTTACATTCTACTATAATCCTACTACATTCCACCAACATTCCTCTTAGATTTTTCAGAAAGACACAGAGCTACAGTTCATCATGTCAAACAGCCTCGTCTCAGGTGGACACAGCTGTTTTTGTTTTCTTTTCTCCTCAAATTTGAGGTTGAAGCTTTTAGAAATGCCAGTAAGACAAACCTATAAGTCCTGATCTGCCCTGAAAGCTTAGTTTTTGATTGGTCCTTTACTCCTTTACTTCTACTTTACTTTAAATTTACTCTTAGACACACCCACAAAGTTACAAGGCTAGCAAGCTAGCTACTGCAGGCCTGTTTTGCTGTGTGTGTGTTACCTCAGCCATGATGCAGGATAATCAGAACAGAGCGGGCTGTTGTCACACTGTGTGCACAGTGGTGCTGCAGCAAGGGAGAGTAAAAGTGGATCATTGTATTTTTTGTACATTAAATCATCGCAAAGGTTTCAAAATGAAAATAAGGACATAGAAATTTGTTTAATATGTCTTCTTTAAAACAACGGCTGAGAGGTATGGTGAACTTGGATTTATCTTAAAACAGTGTATACAGACATTTTGCAGGTGAAGGAACAGACCAGCAGCAATTAATCACAGACTGAAAACCAAAACTCTGAAAGTGGCAAAAGAAATATTTTGCCATCACACAGTTCACTCTGTAGTGTAAAGAAGGGAAAGTGAATAAATGACATAGCAGCAGCCATGAATGAGACCTGATACGATACTGAGTCACATGTTTGCTTTTTTTGTCAGGATAAAACATCTTGCAGTGTTTCCTCAAACTATAAACAGAGGTGGTCAACACAATTTGTAAATGCTGAGCCTGCGTTTTTAGAGACTTGTAGTATCTGGAAAAGGAACTACAAACTCTTTGCACAGACTTTTACTCAGTACAGTAGATGTGTTCTTTTGTACCATCCTCTGTCTACCTGCACTTTATCTGATCCTCAAACTCTTTGCACATGCCAAAATGCACAATCCACTTCTTGGAACTTTATGGAATTGCTAAGTTTTTGCACAGACTATTCTCTATGTATGCTCTATGTCTTGTTACTGCACTTCTTGTCTACGTGTACTATGTTAAATGTAGCACTAGGATGTCCTGGAGAAAGAGCATTTCATCCCAACTGTGTACTTGTGTACAGATGGTTTGACAACAAAGCTGACTCTGATTCTGATCTGAATAAATATGTTTCCTCAGGTGGACTACAAGGCCGATGAATGGCTGATGAAGAACATGGATCCCCTCAATGACAATGTGGCCACATTGCTGCACCAGTCAACTGACAAATTTGTAGCCGAGCTCTGGAAAGATGGTGAGTCCCTCAACACTAATCATAGAGCTTTTTATTGGGTTACAAAAAAACATTTTCTATTGTACAAATTCTAATAAACTATTTATCCAGCATCAGTGTGGGAGGATTTTACACACTGAAGCACTATGACAGAGACAAAGCTGAAAGCATATAAAAGCATTCTTATTGTGATCTCTTTTGGGGTTTTTAACTCAACGAGAAATTTGGTGATAAGAGGAAATAGCTTCTCTCTTGTATCACACCTCCACCATGGATCTCACACAGCAGCATTTCATTGTTTCTCTAATGTGGAAAGAGTTTTGCCAGCCACAACCCAAAGTGTAAGTGAGCTAAACCACAGCCAGAACACTTTTTTCCCCTCAGAGCTGAGAGACAGATTAATTGCTAGTATTTTTGTCACGGTAATCAGTTACTTTGACATTTAGGGAAACTGTGGTATAAGCTGCCTTTTTCTGCACTAATGTTCATCTGATCTCCTCTGATAAAGCCACACTAGCTTCAAATAATAGCAGTGCTTTGATAATGTGCTTAACTCTTCTGTCCTCTTTTCTAATACAGTTAACATCTAATCTGTGATTGTTGAAGTGCGTGTTTGTGGGAGTGTGATATTTGTGTGTGTTCTTTTTTTTCTGGGTCTTTCTCTTCTCTCCCTCACCTCCTGTCTTCTCTTTTCTGTGTCTATGTCTCTTGCTGTAGACATTCAGACGTTTCAGAGAGCCTCTTTCTATGACAATGTCTCTGGGCTCCAGGAGGCTCCAGGTGAATGACAGTATAACTTTGTTACGTGAAATACTGGCTTCTAATGACCTTCCAGCTGTCCTGGAGGGGTTATTGGTTCCCTGCCCTGTCATGGCTGCACCGTGCACCCCTCCAAACACTCCCCTCTGGCTTTGCATGGCTGCACTCTTGTTATATTTGACGCTATGATACCAGAACTTTTCATTCTTCCATCAATGCTGGTGGTCTGTGTCTTCATTAGAAATAAGAGGATACACGGCTGAAGTGAGGGATAAAGTCCTGCTGAACTGTCATCCTGTTGTAGGTTTAAAGGACCATACTAGCAATTTTGCACGCTTGAGCCCAATAAATACTACCCGCAGACACACTGCATTACTGCCAACCATTTTCCAAAATATACTACTGGAGCAGTACATATAAGAATTGTTTTTCCTACCTTCCAGACTGCCACTGGTTTCAATTTATTCTAGTACGCTACAAATATCAATTTGTAGAGATTTGGAACATGCTTGACATACATAATCCATCACAGCAAACAAGATGTCTATTGAATTTTTTGTTGAAGTTGCTTAATTTAACCAATTCCACACAGATGGAAGAATGGATGAAAATGTATTCCGCCAGGGAATATAGTCCCAGCAGAAAAGACTGCTTTTACTGAGAAATTAAAATGACCGTGCCTTCACGATCGCATGTAAGTGTTAACAGGCGAAACATGGAAAGTTGAGATGTTATCATCTGAACATTTGATTAAAGATTACAGGATTTGACTAAATAATACGGTTTCATGTTTGTAAAGTGCCTGGAAGTAATGGTGGTGGTATTTATTGGGCTCAAATATGCAACTCCACAGGTATGGTCCTTTAATAGAGAAAGTCTTAACAGGACCTTGACCTTGAGTTGAGCAAACATCATCTAATAGTTGAAGGGGATTTCCACCATAACTGAGTTTTGGGTTACTCTATAAATAAACAGCTATAAAATTCCCTGGTTGTTTTTTACAAGCTTTGGTTTTTACTGGCAGCTTTAATGATAAAGTGTGATCTTATGACATCAATGGAGTTGCATCACTTAAGATGTTTCTAACCTTATACTTATTTAAAAAGTCATAATTCTAAGTGATAAATATAGATACACTAATAGATACTATCTGAGCCAGGTACGATTTGATGATGTCATAGAATTTCTACTTCTATGTCCTTTATGCAGTGAAACTGCAGAAAATACTTGATTACTAGGTGTATTACTCAGAATTTTCATGTAACTTACTATTTGTAGTAATCAAAATGACATAATATTCTTTTACTACACAATAGTGTAGGTTACTTAAAATACTTCCAATTAGTTTTTTAGTAACAGGAATGTAATTTGTTGTAATGACATTTAATTGCATTGTTGTATACTTTTTACTGCAAATTTACATTTCTCAAGTCATTACCATGAACAGATTATTCTTAAACTTTATTAAAAAACATTTAGATAGATAGATAGATAGATAGATAGATAGATACATAGATAGATAGATAGATAGATAGATAGATAGATACATAGATAGATAGATAGATAGATAGATAGATAGAGATATACACACTGTACACACACTCACTCTCTAAAATGCAGACATTGTTATCATTATTACAAAGATAATTATAATAATTTTAATAATTCTTTACTGTCTCTTTATAATGACATTATAAAGAGACATTAGCTTGCCTGCACACCCATGAGAAAATAATTATTTCTTTATTGTGTTTTGATTGAAGGTAACTTTCTGGTTAAGCAGTAATTGAGCAGTAGTTATGGTTTTGAGGGCATCAAACGAAGTCATTGATGAAAAGTATGAAGGAACATTTTTATGATATTTATAGTAGTTTCCCTCTTATTGGTTAGATGACAGATGAGAGTGATGACACATCATGAAAAACTCGGTAGTGATACGCACATTTTCTGGTCGGGTTCAAGCATGCAGTTACATAATGCACGCTTTAGACCACTAGACCACAAGGACACCTAAAACAGGAGGTTTGTATGTATTGTTGGGCAGAATTCCATAAAAGTTTTCAAATGTCCATGTACTTGCACATCTGCCTTTCATGAATTACCCTAGAGGGTAATTCATGAAAGTATTAAAAACAGTAGTTTTCACTGCAGAAAATCAGTGAAATAACACACAGGGCTGTTATTTAGTAGGTCTACTATGTTAGATACTTGAGGCGGTGGTTGATATGTACTTATGGAACAGTCTCTGAAAAATGCTCCTACCTTGACAAATTATATAATGTGTTACATACATCAGTGTTATACATACATCAGTGTTATTACAGTGTTATATATTATGTAAAAGAAAACAGCTCTGTTCAATCAAAGCAGCTGATGGTCCCTGGTCACTTCTGCTACTTACTGTTTTTAGATCAAAATTGAAAAAAATGTCTAGAAGCTACAGAGCTAGAAAATGATATCTGCATTGGCTTTAAAATATAAAAATCTCAAGTTACCCATAAATCCCTCTGTTAAAACCATTTCCTGTCTTTATTTATCTGTTTTTTGTTGGGTTTTTTTTTCAACACCAGTTGACCGAATCGTGGGTCTGGACCAGGTTGCAGGCATGAACGAGACAGCGTTTGGTGCCGCCTACAAGACCAAGAAGGGCATGTTTCGCACCGTGGGCCAGCTGTACAAGGAGCAGCTGTCTAAGCTGATGGCGACACTCAGAAACACCAACCCCAACTTTGTCCGCTGCATCATCCCCAACCACGAAAAGAGGGTGAGCTGCAGCTTTGTCATATACCTCAGCAGTAAAAGCTGAGCTCAGAACCAGAAGGACTTGATCCATCAGATTCAGAAAGTCAGACTGTAGATATTTTTTTTAAAAAGTACATGTGACAGAAGCTATTAGAGTCTCCTGCAAGCTTCCTACTGTCTGCTTCCTAACGAGATCAGACAGACACAGAGAGAGAGATTTCAGCTTTCCACCTTCATAAACAGCACACTGGAACAAGTTCAGGAGACCAAACAATAGAATGGAGATTCCGAGATTCTGTTTTAATGAGATGTTTTTTCAGTGACCACAAATGAGGATAAGAAGCAATGACATGCTAAAGAGGAAAACAGACACTGCAGTATCACAGATATCACTCAGACCTACAGTACATAATAATGTGGGCTATTCAACTCAAGTAAATTTATTCAAATACAAATCAGTAGCCTTTGTATTAAACCTTCTTCTCCTTCGTGCTGTTTTTCTCCATTTTGTTCTCACGGCTGCACCTTAGCACAATAGAACTGTTGCCTCACAACAAGAAGGTCCTGGGTTCAAAGCCCTGCATGGGCTTTGAACCCAGGCTTTTTGTGTCCATGATTTTCCTGTGTTTGCATGGTTTTCCTCAGGGTGCTCCAGTTTCCCCACCATCAAAAACATGTGTGTTAGGTTAACGCTCTTGCCACTGCCCTTGATCAATGCGCTCGGCTGTAGATCTGAAGTTGCACTGCACTGTGACTCATAGTTAAGACGGATCAAATTCAGAGGATGAATTTCCCAGCAGGGATCAATAAACTTAAACTCTCTGGATTTTCCTTGTCTCGCTCTTCCTCCAGGCTGGTAAACTGGACCCCCACCTGGTTCTGGATCAGCTGAGGTGTAACGGTGTTCTGGAGGGGATCCGGATCTGCAGACAAGGTTTCCCCAACCGCATCGTCTTCCAGGAGTTCAGACAGAGGTAATGTTCCACCTCTGATTCACTGTACTGTTTAGGTCATCCTGCTCCCTGCAAAGGTTTGGAAAACCTTTTACCATCATAAAACAGTATTTATCATAAATCAGTATTTATAATCTCACAGAAATGTGGTACAATTTCTGCTATTTCAATGAGTTAAAAATCATCCTGGACGGATGCACGGCTCTCTGAAGTTTAGCAGTATGCTTCTTTGCAGCTTGATAAAAGATAGATGAGGGATTTGGACCAACTTCAATTCAAATCTGATTAAGGCAATAAATCTTTTCTTTTCCAAGCATCATGTGAACACCATAATCATATTAAATCTGTATAAATCAACTTTGGCGTACTCAGAGTAACAGTCCAAGATTGTGCGATCGTAAAGCAATTTAATCAAGCATGTGAATGATCTTTCAGCTTACAGTGTCATAAGCATTTTGCGCTGGCATTTTCTCACCGATGCAATGAGTCATATACATTCAGCGAGTGACAGAATCCTATTCATTCTGTGTATTAGAATGTTTTTTTTGTCTTTATCTATCTTTGCTCCATGTCCAGGTACGAGATCCTCACTCCTAACGCCATCCCCAAGGGCTTCATGGATGGCAAGCAGGCCTGTGAGAGAATGGTATGGTCTAGATTAGAACAAAACAGATATAATATCAACTGGTGCTTCAGAAATGTAAAGGACCATACCACCCATCTTGCATGTTTGAGCCTAATATGTTCAATTTTCATACACGTTATGTTACTGACAATCATTTCCCAAAGCATACTACTGGAACGGTGAATTAAAAATGTTTTTCCTACCTTCCAGACTGCCAGTGATTTCAGTTCATTCTGGTACGCTATTAAAATCAACTTATTGATACTTCAAATGTTCTTGGGATAGGTAATCCATCATTGCAAACAAGAGGTGTATTCAGGTTTTTTTCAATGTTTTGTAATTTTAGTGTTTAAGCGCAATAAAAAGCGCGGAGTGAATGTATGTCTCCACCGGGGAATATAGACCCAAAAGAAGATCTGTGTTTATGGAAAAACTTGAACAACCATGACTTCATAAGGCTGTGTAACTATTAGCAGGCAAAACATTGATTTTTAAGGTGGATGTTTCGCTTGAATATTTGATTTTGAAAGATTAAGAGATTTTGCAAAATATCAGGAAAGCTGAAAGCTGAAATATGGTTTTATCCTTTGGGAAATGATTGTCAGTAACATAACATGTATGAAGATTGTAATATATTAGGCTCAAACATGCAAAATGGGTGGTATGGTCCTTTAAACATAAACCATTATAAACATACTGTAATGTTCACCATGTTCACCATTTTGACCATTTCAAAATAGGAACCAGGTGGTTTCAGTGGTAATTGCTTATTTCTTTATGTTCAGCCGTTTTCATTTCATCATTTCATTCTCTTTTCCAGCCTCAATGAATGGCTGATATGAATTTAAGTCATCTCTTCATTCTTCCATTCTTCCCCCCTCGGTAGATCCAAGCCCTGGAGCTGGATGGTAACCTGTTCCGTATTGGTCAGAGTAAGATCTTCTTCAGGGCTGGGGTCCTGGCCCACCTGGAGGAGGAGAGGGACCTAAAGATCACTGACATCATCATCTACTTCCAGGCCGTCTGTCGAGGATACCTGGCACGCAAGTGAGGAGTGGCCATGTTTACTGTCTGTCTGTCTAACCATCTATCCATCTATCTCTGATCTATCTGTTGATCGCTGCTCTCTGCATCTGAGCAGTTACATGATTGTAGTGAAGAGTGTGTTACACTATCTGAAGCTCTGACATAACAGTATTGATGTTTATTTTGTTTTTATCTTGGTGTCTGTTCTCTTCCTGTTTCAGGGCTTTTGCTAAGAGGCAGCAGCAGCTCAGTGCCCTGAAGGTTCTACAAAGGAACTGTGCTGCCTACTTAAAGCTGCGTCACTGGCAGTGGTGGAGACTCTTCACCAAGGTGTGTAGTGAGTGTGTATGTCTGTGTGTGTGTGTAGTGTCCAGCATACTGCACATTGGTGGTTTTTTTTTTGTTTGTTTTATTATTATTATTTTTTTTACTTTNTCCAGCATACTGCACATTGGTGGTTTTTTTTTTGTTTGTTTTATTATTATTATTTTTTTTACTTTGTGTTTGTTTTTGGAGGGGGTGAAAGCCCACTTGAGTTTCTGGGTTTTGCTTAATGTTTTTTTCTGTGCAACTAAATAATTCTAATCTGAATCTAAAGCGAAACAACCTGTGTGTCTATAGAGGCCATAAATCTTGTAGTTTGTGGGGTTATGAGCCATCCAGATCTTTGGATATCCCGCTGTCAAGTTGATCAGTCTTTGAAGACGTTTTCAAGGGTGGAGTTTCCTCAAACAACTGCTATTAGCTCATAAGATTTCCTTCCAAAATCAGGTTGCTGTTTGACAGAAAAAAACTCCCATTTAGCTTTACACGATGCAGCTAGAGAGGATCACCTTGTTAAACTTAAAGCACTTCATCAGTTGGAGCTTTAGCACACCTAATTTTAAGTTAAACCTTTTCAATTAATTGAAACCTTTTTAAACTTTATAACCATAGCTTTTATGCCACACTTGCTTGCTTGCTGTGTGTTTCTCTGTCCTGTATGCACATATGAAGTTCCTAATGGAAAAATAAAGTTATTTTGATTTGATTTCAACCACGAGCTACTAACAGTGCCTTCTATTAGAAAAGCTATAACTATAGCAGATAGCTTAATCAAATCATTCACAAGTCAAATCAATCACATTTATTGTTGGCAATATAGTTTATCAATGTATTTGTACTGCATTTGAACTTTTCTCTGCCTGATCTCTTCTGCTCAGACAGCAGTCATATTTAGAATCACAATCATCTGTTACAGATCTAAATAAGGCAGCCAGAGTGTGTGTGTATATGTTTCTCCTCTGAAAGCTGTGTGTTCATCTGCACCCACAGGTGAAACCTCTGCTGCAGGTGACCAGGCAGGAGGAGGAGATGCAGGCTAAAGACGAGGAGCTGGTCAAGGTGAAGGAGAAGCAGAGCAAGGTGGAGGGAGAGCTGGTGGAGATGGAGAGGAAACACCAGCAGGTCAGTTATAACCAAAGCAACTATTACATTGATGATGCTGCTGCAGCTTTTCTTCAGTGGTCAATTATTGAACAATTACCAAATGATTAGTTGTCTTGTATGTGTGATTCTGTAGTTAATGGAGGAGAAGAACATCCTCGCAGAGCAGCTGCAGGCAGAGACGGAGCTGTTTGCAGAGACTGAAGAGATGAGAGCCCGTCTGGCTTCCAAAAAACAAGAGCTGGAGGAGATCCTCCATGACCTGGAGTCCAGGCTGGAGGAAGAGGAGGAGAGGAGCCAGGGGATGCAGAATGAGAAGAAGAAGATGCAGTCCCACATCCAGGTGTGTCTCAGGGATGTAGATACGTGGAACGCAGTAGACTGTAAAGATTTGTTACTTACTCCAAAGTAATGTTTGGTGAATTGTGTGTAGGACCTTGAAGAGCAGCTGGATGAGGAGGAAGCTGCCAGGCAGAAGCTGCAGCTGGAGAAAGTAACAGCTGAAGCCAAAATGAAGAAGTTTGAAGAGGACATTTTGCTTCTGGAGGACCAAAACTCCAAGTTTCTCAAGGTGAGAGACAGAANGGGCTTTAGTCATCCACATTCAAGCTGGGCTAATTTAATTTAGTTTAGGGATGAGACTGAAGCTTTGCATTGTACTTGAAGGTTTATTTTCAATAAGAGATGGAGGATCTTAAAGTCACGCATGCCTTTTTGTTTTACTCTCTATGAATGAGTTGATATTTTCAAAATGTTTAAAAGACTATACCACCCATTTTGCATGTTTGAGCCTAATATATTCCATTTTCATGCATGTTACGTTACTGACAATCATTTCCCAAAGGATAAAACCGTATTTCAGCTTTCCCGATATTTTCCAAAATCTCTTAATTTTTCAAAATCAGATATTCAAGCGACACACCCACCTTAAAAATCGATGTTTCACCTGCTAATAGTTAGGCAAAATTATGAAGTCACGGTTGTTAAAATTTTTCAATAAATGCATGTCTTCTATTGGGATTACATTCCCTGGTGGAGACATACATTCACTCCACGATTTTTATTGTGCTTAAATGCTAAAATTACAAAACTTCAAAAAAACCTGAATACACGTCTTGTTCATGATGATGGATTACCTATCCCAAGAATGTTTAAAGTATCAACAAGTTGATTTTAGTAGCGTACCAGAATGAATTGGACAATGGCGATCTAGAAGGCAGGAAAAATTTTCCAATTCACCGTTCCAGTAGTATGCTTTGGAAAACGGTTGTCAGTAATGTTATGTGTATAAAAATTGAATATATTAGGCTCAAACATGCAAAATGGATGGTATGGTCCTTTAAAAGCTTTCTATGCACTAACCTGCCTGCTTCTTTCTCTGTCTCTTTAGGAGAAGAAGTTAATGGAGGATCGTGTCAATGAGATGGGCTCCATGCTGGCTGAGGAGGAGGAGAAGGCCAAGAACCTCAGCAAGATCAAGAACAAGCAGGAGATGATGATGGCTGATCTCGAAGGTAAAAGAGTTAAGAAATATGTAGTATGCATAGTCGTCTGAACATAAAGCATTAGCCAAGTTGAATTTCTGTGAGATCAGGAACATTTCTGTCACAATACAATTAAAAACTACATCCTGTTGTTCTTTTAACCCATTGTTTTCTTTCTTTCTCCAATGCAGAGCGTTTGAAGAAGGAGGAGAAGACCCGTCAGGAGCTAGAAAAGGCTAAGAGGAAGCTGGACGGAGAGACATCTGACTTCCAAGACCAGATAGCTGAGCTTCACGCCCAGATAGACGAGCTGAAAGTTCAGCTGGGAAAGAAGGAAGAGGAGCAGCAGATACTGCAGACGAGGTAGGCGACACTGCGACCACAGAGGAGAATTACGAAGCAAAATGTAGAAGTTCAGCAGAAGATCATTAGGTGCTTATTTGAGAGTTTTTCCATCTTAAAGAGTCACTGCGGTCCAAACCAAATGGGGAATAACCAGTGATTTCACTCATTTACTGGTGAAATCATTTCACCAAAGTATTACGTAACTGTGTGAACTAAAGGCAGATTTCCAGAGTTCCAGTACTGACTGAGGTAAGTGCTGCATAGCTGTTCAGAGCAGTCATCACACTTACACATACATTCACACCTGCTCTTTTATTTGGCACATTTTACTGGACTGATTTTCCACTCTTAGAAAAATAACCTCTGGCCATTTGTTAATTATTCTGCTCCTTCATGACACTGTGCAGGCAGCCTGGACCTCCGGGACAAAATGTATTTATTCAGCCAATCTCACTGCAGCGGAATGTGTTTGCAATGTGTGTGTGTGTGTGTGTGTATTGTGCACGTGCAAGCTGTGTGATATTCATGTGTATTTGTAAGCGGCCTGAACAACATACCGCTCCATCAAGATCAACTCCAGGATTCCTCCTTCATCCAAAGAAAAGTGGAGACAGCAAACTGTTTTATGTAACATTGATGTTTTGTCTCTGCTGCCACCCAGTGGATGGTTTATTCACAGCAGATGACATCTAGGCCAACAGTTCTCATCCTGATCATCTGATTCACCAAGGCTTGATCAAATGAACACATCTGATGTAACTAATCAGACGTGGATTGATCAAGAAATGATGGGAAATATGCAGTGCTGTAGTACAGAACCGCTGTTCTAGGTCTGAGATTCTAAATTCTGGTCCTCAGGACCTGTAACGCTGCATAGTTTCCATCTGTCGCTGCTCAGGATGGTGCCTCCCAGATCTCGACCAACTAAACAAACCTGATTTAGCTAATTAGGTACCCTCTGGGTAAACCATGGAGATGTGGAAAATATACAGGATGAGAATCTAGAGTCTAGACAACAAGAGGCTTGTTGCGCAGTAACTAAGCTTAGCTGTAATTTAATACAGGTTCAGTTAAAAACCTTTAAACTTTCACGGGTTTAACACACAGCTGCAAGCCAAGTTCAACAGGTTTGTTATTTAAAACAAGCAACCAGATGTTCTCTAATTTAACCTTAAGATCAACACAGCCGACAATGGAAAGAATTAGCAAGTGGTTAAAAAAAAATATATGTTTTATTTAATTAGCAAGGAAAGTAAGAAAATGAAAATGAACATTTTAATATTTATTTTAAGGTTCTTTTACTTCAAGCCTGATTCTCTCAGACATTATTCTGTTTTAACAGCCTTTACAATATCTTATTGTCAAACAACAAGATGTTATTATTTACTCTTACCATAAAATACTAAACAGAATAAATAAAATAAATGTTCCTCACAATCTACTTTCACTATCACTAATCAGTAAAACACAAGCCTACAGAAACTGCAGTGGAATTGTTCTTGCAAATAAAGTGAAATGTGTTTTTGTTTTTTGTTTTTTACTGTTTAACAGCTTCAAGTTACTGAATAATTTATGCACCAATTTCTTTGCACTTCTGTCCTTTCCACTAAGAATTATTGTGGCAAATATGACACATTTGAAAGTGTTAACAACACAATATCATGGTATCTTTACACTTGCAGAGTTGCCTTCATAACTCCATATGTGGTGACAGATATCAACTTTTAGAAACATTAAAATTATCTGAGTAATCTAAGTCTTCCTTATCTGCAGTTACGCTTCACAGCCTTGAAACCTCAGTTGACCTATGAGTGCAGCAGGTTCATGTTAAACCTCATATAGTGACTGTAATGGGATTTGTCTGATTTCTCATACTGGATTAACTGGATTTAGCTGAATAGACCGACACAGTTGTGTTTAAGAGATTATGTGCTTTATTCCAGATAACACAGGTTTAAAATCATTATATACCCTAAAACTGCAGCAAAGCTAATGACAGAGCAATGGCCTGATGTTTTTGTTTTTTTTTTTTTTTAAATCTTTTCAGATAGTTTATCAAATGAATAACATAACAGCATATTACATGTAACAGCACCACGTTTAGCAGGGAGAAGATGGAAAACAAGCTTTCATAAAACAGATGACAAGGTTTTTCCATCGGAAGAGTTTTATAATCCACTTGTACTGGCCTCTTCTAATGATAAATGGCTCAGATAGAGACATTAAACATATCAAGGCCACTAAAACAAACAAAAACAGATTTTTTTTTTCAAAGGCAAACTCAGATTTACAAATGAATCCAAACGGGAGTTGGAGGCCCCAGCCAAAACTGAAAAGAAGGATGGGGAAGCTCAGGGCCAGCCACGCAACTCGTCATCAGACACAGGCTATTCATTGTGTTCTTGCTCCACGTTTAGCTTTTGGGTGCCAGATGTTTCTTTTTCACGTTGTTTGATTGATTTTTCTTTTTTTTTAATGTGGTGTGTTACGATGAGCTGCTCTAAACAATTGCCCCTAGAGGGATAAATTAATTTGTATTGAATTGAATTGAATTAATCTACTAAAACATGATACAGTAACACCCTCCCCCCCAAAACAATAAAAATAAAAAAGAAAGTGCTACTAGCAATCTCAAACTGAACATAACAAAGCAAAGCAACCAGGCATGTGCTGGCTAAGGGTCTCTCTCTCTCTCTCTCTCTCTCTCTCTCTCTCTCTCTCTCTCTCTCTCNTCTCTCTCTCTCTCTCTCTCTCTCTCTCTCTCTCTCTCTCTCTCTCTCTCTCTCCCTCCCTCTCTCTGTCTCTCGCATGTCTTTGACCTTCCCTCTTTTAAGGGCTCAGGTATGTACTATTATCAGACTCTCTAGAGAGAGGAAAGAACAGACAGGTGAAAAAAGTAAAGTGGAGAGGCAAAGCCACCAGAGGGCGCTCCTGATACCACAAATCCACTTTATCGCTCTATTTTGCCATTATCATTTTTATCAATGGTCATACCCTTTTATTCAGTCAATATTCCTATCTTATCTGTACCTGTTCACCAGTTTACCTTTATAGCTACATGTATGGTATTCAATAGTAGACGTTACTGTGAATCCATAGCACATTAGCACAATATTCATTGCATTTTCACCTAAAAATGCATTCATTTTTGCATTCTTCTGCTCAATTCTAAACAGGGGTGAAGATGAGGTGACCCAGAAGAATAACGCTCTGAAGCAGGTGAGGGAGCTGCAGGCACAGCTGTCAGAGCTGCAGGAGGACCTCGAGTCAGAGAAACTGTCTAGAAACAAGGCTGAGAAACTCAAGAGGGACTTGAGCGAAGAGCTGGAGGCCCTGAAGACTGAACTGGAGGACACTTTGGATACAACCGCTGCCCAGCAGGAGCTCAGGTACTCCAAGTTTTACTGCTCTAAATACCTTCATGCGTATCAGATACAGTGTTTTGCAGATGAGCTTATTTACTTACAGCATCAAAATGAATGTGGATGAATTTATGATCAGCATTACTGAACACAGCAGAATCCAGGCAGTACTTTTCCTAAGAACCTGCCTCATTACTATTGTGAATTCCATGTATTTCAGTTGAATATATCCGTCTCAAACGTTCTGGGTTCCTGTTCTCTGCAGGACCAAGCGTGAGCAGGAGGTGGCAGAGCTGAAGAAGGCCATTGACGAGGAGACTAAAAACCACGAGGCTCAGATCCAGGAGATGCGGCAGAGGCACAGCACCGCTTTGGAAGAGCTGTCAGAGCAGCTTGAGCAGGCCAAGAGGGTAACACACACCTTTCCTGTCTGCCAAAACAGATGAGTTGAACCACATATTAGCTCAGATAAAGACTGAGTGTTGTTTTGAATTTGTTTAGTTCAAGGCTAACCTGGAGAAGACCAAGCAGAGCCAGGAGAATGCCAACAAGGAGCTGGCCATTGAGGTGAAGAGCCTGCAGCAGGCGAAGAGCGAGTCTGAACACAAGAGGAAGAAACTGGAGGCTCAACTGCAGGAGTTCATGGCCAGAGTCACCGAGGGAGAGAGAGCCAAAGGAGAACTGGCTGATCGCATGCACAAACTGCAGGTCAGGACTTTACATACTTTATTTTTATTTCTGCATCACGTCGCTTCGTAAAACATCAACATTTATGATCTTTGCAACTCTCTGTACAGACTGAGTTGGACAATGTTTCTACCCTGCTGGAGGATGCAGAGAGGAAGGGCATTAAGATGACCAAAGATGTCACTGGGCTGGAGAGTCAACTCCAAGACACACAGGTCACTTGCATTTCCTCTCTTAGCATTGAACGTGACTTCTTGAATTCCTTCAGTTAAGCTAACTGGACAAATATTCCCGTTCCTTCAGGAGCTGCTCCAGGAGGAGACGCGCCAGAAACTGAACCTAAGCAGTCGTATCCGCCAGCTGGAGGAGGAGAAGAGCGCTCTGCAGGAGCAGCAGGAGGAGGACGAGGAGGCACGCAAGAACCTGGAGAAGCAGATGCTCACACTCCAGGCTCAGGTAAGACAGCCTGCTGAATGAGTCTGCTGTCATATCTGGATTTGTCCTGTACTAACACAGTCCTCTGATTTTGGAGTTTTGATCAGCCTCTCTTGAACATCTGAGTGTTATGTGTTCACAGGTACCTTACAAGTTACTTTTAACGGAGAGTAGAGTGTTTATCTCACCTACTTTCACCCCCNTTTTTTTTCCCCCTATCTGGTAAGATTTGAACGTGCAACCTTCCATTTACGATAATAACCTGAAAATTATTGTCAGTGAAAGTGCAAGTAAATACAAGGCAAGCAACAGTTCAAGTAGGGCCAGGTTAATTATTGGAGTCAAGCTGAGATCAGTAACTAAGAGGGCCAGTTCAGAATCCAAGGGACGAGGCAGGAATCGGACACAAAGGTGCAGGTTTATGGTCAAAACCAGGAGGCAGGCAGCCTAGCAAACAGAAAAACCAATAATCAGAAAGGACTGAAGAGGGTCAGAATGCAGAGGAGGCAGGATAATCAGAATGTTGGAACACTCAGGCAGCAATTCAGAAATGATGTGACAGAGAATGAGTCGAGACTTGCAGGTGTAGTTTATACGATGGTCCTCATGAGGGGAAGTAGGGAACTGGTGTGGGATTCAGATTCAGACAATACCGGCAGGAGTGGGAAGGCTCGATAGTGACAGCTGGTGGACTGGTGTGGAATTACAGCCTCTGAAATGACAAATATGTTAATGGAGGCCATGACAAGAAAACAATCAGGATGTTTGTGGGTTTTTTTATGTAGTTTTTAGATATTGTAAAAAAAAAAAAAAAAAAAATTGAATGAGAATTAACTCACATAGTCATAATTGCCTTGTTAGAGCCTGTAGGTGCTGATTATTGGACCACACGACCTCTGGTGCAGGAAACATTCTTGAATTTTGTTTGTTTGATCCTGTAGCCATTTACACCAGGTTCATACTACAGTAGACTTAGTTATAACATGTTTAGAAAGTCAAGATTCAAACACACAAGATTAAAGTACCTCTAAATTAAAGCAGTTTGAAACATCAAAACTAGTGTTTAACTGGAACTTAGTTACTTAATATTTACACCAAAACTACTACAACATATTGCTGTGATATCAATCTGTAATGCCCGTTCATATTTAGAGGAAAATGAAGGCTAACAGAAATTGCACAGCATATTTGACCTGATAAAGACCTCAAACATCATAACAGATTTTGTGTGGCTCTTATGCAATACATCTATGTATATCGCTAAAAATATAGCAAAAATTCAATTTAAGTGACACACAACACATTTGCTCATTTCCAAGCACGAATAGATTAACTGACCCAACAATGACCATTTGGTGGCATAATTAGATTAATTTAGATTTCCCTCTCACTCTTAATTGCACAAATATTTGTTAAATTAATGTGAGACACATAATTTGTCTATATGTGCACATATAAATAAATCAAAACACATATCTTTAATGAAAATAACTTGCAGATAAGATGAATTGGCCTCTTGTGTCTTTGAAAGGATCATCTTTGGAAGTATTTCCATTGCTGTTCTGTCTGTCTGGATGTTTTACACAATACTTTGGGCTTTATTTGACTGACTCAGTCCAGTTTAGTCAATGATTAGTTTGTAATCAACTAGTAGAACTTGATAAGTACTTAAAACTCAAATTTAGTAATGGATTCATGTTTTCTGTTTATAGCTGATGGACAGCAAGAAGAAGTTGGAAGACGATGTCGGAATGATGGAGGGCCTGGAGGAAGCAAAGAAGAAACTGCAGAAGGATATGGAGCTGGCCAACCAGCGCCTTGAGGAGAAGACCATTGCCTTTGAAAAGATGGAGAAGACAAAGACCCGTCTGCAGCAGGAGCTGGATGATCTGACGGTGGACTTAGATCACCAGAGGCAGATTGTCTCCAACCTGGAGAAGAAACAGAAGAAGTTTGACCAGGTGGGAACAGTTTTTTGGCGTTATACTGCTGTGATTAATATTTAAAGGAAAATGTCTCTGTTTGATCTTGTAGGAATACCCTCACCTATAAACTTTTTACTCTGCAAATTAGATAGTTTTAGAAATACTTATCCTCAAAAAATACTAGTTCCTGATGTGTTATGGCTCTCTGTAGATGCTGGCTGAGGAGAAGAGCATCTCGGCTCGTTATGCTGAGGAGCGTGACCGTGCTGAAGCTGAAGCCAGAGAGAAGGAGACGAAGGCTCTGTCCATGACCAGAGCTCTGGACGAGGCTCTGGAGGCCAAAGAGGAGCTGGAGAGGACTAACAAGCAGCTCCGTGCCGAGATGGAGGATCTGATGAGCTCAAAGGATGATGTGGGCAAGAATGTGAGTGTTCAAATCAACAGAAAAAAATCAGAAGGAGAAAAAAATATATCACTTTGCCTGGTGAACTTCAGATGACATGGCCTTGCTGAAATCCCTTATCCTCGATTCATCTCCCTGTTTATCTCCTCCTACCAGGTCCACGAGCTGGAGAAGTCCAAGCGTAGTCTGGAGCAGCAGCTGGAGGAGATGAAGACTCAGCTGGAGGAGCTGGAGGATGAGCTGCAGGCCACGGAGGACGCCAAGCTGCGTCTGGAAGTCAACATGCAGGCCATGAAGGCCCAGTATGAGAGGGACCTTCAGGGCCGCGACGACCAGAACGACGAGAAGAAGAGAGCGCTGGTCAAACAGGTGAAGAATGAGATGCTGGATGTAGAATGAACCCATCTGCCTTCAGCTACGCTCAGACAAAGAGTAAAATAATGACATGCAGTATTATGTCCAAGGTGCGAGAGATGGAGGCAGAGCTGGAAGATGAGAGGAAGCAGAGAGGTCTGGCTGTGGCTGCGAAGAAGAAACTGGAGATGGATCTGAAGGATGTGGAGGGTCAGATAGAAGGAGCCAACAAGGCCAGAGACGAGGCCATCAAACAGCTGCGCAAGTTACAGGTATGGATTGTGCTGAGTATCAATATATTTATGTTATGCACTCAAAATAAAAAAAGATACTTGCGGCTTTTTCCTGCAGCCATTCTTATCAGTACAGTGGTTTTTTTACCCTTCAGGCCCAGATGAAGGACTACCAGAGGGAACTGGAAGATGCTCGAGCTTCCAGAGACGACATATTTGCCTTATCCAAGGAAAATGAGAAGAAACTCAAGAGTCTCGAGGCTGAGATTGTACAACTACACGAGGTACAGGCCACGATAAATTATATGATGATGATATATTGAATGGTCTGTTTTGGGCATTTAATGACATGACAGGAAATACTCTGCTTTTCACCTTTGACCTTCGTAGGACCTGGCAGCGTCTGAGAGAGCCCGGCGTCACGCAGAGCAGGAGCGGGATGAGCTGCAGGATGAAATCTCCAACAGCACTTCTGGAAAGTGAGTTTTACTCATGCAAGTGACCACACTAGCTAATCAAAAGTCGTTCGTCACCATGGTTACAAGGTCTTGATGTGTAATTCTTTAAACCTGCTCTGTCTCTTTCCTTCAGTGATCTAAACTTGTATATGACTTTATTATTTTTTAATGTAACAGTACTTAAACTTTACCCATATTTCTAACATATTAATGTATAAAGCTGTCAAAGTTGGCAGTAATGTAAAGTGTAGGCGGGTTGTATTTGTTAGGCTCAAACGCGCAAAATTGCAGGTATGCTCCTTTAAGCCTGGTCATTGATGTTTATAGCCACATATTGAGGAGCGTTTATGTCTGTGTTTATGCCAGGTCTGCTCTGATGGATGAGAAGAGGAGGCTGGAGGCTCGTATTGCTCAGCTGGAGGAGGAGCTGGAGGAGGAGCAGGGAAACATGGAGCTCCTCAACGACCGCTTCAGAAAGACAACCATGCAGGTCTGAAGCAGCCCTTTTTGACTGCATTGTATTGAAATTATAAGATATATTTTAATATTTTAACAAAATCCACATTTATAGTCAGAGGATGTAAAGAATCTAGCGTATGAATCCAGTAAAGTTCTCTTTATATCTCCTTCTCATGACAATTTGTACATGTTCAATTCCCTGAAAACAGAGTGAAGAAACTGTATGTGAGAAAGTGTTAACATGATTCGCGATTGGATAATTTTTCTTCTCTGTTGTTTTTCCTTTTTTTGCACCTTGGCTTTTTGTCATGAGTGTGGTGAGCTATCTGTATTCAAAATATACATTAGGGAGACAAAATATTAGAAGCACCTCTCACCTCTCTCCAAAGTGTCTCTGCCAGTTGACTGATTCATATCTGATTGGTTGAACATGGATCTGGGAAAAGATTATGTCAACCAAGGCTCAAGTCAGAAAATTTGTGACTTCTGGGCTGTGGTAGATGAAAAATAAAGGCCCTTAGAGAAACCTGAAGAAATCCTTGGTCATCAATCCATTTTGGATTGAAATCGTCACATATTGCAATGTAGGACCACCATTTTTGGTGGTCCTACATTGCAATATGTGACAATTCCAGGGATCAGGGGATTTAGCACTGACATGAATCAGACTTGATCTCATGCAGTCTGATGTCTCTCATAGCGTTAAGTGCAGTGAACTTATAAGATCACTAATCACACAGTGTGTATGTGTGTGGAAGCCTTAAAGGACCCACCCACTTTGCATTTTGAGCCTAATATATTAAATTTTCATACATGTTATGTTACTGACAATCATTTCCTAAAGGATAAAACCGTATTTCAGCTTTCCTGATATTTTGCAAAATTTCTTAATCTTTCAAAATCAAATATTTAAGCGATACATCCATCCATCCATCCATCCATTATCCTCCGCTCATCTGGGTCCGGGTTGCGGTGGCAGCAGACTGGCCCACACTTCTCTGTCCCCGGCCAGGCCCTCTAACTCCTTCTGGGGGACTCCGAGGCGTTCCCAGGCCAGCCAGGAGATGTAATCCCTCCAGCGTGTCCTGGGTCTTCCCCGGGGCCTCTTCCCAGTTGAATGTGCCTGGAAGACCTCCCTAGGGAGTCAACCAGGGGGCATCCTTATTAGGTGCCTGAAGTACCTCAACTGACTCCTTTCGATGCGGAGGAGCAGCGGCTCTACTCCGAGTCCCTCCCGGATGTCCGAGCTTCTCACCCTGTTCCTGAGAGTGAGCCCAGACGCCCTACGGAGGAACCTCATTTCCGCCGTTTGTATCAGCGATCTTGTCCTTTAGGTCAGTACCCAAAGCTCATGACCATAGGTGAGGATAGGAATGTAGATTGATTGGTAAATTGAGAGCCTTGCCTTCTGGTTCAGCTCCTTGTTGACCCACCATCCGCAAGGAGAGAATGAAGGGTCTGGTGCGCTGCCGAATGGGCAGTGGACAAGGGCATAGGCCCATGCGGACTTGTTCTCGGACATCAAGCGATACACACACCTTAAAAATCAATGTTTCTTCTGCTAATAGTTACGCAGCCTTATGAAGTCATGGTCATTTAAATTTTTTAATAAACACAGGTCTTCTTTTGGGACTGTATTCCCTGGTGGAGACATATATTCACTTTGCACATTTTTATTGCGCTTAAATGCTAAAATTACATAATTTCTAAAAAAAAAAAAAACCTGAATACACATCTTGTTGGCGATGATGGATTACCTATCCCAAGAAAATTTCAAGTATCAACAAGTTGATTTTAATAGCGTACCAGAATGAACTGAAACCAGTGACGGTCTGCAAGGTAGGAAAAACATTTTTAATTCACGGTTCCACTAGTATGCTTTGGGAAATGATTGTCAGTAACGTTACTTGTATGAAAATTGAATATATTAGGCTCAAACATGCAAAATGGGTGGTATGGTCCTTTAACTCATGCAAGTTGAACGTGCATCCTATACCGTATGTAAAACCAGAATTTAGACAAAATGGTTTCGTCCTTTTTATTTCACCAACTCCCATCATTCCTCTCTTCCTTCCCTCTCCTGGATGTTACCTCCTCCTCATCATCATCGCCATCTCCTCTCTCTCTCTCTCTTTCTCTCTCTCTGTCTCTCTCTCAGGTGGACTCGCTGACCACAGAGTTGAGTGGGGAGCGCAGTGTGGCCCAGAAGAGTGAGAATGCTCGGCAGCAGCTGGAGCGTCAAAACAAGGAGCTGCGCGCCAAACTGGGCGAGCTGGAGGGTTCTGTCAAGAGCAGGTTCAAGGCCTCCATCACCGCTCTGGAGGCCAAGATAGCACAGTTGGAGGAGCAGCTGGAGCAGGAGGCTAAGTGAGAATCCAACACTTTGCTCTTCTTCAAATTCATCTTTCTATCATATGACATCTCATTCCCTCCTCCTACTCCTCCTTCCCTGAGGTTTCTCTAACCTTCCTGTGTTCCTCATTGAAGGGAGCGAGCAGCAGCCAACAAGATCGTGAGGAGGACAGAGAAGAAGCTGAAGGAGGTCTGCATGCAGGTGGAGGACGAGCGCCGCCATGCTGACCAGTTCAAAGAGCAAGTAAGGAAAGAAGACGTACCCTCCTGCTGCAGATACCAGCCTTGTCACTTTCCTTATATCCCTGTGATGTTTCTTTGTGTGTGTGTGTGTGTGTGTGTGTGTGTGTGTGNGAAGGTGGAAAAGGCAAACTCTCGCATGAAGCAGCTGAAGCGACAGCTGGAGGAGGCGGAGGAGGAGGCCACCAGGGCCAATGCCTCCCGCAGGAAGCTGCAGAGAGAGCTGGACGACGCCACCGAGGCCAGCGAGGGTCTGAGCCGAGAGGTCAACACACTCAAGAATCGTCTCAGGTACGGAGGCCATGACGGCACCACCTAGTCGAACAATAAATATCATGTTAACTGGTAAGTGGATTATTTTCAGAAAATCAGAGGAATACCATGATAATACCCAGAAAAACAGGTAATTTGCTAAACAAATAAATTGATGGAACAACATCAGGGGGTCGGCTTATATGCGGGTTTCTTTAAAAATCTAAATTTGCAGGTCAAAATCAAGGGGTCGGCTTATACATAAGATCGGCTTATACTCGAGTATATACGGTATTTAAAAGTGTTTCAAAAAAAAATCCAACAGTTTTCCATGCTCTGTGTAAACATGGAGGACTTGGAATGATCACATACATTTGATATTGATGTTATGCCACATCAGACAAATATCAAGTTTAGTGGAGAAATGTGCGTCCAAATAACTTTAACATCAGATTTCAACGTACAATGACTTGATGATTGAGGTTCAACAAGCAGATATTCCTCTTTTCCTGATGATGATTTTGCCTTCGGCTTCTTTCTTCTCGTCTCCTCTTGTGTATGAACCCTCCTCGCCTCCCCTCGTCCTCCTGCAGGCGTGGCGGCCCCATCAGCTTTTCTTCCAGCCGCTCCGGCAGGCGTCAGCTGCAGGTGGAGGGAACCTCCCTGGACCTTCTGTCTGACGACGAGCTGGAGAATAAGATCACAGACAACAACGCCAACGAGACACCAGCACCCCAGCCCGAGTAAACGAGGAGCCTTAACCACCAGAAACACCCACACCCTCCCAGCCTGAGCAGGAACCCTCTTTGCCCCTCCTCTGCCCGTATTCACCACTTAATTAAAAACCCTCGTTGCACCAGCCTGGATAGATTAGTCCTCAAAGCACACGCAGCATGAACCAAGCAAGGATCTCGTCCCTCCCTGATCCCCATAATCCTCACGACGCTGAACCTCTCAGCCCCCCGAACCTTAGCAAACACCAGCAGCTGCAGGGCTTCCATCATGCATTGAATATAGACTAAACCAGTACCCTGACTGGGAGTTAAACCCGGTACATGAACCCCACATGCTGTGGTAGCACATAATAAGTATCATACCCTATTAGAAAGTCAGCCATGTTTGATTGAGTTCAACACGTTTCTGTATGAACGTTTGTCGACCAGAAATCAGATGTGCAAAATGGTTCCAAATGCAAAAATGACTGGAAGGAAAAGATCACAATGGAAGTAAACTTTTCATCATTCTACAACATACATAGGACTATAAATCACTTTATTTAGCTGAATCATATGCCAGGATTGTTTGCTTGCGTATGAATAGAGAATGTGACGTAAACTTCTTTCCTCTGATAGAAAACGTTTCTTTTGACCAGTATTGTGTTTGACGATGGGTCAATCTTGACTTGTAATTAATATTTTTATTGCTGTTACCAGACTTCAGTCAGTCACATGCCATAATATATTTTAATCAAGTCCCAAGTTTCTCTATAATAAGTTTCATTAGCTGAAAGTACTCGACATATCCAGTATTTGATGTTTGTTTAGGTTATCACAGATGAGCTGAAATCATATGGAGCTCTTTGAGGCCGTGATGATGTGTTGACGATCCTGTTAGAATCTGAATATTCCTCCGTGTAATTCTCCTTATTCTCCTTTTTTCATACCGCAACTTAGACTATCTTTGACCATTTGTGTCTTGCTACGTTTCGTCCACACACATCAAATGCCTGAAATAGTATGAACAAACACGATTTACAGATGGATTGTATTTTTAATTAGTGCTATAAACTGGCTTTTTATAGTCATAGATCAGGAGATACACACAGTCTCAGCTGAAGTGTGAACATTGAGGTGACTGTGTTATATTGTACATGTTAATTACAAAACATTATGTTACTATTTTGTAAATTGTTTACCACACATTTGTGGTCTTTTCACTTTTAAGTGGTAATTAGTTAAAAACTGGTTTGTTGAACATCTCTGGAAAGTGCCTTAGCCATTACCTAAGACAGCAGACAGAAAAACACACATGAAGTAAAAAAAACAAACAAAAAAAAACTGAACAGCAGTTTTTGAGATGTTGAAAACCATTTTTTTGATCAAACGTTGTGTCGTGACATCACCACATGCAAATCTCACGTTTTACTCATTTTGAAGTTTAATTGGTGTGAGTCAGTGTCAAACTGAGGTTCTGATCGGGTGGTTTGGTTTGGTTTGTGTCGTACAAACACTAATTACGGATTCTGTATTTTCTGACGTATGGAGCTTTTTTAGAAGGGGGTTTGATTGGGTTTCAAAGCTTTAACACCCATATGAGGTTGTTATTCCTTTTACTGAGCTGGCTGTTGACCACCCAGGTATTATTCATCATCATCTCCTTTTATTTCCTTGTAATCCTGTATTTCTAGACTTTTTTTGTAAAAGACCAATAAACATATTCAAATAAAAAGAGTCTTTGTCTCTTTAATTTTTAGTTTGATTCTTTAAATAGACTCAGAATATCAGGTCAGTGGCAATGCACCAGGTCCCATCTCATCCTCTAAGGCCTGGCTCCAGGAAGAAGCCCTTGTTTCCTTGTTCTGGATGAGTTCGTTCTCTGCGTCTGGTACTGATTTATTAGGGTTCCTGAACCCCCTCTTAGCCTGACCCGGGATCAGTTTCCTTTGGGAGATCCTAACAGGAGACATTTCTTTTGAAAACATAGCTCCCAGATTGTCATTAAAGAGGTAACATTAGAATACAAAAATATTATTTCCCTGAATAATCTTAAAATAAGAGATTTACAGAGGTCAGAAGTCTATTTAACAGTATACGTGGAAAGTGGAGCACATCTGCAACCTGGAAGACACTGGTCTTCCACGTTCTTCCAGGTTCTTCCAGGGTCTTCCAGGTTGCAGATGTGCTCCAGGACTGCTGACCTCTGCAGTGGCAAGACAGGCAAAAGTGGGAAATTCAAAGCTAATTTGGTTGTTGAAGGTATGGTTTGACTAGTTATATAATAACACCAAAATACTGAGTGAGTATGTGGATTATAAGTCACAAGAAAGCTGGAATCAATAATGGAATATGATTTATTTTTTAAATTAATTAAATTTTAAAAAAGGAATATTAGCAGCCATCTTGATCTTTTCTATGAAGTTGGTGATGGACGCAAGTAAATGGAGGAATAAAGACCATAAAAAAGCCTAGTGGTTTTACTGCTGAGACACTTTTTCACAGTTCAATACTGTGACTTCATTTGTTTTCTCTATGTTGACTATCAATTTAGCAAAAAAAACCAAACAAAACAAAACAAAACAAAAAAAAAAAACATTATGACAAGGCATATTTTTACTTTTAGTATCTAGTAATTTTTCTCTTCCGTGGTTTGCTGATTTTGTGTGTGTGAGTTCTTAACATATTAGAATATTTATAACATCCTTATTACAGATGAAAAAGTGTTTACAGAGGCTCAAGTCTGCCCTCTGCTGTACAAAAACGAAATGGACAATGATTTAAAAGCATGGTATTCATATTGCATATTAAAATGTTTAAAGTGCAGTAGTGCATGTTATCTACAGTATGTACAGGAGGGAGATAAATCATGTGATGATGTGCATGATATATTGTTTACCTGGCAAACAATGGGATTTAGATTGACTATATTTTTGGATTTTGATTTGTACAACATAGCAGATGCTTTACACCACATATGTGCACTAAACCTACCTATGTTCTTTACAAAATGGCACCATTTCAAACATTTGAGTGATGGACTGAAAATTAAAACCAGTAGCACACATTTATTAATTGTACAAAAACAAATGTAGAAGTGACTTTGAATTATACTGTAATATGGGTTTAAAAAATAGTCTTGATAAAGTAAAATATACCTATCAGTACTGAAAAAATACCAAGTCAAGCTGAATACCAGTTACTTCACATTTAACAGTGACTTACTGAGGTCACAATGTACTCAGCGATGAGATGAGGCATAAATATGTCAGATATACAACAGGTGTTTCCTCTGTAGCTTCATTGATCGTTATATTTTAGTAATTAGTGTATATTACACAAAACTCAATTTTTTATTTTTCTTACTGCAAAAACTTCGTTTTATTTATATTTAATTTATTTTCTTTTTGCCGCACAGACGCTCTTTTTTATTTATTTATTTATTTTTACTGTACAACTCCGTTTTGTTTTTTTTTAAGGGCACACACCTATTTTTTTATTTATATTTTTAATTTTCAAAGACCTAGTTTAATTGTTGAAAGACAGCTCGTGTCTTATTGTATTTTATTTAAAATTATTTGACTGCACAGATTTGGTTTTTATTGAATTTTTTGTCCCTCCAGCGGAGCGCTACTCTTCTCGCTGCACCACCAAGTTGTCATCAAAGATGGCGATTTGCTGAGTGCTCATGGCTGTACACATTTCACGGCTACTTGTCGTCTTACCCGAAACTCAAACTTTAACAACAAATTAAGCGCACAGCGACAAACTATTTCTGCATTTGAAGCCCATCTGAAGCATCGTGAGCGGCCGCTAACATGCAGATCACACTGAAAACTCTGCAGCAGCAGACTATTCAGATTGAAATAGACCCCGAGCAAACGGTAAGTGGCTAAAAGCTAATATGCTAACTTTAGCTAACAGTAGTAGCTCTAAGGCATATTTTACTATATTTCTTTACTTATACGCATCACAACTTCACTCACTGGTGTCATATAAGAACAAATTTATGTACTAATGCATATGGCGAATGTCACCAAACAGTATTTATTACTAATTTGGAAGCCACATGTTAACGCGATGCTAACAACGCGAGAGCTCACTCACTAGCAAATGTTAGCTACTTAGCTAAGTGCAGCATGTTAACAAAGTCAACCCGACTCGGTTCCAAGCAAGTTTTTCATCCTTATAATCTTATATCGGGGCTAGTTTGTTGCTAAGTGCCCATCAGGATTACATGATATGATGTAGTATGTAGCTGTAATTTAGATAATAACCGCTGGCCGCCCACGACGTGAACATTATGGCTAGTGTCAGTGTCATCAGCGTTAGCTAATGCTAACGCTGATAACACTGACCATTACGAGTAGTTTTGCTGCTAGCTTACTAAGAAGTTGGCGAAATTAATTAGAATGTTCACGTCATTGATATCAACCTAGTATAGCCTAAGAAAAGTATACATTAACTCATTAAGTTTTACTTAAAGTATTTATTGTTACTGCCATATTTCTCGCTAACATACATATAACACAGGTAACTTATAGATTTTATTTTTCTACAGTGACCTTTGTCATTGTGTTTTATACAGTGTTTATGAATCATTGCACACTGCCCTGTCCTCTTTGTAGGTCATATATGATGCTGATCTGCATTAATGACTCATCAAAGCATTCTGTTTAAAACAGGCACATAACTGGATGTCATTCTTATGACACAGTGACACATATGACACAGCTGTATTTATGAAATAAAAGCTTGAAGGAAGTAACGATGTGCTTGGCATGTCAAAGTTTACAATGTGTGACTCTGTTTTCTTTAGGTGAAGGCCCTGAAAGAGAAGATAGAAGCCGAAAGAGGAAAAGATAACTTTCCTGTATCGGGGCAGAAGCTGATTTATGCTGGGAAGATCCTGCAAGATGACACACCTATTAAGGACTACAAAATTGATGAGAAGAATTTTGTTGTAGTGATGGTGTCTAAGGTGAGCTTTTATTGTAATGTTTGTAAGTCACGTTGGGTAGTGTGGCATGGTGGGTGTTGGTTCCCATGTACTTGATGCACATGGGAAATATCTTATGACAGTTGATTAACTTTCATTTCCTGAGCCCAACAATGCCATATTATTATTATAGTTTTCTGAGATAGTTTAGTTGCTGGTTTTAGTCTTAAGGCTCCTTATTGACTGTTCGATTGTGGGCTGTTGCAGAGAAAAGTTAATTAATTTATAATAATTAAGTTAGTTAAGTGTGATTAAATATTTTGCCCAAAGCAGTCCAAGTTTGTAGTATGAGCACATCTCTGGACATCCAACCAAAGACAATCTTTGACAAAATTTCGATTGTTTCAGGAATTTAGGACCAAAACCTTACAATTTGATCACTGCTGTGATTCAGGTTGATAAACCAAACGTAGGGATGAGTCAGTGACATCTTTCTGCCTTCATAATTATTAATCCTGCTTGTTGTAGAACTACAATTCACCAGGCATTCATTACACAATCTGACATGCAGCAAACTTCAGTATCAGTCTGATTATTATACCAGTCTTGCACAGTGTGACATGCAGTCAACTGCAGGGGGCTGAATACAAGTTCAGATTTAGTTGCGAAACTAACCCCAGCACTTTCTTCTGACTTTGATGGAAGGCTAAGCCCACAGCTGCTGCCTCGCCTCCACCCTCAGAAGCACCTAAGCCTCCAGCCCAGGACTCTGGCTCCTCATCAACAGGTGTCCCAACCATAAACCCAGCTCCCGCCCCGGCCCCAACCCCAGCAGCTGCCCCCGTTCCCTCTGAGGAGGCCAAAGAGGAGTCGAGCGCCACAGAACCACAGCAGCCAGCGAGGTAGAAGCGGGAATCGTACACGTTTGTTACATTGTCCCAGAAAGACCTCATTCAGATGAGCAGAGATTGTTCTAGTTTTATCAGTCATCTAATAGCATGACTGGCAAAATGAGCTAAAACGTCATTCTGGCCAATGTTAAGACAGAAATTAATACTTGGTAATTTGAGATGTTTGTTAATAAACATTATCTAATGGAACCAGAACAGGGTCCCCCATCCTGATATGGAAAGGAGAATTTATCTGTCATTCTATTGATATATGAAATATGAGTGATTCTGTGTGTATGATTCACACCAATTGTAGCCCTACCATTTTCTTTATCATCTCAGATCATTATTTTTCCATTCAACGCATTCAATAATCCACAACATAGCTATAATTAATGTAATTGATTGTAATGTAACTGCACAGATTAGATGCTGATTTTTGAGAATCAATTATCCACGTATTCTTCCTCCTCCATTTCTCTCCTCACATGGAATCACAGAAATGTTCTGTAGGCTGTTTGATTTTCCTTTTCACCTTGATCCCTTGTCTGTCCTTGTAGCTCCAGCGGTGGGAGTCAGGGCCTGGATGCCTCCTCAGCACTGGGTAGGTAATGGATGGATCTCTGCCTGACTTACACCATGTGTTGTAGTTTTTGTTAAATGGATGAACAAATAAAGGCATTTAGAACTGTCTTAGTTCTGGGTAGGGCTTGGCGATAAATCAATTTAATCGATTAATTCAAGTTTATGTTTTGGCAGGACGTGTAAAATGGCTGAATCGCCAAATTGAGATTTTTTTTATTTATTTATTTTTTTTTATTTTTAAAAACCTAGTATCTAACTATTTTTAATGGGAAATGCATCAACGGGTCGCTTCCTGTCAAATAAGCCTGTCCATCATGTTCATTGATGCCACGCCCACAAAGGTTCCATCAGGTCAGACTGTAAAGATGCCAACAAAAACTCTGACTGAAGATGAGCTCGTTTCTAAGAAAGGTAATGTCACATCAGTGATTTGGAAGCGGTTTGGTGTTGCACTTCATGGCGTGGAGCAAACCAGCGTGGTCTGTAAAGTTTGTAGGAGCTGCAGTTAAAGTAGCAGCGCTTCAAATTTATTTCAGCACCTGCGATACAAACACGCAGCTGAGTGGCAGCAATGCGTGACACTGCTGTAGCAAAGCACCAGCGAAAAAGCAAATGATGTTAGCTGCATCATTTTCCAGCATCATTATATGATAAGAGGGTCTTCACAGGTAGGAATATAATATCCCACAGAGTCTCAAGCCAGAAGTAGCAGACAGGCTGGTGTCCCTCGCAAGGAACCTGTAAACTGCTGTAAAAACCTTTTATTGTGCAAGTTTTTTGTTTTTTTTGTTTTTTTAATAGAAAGCCCTACAATTTTATTTAAAAGTATCATTTGTTTTTGTTTTTTTAATATATATATATATTTTTTTTTTTTTTTTTTTTTAATGTATAGGTTAGTTTAGAGAAAAACAAGAAAAATCGAGATTAAAATCGAGAATTGTCTATAAGTGTGAAAAAAATTGAGATTTTATTTTTAGGCCATATCGCCTAGTTCTGGGTTATAATAATCTTTGTGCCAGAAAGGTTATGATGTAGTCAGGAACTTCATACACACACACACACACACACACACCAGCACAACACACCTCATTCCTATATTTAGGCTGTGACAAAAGCGAGCATTCCCTTACTATGGTGCCACATAAGGCAACAGGGAATCCCACTCTGTCCACCATGATTTAAAGCATGTGACCTTCAGCACTGGAACCATATTATATCCTGTGTTCATGTAAAAATAGAAGTTAAGTTTTGTGGAATATAACATCATATTCTGATTTTAAACATAATAATCAGTGAGCCTCATGTTTCTAAAGTCTTGCAAATCCCATAAAAGATGCAGAAATTGAAATGGGTAGATGGCCAGATTGTTTAGCTACTCTCGTATGCATGTGTGTCTGTGTGCATGTCTGTGTGTGTGCGTGTTTGTGTGTGTTTCAGTGACTGGAGCGGAATACGAGAATATGCTGACAGAGATCATGTCGATGGGCTATGAGAGGGAGAGAGTGGTGGCCGCGCTACGAGCCAGCTTCAACAACCCCCACAGAGCTGTGGAATACCTTCTAAATGTGAGACACACACATACAGTGACATCATTCTTGCCATCTTAAAGGACCATACAGGTGATTCAGCATGTTTAAGCCCATTAAATACTACCTGCTTATACGTCACGTTACTGACAGCCATTTTCCAGAACATCAAACTGCATTTTAGTTTTTCTGTTATTTTTTCAAATCTAATCACTAATCAGATGTTCAGGTGATACACCCACTTTAAAATTCAATGTTTCGCCTGCTAACACCTACACGTGATTGTGGAAAGCACGGTTGTTTTGATTTCTCAGTAAAATCCATCTTCTCCTGGAACTATATTCCCTGGCGGAGAAATACATTTTCTCCCATGTGGCTTTGTGTTAGATGTGTTAAATTAACTCGGACCAAAAAAAAAAAAAAAANAAAAAAAAAAAAAAAAAATCAAAAAACAAACGACATGTGGTTCGCTGTTATGGATTATGTATCTCAAGCGTGTTTCAAGTCTTTACAAGTTGATTTTAATAACATACTGGAATGAACTGAAACCAATAGCAGTCTGGAAGGTAGGAAAAACAATTCTTATATTTACTGCTCCATTTTGGGAAATGGTTGTCAGTAGCGTAACATGTATGTGGGTTATACATATTGGGTTCAAACATGCAAAACTACCTGTATGGTCCTTTAAACAAAGCCTAGTTGAAACAAAGTCAGAGAAGCTGATGCAGACCTGCTCAGTCACAGCGACCTCAGTCCATGTTTTCTTCTTCTGCACGTTTTATAAGGACTCTGAGAAGACTTCAGGCTTTGTAAGGCAAAAGTTGTTAGCTGTCGAGCCTCAAACGTGATTCACCGTCTTCATTTACCTGCAGGCTTAAAGTCAAATACATCTACAAACAGATGTTTTCAAATCCACAGTCTACCTTCAGTCTACCTCCAGGACCCTGCATATTTTGTATTTCTGTTCAAGGTCTTTTGTATTTCTGTTCAAGGTCTCTGGCAGCATGCAGGGAGTGTGTGTTTGTGTTTGATTGACAGTTGCATCGCTGTGTTTCCAGGGTATTCCCAGCAGCCCTGTCCAGGAGACTAATCCCCCTGTGCAGCCTCCCTCGTCTGGACAGACAGAAGCTCCGTCTCTAGCTGAAGGTGAGACACGCTGCTCCAAATCTTCAAACATTTTACCCGACATGCTTGACTTTATAACAGCTACAAGATTATACATTATTTAACTTTAAATAACTGGGTTAAAGGACCATACCACCCATTTTGTATGTTTGAGCCTAATATATTCAATTTTCATACACATAATGCTACTGACAATCATTTTCCTAAAGCATACTACTGGAACCGTGAGTTAAAAAAATGTTTTTCCTACTTTCCAGACCGCCATTGGTTTCAGTTCATTCTGGTATTCTATTAAAATCAACTTGTTGATTCTTGAAACATTTTTAGGATGGGTAATCCATCATCATGAACAAAACATGTATTCAGGTTTTTTTCATAGTTACTTAATTTGAAGTGCAATAAAAAGTGCAGAGTGAATGTATGTCTCCACCGGGGAATATAGTGCCAAAGAAGACCTGTGTTTGTCAAAAAAATTTAAAGGAGCGTAACTTCATAAGGCTGCATAACTATTAGCAGGAGAAACATTGATTTTTAAGGTTGGTGTATCGCATGAATATTTGATTTTGAAAGATTAAAAGATTTTGCAAAATATCAGGAAAGCTGAAATACAGTTTTATCCTTTGGAAAATGATTGTCAGTAACATTACACGTATGAAAATACATTAGGCTCACACATGCAAAATGGCTGGTGTGGTCCTTATTAATGTATTGTACAGTTTATGTAGTAGCACAGAACAATAAAGTTAAGGATGTGTAAAATCATGGGGTTTAGATGAGGTATCAAAGGTTCCATCTACTTTGTCTTAATTATTTTATCGTCTTAATGATTTATTGCACCATCTGGTAATCACACTTATGGAACGCCAAAGGTGCCAAAATTAAATACAAAAAAATGATATTATGAAATAAATAACTATGCAAAAGTACCAATAACTTATGAAATAATTCCATAAATCATTATTATCAAGAAATCTTTTTTCATAACAACACTTTTATTTCATAATGCCTTATTTTTTTTTTTTANATCAAGAAATCTTTTTTCATAACAACACTTTTATTTCATAATGCCTTATTTTTTTTTTTTAAGTCTCTTTTTTTATTTCACAGTTTTTCCGAACGCTTTTCGTATATCATAATGACACATTTCATGAAGAGCTCTCGGTCTGTCAATCAGGACCAGTGGGCGTGGCCTGATGCTGATTGGTTGTTCCAGTAGTCATCGTACTCAGTCACCCCCGACTGACTGATATCAGTGAGCGCTTTGGTTATTACCAGCAGCTCTGATGTCTGTTATCAGATCACTGGTCAGTCTGTTATCACCAGGGGTGACCGAGTACGATGACCGGTCAGTTGTATCGGGAGCCGGGGAAGCTGCTCGCTGCAGCTAGCCTCTAGCAGAGCTTCTTGTCTCCAAAAATGTTGAAACAAATTTTTAATTCAGCATTATTTTATTCAGTCGACCATATATTCAACTTCTGAGCAGCTACTTTCTCGCATGAAAAATCTCAAAACTTAATTTGGTGACAGTTTAATAGTTGTATTAGAAAGTTTTAACTTACAGTTGAGTTTTGCTGACTATTGGAACAACCAATCAGCGTGAGGCCACGCCCACTGGTCCTGATTGACAGATTAAGATATCATTATGAAATGTGTCATTATGATACACAGTGTTGTGAAATAAAAAGAGACATGAAAAATGGGGCATTATGAAATAAAAGTGTTGTTATGAAGTAAGATTTCATGATAATGATTTATGGAATTATTTCATAATTTATTGGTACTTTTGCATAGATTTATTTATTTCATAATATCATTTTTATATATTTAATGTTGGCGCATTTTGCGTTCCATACACGCTGGACGACACAAATCAAACAGACACGAATGAATCAAACGTAGATCCAGCAGGATTCATGTATGTAATGGTGTTTGCGACAAATGTATCACAATCCCATAAATACATAAAGGAGCTCAGGAAATTAGATTTTTATTGCATCAGCAGGAGGAGGAGGAGGAGGAAGATGAGCCATCTCATTAGCAGAAGCTTTTGTTGTTTTGTCTGCTTCATTTATTGTTCTGTCCGTGCTGCATTTTCTCAACTTGTTTGTCTGAAACGTGTCAGTTGTGATAGTTCGTGTGTTAGGAAAATAAGGGAAGAATTATGCCAAACTATTTTCAAAATGTTCGACTGGAAGCAGGAACAAATTACACTTTCATAAATGTGCTTCATGTTGTGGCTTTGATTCGTTACAGTTGTGCCCTGTGCTCGTTGTGTCGGTGCAAAGCCGTCGTGCTGTTAATAAACGTGCACGTTTCAGGGTAGAAGTTCATAATTTCTCTTGGCATTTGCAAAATGTCTGTTCAAATTTTATCAGGAACATCAATAAGATGGAAAAGTATGTATTAATCTGTAACAAAGCTTTGCATTGTATGTTTTTCAGTATTCGGAATGTAGCATTACTAGTAGCTGGGAATTATCTCTAGTAATAAAAATAGCTTAGTGATAAAATGTCCATGGGAATCTATACATGAGATTTTTGGACTTCAGGGCCGTGCACAGACATTTTGAGGGACCAGAGGCTGAACCCATGTAACTGAAATTGCTGGAAGTTGAATTTGTTCTTTGAGTGACTTTAGTGGCTTTTTAGTGTTTTTTGTTTGTTTTGTTTTTTTGTTTTTTTCTGGCGGCTTTCAGCACCAGCATAAAGTAAACTTTGTGATGTCATAAGGATCTGTGTCCAACTAAACCCTTTATACAGCTGCTTTCACATGATTAACCCTCCTCATAACCAGAAAATACAATCTGATGTGTAAAGTCACACATATAGGTGAAGTTCTGTATATAAAAAAAGGAATAATGTCAAAATTGACTTTTAAAAATTAACCAAACCATTTTTTTTTTTTTTTTTTTTTTGCACTTTGTGCAGAGAAACCCATGTTATGGTGTATGTAGACAGAGTTTAATGTGTTTAAATATGAGCAATATAAAATTTTACTTTAGTTAAATTTTGTTTATTTTGCTCTTTGAACTAATGATTAATTGTTTTGTCACCAGGAGAAAACCCGCTTGCGTTCCTGCGGACTCAGCCGCAGTTTCTGCACATGAGACAGGCGATCCAGCAGAACCCAGCTCTGCTGCCCGCTCTGCTGCAGCAGCTGGGGAGGGAGAACCCCCAGCTTCTACAGGTAACACACACAATGATACACACACACACACACACCAGACAACATCCAATGAGTTTATCCAGATCAGCAAGTTGGCTGTTATGATCGTTATGAAGCCTCATTTTGTCTCTAGAATGAATCCTGATCAGCTGTGTTTGCTGCTTCCAGCAGTTGTGTAGCTGCTAGCTGTGCGATGGGTTCGTTAGCATTAGCTGCTGGCTGTGCGATGGGTTCGTTAGCATTAGCTGCTGGCTGTGCGATGGGTTCGTTAGCATTAGCTGCTGGCTGTGCGATAGGTTCGTTAGCATTAGCTGCTGGCTAGCGGAAAATGAATGAAAGTGAATTCAGAAGTTTGCACGTTCAGGTGCCTGATTGATGCTTCGTAGCGCGTAACAGCTTTCAGGTTGTTGACACAAGGTGAAACATTTTGTTTATGATTTCTGCATATCTCCCTCCAGCAAATCAGTCAGTATCAGGAGCAGTTCATCCAGATGCTAAATGAGCCGGTGGGAGAGGGAGGAGAAGCCCCAGAAGTAGGAGAGATGGGAGCAGCGGGGGAGGAGAGCGCACCTGTCAACTACATCCAGGTTACACCTCAGGAGAAGGAAGCCATTGAAAGGGTGAGAGATGCTTTTAAGAGCACCAATGAAGAAGAATCATGGAGTCTTTTTTTTAATTCTTAACTAATTGAGCCTTTTCTCTGTCTTCCCTCTGTCCTCCTCTCTCCCTCTCCCTCCCTCTCTCTCTCTCTCTCTCTCTCTCTCTGTCTCTCTCTCTGTGGACAGTTAAAAGCGTTGGGCTTCCCTGAGGCTCTGGTCATTCAAGCTTACTTTGCCTGTGAGAAGAACGAGAACCTGGCTGCCAACTTTCTCCTCAACCAGGGTTTAGAAGACGATTGAACAGCGGAGACAGACTGCCTTCCTGCTCCTTCCTCTTCCTCCTCCCCCCCCTCCCCCCCC